>CM044438.1:76553171-76577953 GCA_024363595.1 Xenopus borealis
TGCAAGTTTGTAAAGGGGAGCCACGACCCTCCTCCCTAGCTGTTGGACCAGTAGTGAGCAACCTTGGAAGTCCAACGCCCATCAGCACAGGTATTTTCTTTACCTCAAACTAAAGAATATATTGTATTTATCCTCTGACCATATCTCTGTTGACTTCAGTTTTCACGCCTCTGGTAAAGACTGCACATATTTTTTGCTTTATTAGAGCTCCATTAATCTTTCTCCATGCAGTCTCTAAACAGTTTTATTTCACAATGCAGGAAGTGGTCAGTCTGCTCCTAGTAGTAGTCTGACTTCGCCCAGTCATGTCAACTTATCTCCAAACACAGTCCCAGATTTCTCCTACTCCAGCAGTGAGGATGAATTCTATGATGCTGACGAGTTTTATCAGAGTAGCACCTCACCAAAACGTGGCATGGTGTAAGTATCAAAAAAAAAAAAAAGTTTTAGAGATTGCAAATTATATATTGTGTAGGTAATACATAATTCTAATAACCTCCACAATTCTGCAAAATGGCATTTATTGGGCTTTACATACTAGATGTTACATGGCAAAAGTTCACACTATTGATTGTAATTATGATTATAAAGCACTAATAATTATACCCTTCCTGGCCCCTAGAACATCTGTGTTTCTGAGGCACACCGATAAAAGTGACTTGCCAAAGCTGCAAGGAGTTGGCAAAATGCAGTGATTTAAGTATAAAAACACCCTTAGGGTATACTGAATTCCTTTACCACTTAGATTTCTACATTTAGATTTCTCTGTAAGGGGGTGGATGGAACATACTGTATTCACAGTTTATATAACTGAGGGGTCAGCTGGTTATTTTTTTTAAGCAATGTTTAATATTCTTTTTGAGTGTTACAGCTCTTGGCATGCCAACTGCAGTACAGAGCTATTGCACATTGCACTAAAATGACATTCTGAACTCTAGTTACTATACTGAATACATATACTGTTTTACAATGTCTATGTTCTAGGCTAAAAATAGCAAATTTAACATTGTTCTATAAATCATATTTGCCTACTGCCTTGTCTGCCTGGCAATTACTTTATTAATATTTTTAATATCTTTCTTCTGAATTGAATAAATGTACAACTCCTTATGTAAAAGAAAATGCTGCAATGCAGACACTTAATATAATATAAACTATAATATAGGCTCAAGTACCGTGGATTGAAACGAACTGATCATTTAAGTATCTCTTCTTCTAACTAGTTCTCTCTCTAGTAATTCTAACCTACTATACTCTGCTTTCATAACTGTGTATATTTCACACACTGTAGTGTTTAAATTCTCCTGTTGTATTGTTTCTATATTGTATTGTGCTAATCACTGTGTTGTCTGCTCTTCTTTCTATCCCCTTTTAACTCATGAATGTTACGTCCTTTAGCTGTACTTATATGTCTTTGCTTTTCTTGTGCTGCCAGACTTCCCTCTAGTTGGTAAGAACAAATACAACTAGGGATGCACCCCCGAATCCTTTGCAAAAGATTTGGCCGAACACCCGAACCAAATCCGAATCCTAATTTGCATATGCAAATTATGCATGGAAGGGGAAAAGATTTTTTACTTCCTCATTTTGTAACAAGAAATCATGCGATTTCCCTCCCTGACCCTAATTTGCATATGCAAATTAGGATTAGGTTTGGCCGAGAAGGATTCTGATGAAAAAGGCAGAATCCTGGCCAAATCCCGAACCGAATCCTGGATTCGGTGCATCCCTAAATACAACTCATAAATCCACTCTAATTGGATTGATAAGCATGCCGTTTTATAATCCACACGCTGGTATGCTAATAAATGGATATTAATGTTTCCAGCTATGTTGCTCCTACAGAACTACAATATCCTATTTATTTTTGTTAGCCTCTGGCTTTGGCTGCTTGGTCCATTGCACTAAATTAATCAACGAAAATCAGGTTTTGCTTAGCCAAGACCTTAAGTCTAGTGCTTTCAAATGTAGTAGGCCACAGATATATGAAACCTGTTACTGGTGAATTTATTGCTTTTATAATTGTTTGGTGTGTGATACAATTGGATTGCCACTTCTCATTCTGACGACCAATGACATTCCTGTAACTCTATTCTGATCATTTTTATCATCAATTCCTAGCTATTTGTTTTTGTCTTGTTTTGAAAACAAACATTTTCCTTGTATAACTAAAAACAAGGCTTGGAATTTTGTTATCAAATGATGCCAACTGTTTTATGAAATAATGAATGTTTGTTTATTACAGCTCACCAGAGCCTGCGACAGCCTTATTTCATAGCAGCACAGGGGCCAGTCTAAAGAGACCGGACACTACAGAATCTCTGAATTCCTCCATGTCCAATGGGACAAATGAAGCAGGTAGTGATATTAATATGTTCATCAAATATAAATATATATTTTATTATTCTGATTATTTAAAGGGGAACTATCTTGAAAATGAAAATTTAATATAAGCATTAGCATACTGAAATAAGCAACATTCTAAATAGTCGATTAAATATTCTGTACCGTTTTTTAAACGTTAATCTTCATTGTTCCTCTCTCAACATCTGTTTCTCTTCATTCTGTCTTCGTGCAGCAGTTGGGTATCAGATATTCATTGACAGTTAAATCCAATATACCTTATAGGGGGTCTCCTTTTGCCTAGAAGATGTATTTGAGCTCACTATAAAATCACCAGAAATCCTGTCTCTCTACATGCAGAATTTATGCAAAAGGCAGTTATTTTGTAAAATTTTGTATGTACTGGAATCCATTATTTGAGTGATCTCTAATATATCTGCTAGGAAAGGAAGACCCCCCCCCCCCTTTAAGATATAGTGGATCTAAGGGGCAGATTTACCAATGGTCGAATTTTGAATAGAAAAAAATTCAAAATCAAATTTTGAATGGACCAAACAGGTCAGTTTTCGATCGAATTGAAATCGTTCATATGGACTGAACGATGCCAGTGATTACCACAAAAATCCTTCGAATTCTCAGGACTTAGAAAAATTTTCCGGTCTGGCTCTAGGACAGGGGTCCCCAACCTTTTTTGCTGGTGAGCCACATTTAAATTTAAAAAAAGAGTTGGAGAGCAACACAATCATGAAAAAGTCCATGTGGATTTCAAATAAGAGCTCTGATTGGCTTTTTGGTAACCCCTATATGGACTGGCAGCCTACAGGAGAGAATGTTTGGCAGTACACTCGGTTTTTATGCAACCAAAACTTGCCTCTAAGCCAGTAATTAAAAAATCAGCACCTGCTTTGAGGCCACTGGGAGCAACATCCAAGGGGTTGGAGAGCAACATGTTGCTCGCGAGCTACTGGTTGGGGATCACTGCTCTAGGAGGTCCCCCATAGGCTAAAATGGAATGGAATGGAATTTGAAGGATTTTTAAATGATACTGACACTAAAAATGAATTTTAACATATGTTAGCTGAAAGTTAGCTGAAATGTCTAAGCCTGACTCTCTGACACTCTGACTTTGCCAACCTAACAGTCCCATCTCAGTATGTTAGTTACAGTTTCTAATGATAACAAATGCCTGCTGCACAAATATGGCAGCCCCCTCATACAGGAACATGGGGGATCAGACAGGTAATGTAAAAGCATCATGCAAATGCTTTATGGCAAAGTTAGAAGTGGCTTTCAAAGCCAATATTATAATAGATGTAAAAAAGAGTTTAATTTCAGGTGTCCGTATCTCTTTAAAGGGCTAGTAACTTTGAATATTCGAAGTGAAGATAAACTCGATTATTTTAGAAACGATGCAGAATTTTTTGTTGATTGTATTTAGATATTTTCTTATTTCAGTGTAATGCTTATACCAAGTTTTCGTGATAGTTCCCATTTAAGATTAAGTCACATGATTATGGCAATACACAGATAAACTCTGGTCAACATTTAGAAAAAAAAAAGTTACAAGCAGTTCTTTTCAGGCATAAACTGAGATAATCCCAGTTTACATAGAGAAAGTTGTACACCAAGTGGCAGAAGCAGACCCGCCGTTGCGGTTGCCCAGACCACGAGGGTCTGCTTCCTCTAAAGCTTCAAATGATTCCCCCCTCCCCAGCCACTCTCTTACCAATGAGCTGGGAGGGAGGACATACAGATGCAGCCACTGGGATTTGTGAGATAAATGCGTCATGACACAGGGCTAATTGAAGAAACTGTGTTATCTAAAGTTATCTTAACTCATTTAATGCATTTAACCTTTTCATTAGCATACCAAAGCACCATTGTTTTCAATGTGAACTCTTTAATTGGATGGGATGCTGTGACACAATATTCTGTGCTAAGTGGGATAAATGGCATAGATGAGTTAAGTTTTTCTGTGTCATATGCACAATCCAAAGTGGCTTCATCTGTAGTTGGCCTGGAGATGCTGATAGGGAGTGGGCGGATAGAGGGCCAGCTAGGCATTGCTGTGTGTGGCCCTCTTAGAAGGCTTTTTTTTTGCAGGGTTCTAGCCCACATACAATCCCAATGCCTAAAAGGTCCATTCTTGTGTTTAACCTTCCAAGCAAGCGGGGAGGTATAGGGATATCCAAGGTATCACAAAAGCTTTCACTTGACTTGGTTTCAGAATAGCCCCTATCCAATTCCCTCAGTCACATGGATGGGGAAATCTCTGTTTTATAATGTAAGCTACTGAAACAGATATACACTGTTCTGCAGTCATTAGTTTCTTATTAAACTCAGAATCTTCACAACCCATCTTGACTTTATCACTTCATATCTAAGGCTTCATACAGTTCCAATTTTTTCACTTGTTGCTTTCTGTCTTGTAGAACAATTTGATACTCATGATGACCGTGATGATGATGGGGAAGGAGAATCTGTGGAAGAGCGCAAAAGTGTTATTGTGCACCTTCTGTCCCAGGTCCGTCTGGGAATGGACCTCACTAAGGTAGTTGAAAAAAGACAGTGTTTGTTCTATTATTGCAACACTTGACATTCATTGCACTCTTGTAGGAAATAAGTTATTGCAGTATATTGGTTCACATTTCATTTAGCTGTATTATTCAGTAATATTATTATCTCTTTTTGGTGTTAGAGAGAGATGATTATAACCGTTTAAGGTCACATTCTACATAATTTATGCATTATAATAAACAATGTCTCCCTAACATAAAAGGGGTTGTTCATCTGCAAACACTTTTTTTTCAGTTCAGTTGGTTTCAGATTGTTCACAAGAAATAAAGACTTTTTTATAATCAAATAATCAAAATTTTTAAATATTATTTCCTTCTTAATAATAAAACAGTAGCTTGATCTAAACTAAGATATGATTAATCCTTATTGGAGACAAAACCAGCCTATTGGGTTTATTTCATGTTTATATGATTTTCTTATGAAGATCCAAATTACGGAAAGACCACAGCTCCCGAGCATTCTGGATAATAGGTCCTGTATTTTCTTGGGTACAATGTTTTATACATATCTGGTCTTCCATCTTGTTATTCATAGAGATCTTCTTTTTCTGTTTTAAATGTGTTCATACTAAGGTTGTACTTCCTACCTTCATTCTTGAACGAAGATCTCTCCTGGAAATGTATGCAGATTTCTTTGCACACCCAGATCTGTTTGTCAGGTATGATTGATGAAGATTGTTTCTTTTTTCCCCTCTCTTGTTTTTACATATTAGACTTTACTTTAAAGGAGAACTAAAGTTTAACTAAAGAAGTAGGCTAGAAATGTTGTACATTGGGTTTTGAGATTCTGTACCAGCCCAAGGGAACCACATCCCTTTAGCAGTAAAGATCTGTGTCTCCAAAGATGCCCCAGTAACTCCCCATCTTCTTTTCTGCTGATTCACTGCACATGCTCTGTGCTGCTGTCACTTACTTAGGGACCCACTCACAATATACAGTACACAAAGAATAGAAATGTCACAATAAAAGACTGATTAGTAATTAATACAGATAATTACTACATGGCTGCACAGAAAACAGTGAAACTAGCATCAGAATATAATAATCAGTCCTGTAACATCAGCTTATTTTATAGACAAACCTCATTTTCTGCTTGATAATTTGTGACAACCCCTAGCTGCTCAGCGCCCACTGAGCATGTGAGTGTAACAGACACTTTCCAAGATGGTGACCCCCTGTGACAAGTTTGAAGTCCTGGATCATTGCTGCTATTGACAAGCTGAAATTTTAGGCTGCAATAAGTTCAGTATGTGAAATAAGGCATTTTTAGCCTTATTTATTTTGAGAGTTTAGATCTCCTTTAAAAGAATTCAAGAGAGTTTGTAAAGTTAAGTTTTTTTTGTGTTTGCTTTCCAGCATTGGTGAACATAAGGATCCTAAAGACAGGATGACACAGGTGGTCAAGTGGTACTTATCTGCTTTTCATGCTGGCAGGAAAGGGTCAGTTGCAAAGAAGCCTTATAATCCCATCTTGGGAGAAGTCTTCCAATGTCACTGGGCTTTACCAGGACTTGAAAATGATGTAAATCCTGTGAGTGTTTGTTGAACTGAGTATTATGTTCTAACTGCCATAAACTAAGCAGTTTAAAAGTATACCTTATTTCATGTTTTATGATTATGTTTTAACATGCTTTGACATTTTTTACCAATTTTACCATTCTTAGATCCCTTTTTTTATACTTCTATACTAGCAATTAAGTCTGTATTTTTTGTTTGATTTCTGTACCTTCTATAAATCACATATAAAGAGTGTACAGCCTCATACTGAAAAACATTTATTTGTGCAAACACAGCAAAAAGAAATATAATTACAAACACATCTTTTTTACAACATCCACAGTGCAGTGTTACCCCTCTGTCTGCCTACCTGTGTTAGCCACTCCCTCCTGACGCGTTTCGCGCTATTGGGCGCTTCATCAGAGGAGGTGTGGCTGTCAATAACTGTGTCCCTTAAATACCCTTTGATATAATTTAGGCTGGTTCCTGGGTTAAAAAAAACTACAGGGTTCTTCCCAAGTGAACCACCTGTGTCCACATATGAGTGCTTCTGTGATAGGGCAAATAGTGACTTAGTGCTAATTTTTATAATAAATATCAACAAGTGTATATAAATATTTTTAAATGTTTTATGTTATATTCATTACTGTTCGTATTAAATACAGTGTTACAGTTAAAATATATATGTAAATGTAAATATTCTAATATTTAAATTTTAAATTCGTGTCTATTATTCACATTACATTCATAGTCAAATTCTATAATAGGTGCTTCATTTCAAATCTATATGCTGATTTGCAGATTTACAAATGTATAAATAAATGTAACTTGAAAATAAAGATAATGACAACCCAATATTTAGACATTTTGGTGTAGCTCATGGAGGGATAACTCAAAAATTCAAAATGTTCGGTATAGATAGTATAAACGAAAATAGTGGAGGCAATCTGACTACCAAGCTATTAAGATTGGAATCAAACTGGATTTTTAAATTAGGAACTACCATACCTGAGGGAATGAACAGTCACTTTGAATTAAAACCATTCCTCACATCACTTTGGAATTAATTACCAATATATGATTTTAAACAATATTTTATATTTTAAATGTTTAAGTGCAACAGATTAAGTTACATTTATTTATACATTTGTAAATCTGCAAATCAGCATATAGATTTGAAATGAAGCACCTATTATAGAATTTGACTATGAATTTAATGTGAATAATAGACACGAATTTAAATATTAGAATATTTACATATACATATATATTTTAACTGTAACACTGTATTTAATACGAACATTAATGGATATAACTTAAAAACATTTAAAAATATTTATATACACTTGTTGATATTTATTATAAAAATTAGCACTAAGTCACTATTTGCCCTATCACAGAAGCACTCATATGTGGACACAGGTGGTTCACTTGGGAAGAACCCTGTAGTTTTTTTAACCCAGGAACCAGCCTAAATTATATCAAAGGGTATTTAAGGGACACAGTTATTGACAGCCACACCTCCTCTGATGAAGCGCGAAACGCGTCAGGAGGGAGTGGCTAACACAGGTAGGCAGACAGAGGGGTAACACTGCACTGTGGATGTTGTAAAAAAGATGTGTTTGTAATTATATTTCTTTTTGCTGTGTTTGCACAAATAAATGTTTTTCAGTATGAGGCTGTACACTCTTTATATGTGATTTATAGTCGTAGTGTGTGGATCTGGGTACAGCATCTACTGTTGGAGACAGCGGTTTGCCCAATTAAATATTTAATTATATTTAAAACATTACATTTCTGTACCTTCCATGCATTATTTTGCTTTTTGTTTTCCAAAACCTTAAACCACATTTGATGTATTATCAATATGCAGGACAAAAAGGACAAATGCAGATAACTGCTTAAGTGCTTGTTTAATGCAGTCCACATGTGTGAAATTGGTGCAAGGACGGAGCACCAGCAGGACATTATTTGGACTAGCTATATACTACTCCTCTGTGTATATTAGCAGTGTGATTCTTAAACCGTTTGACTTACCTCATCTTGGAGCATCAGTTCTGTTGTAGGTTTTTGTGTAATCCGCAAAAAGGTACTCCTACCCATCGATACCACTATAGCTATAATTCATTCTGAATATGGTACAGCTCAAGAATGAGCATGCAACCCATTACATGATTTTCACGAATACTTGCGCAACCCATGTCCTGTTGTAAACCTTCATACATCTAAATAATCACTAGTGTCAGATGGTTGCTATTTTGCATATGGAAAATTATATGATATTTGAAATTAAAAGAAAAAATTTACATGGAAATTGCAAAACTTGTTGAATTAGCACACTGAAACATATTAAAATGTTATATTCAATTGAGGCACCCCTTATAACTTAAATAAAATTTTTCTTTTCAAAGTGGCGAAAGCTTAGAGCTCAGGACAAGAAAGTATTTATATTATTTTATGTATTGTATTATCTGTCAGTTGTTTTTGCTTGCATTTTATGTTGCAAGGAAGAAGTCTTCCTTCTTATGAGAATACTACACTCTTAGCTTAATGAAGAAGGAACATGCAGCTTACTTTAGATAAGAATCAAACCTTAAACAAATTTTAAGTACCTGTAGAGTGTGGCCATACCAAATCAAATTTCCCTTATGCAATATGCTACACATTGGCTACAAATCGTGAAGTATTTCTGGAAGTTTAAGGCTACATCCATTACCAAGTTGACACAATAAAAAGTCCTCATCCTAGTTGTTTTTTTTCACTCTGTATTTTGGTATTGCACAGCTTTAATTAATAAATGGGAATTCCAATAGTTGAATTTCATTACTGTATTGCTTTGTGTGTGGCCAGACTGATGGTTGTGTTCGATACAAATACATGCAATTTTTAATTTGCCATCACTTTTTTTTTTTTTTAACAGGAACTAGTTTCTGAAGGACCAGTTCCCTGGGCTTCCAAAAACAATGTGACATTTGTGGCCGAGCAGGTCTCGCACCACCCGCCAAGTAGGTATAGAGCACATCTTAAATATTTACCACACTATTTGTCCATTGTCAGGTTTCCAAGCATGTATTCCTCAGATTTAGAAACCTCCAAAAAAATGCAGCATTGGTGTTTGGGTGATTCTATGCCTGTACCGGTTTTGACTCACCTACTGAGTAGAGACGAGTCCATTTCTTTAAAGAAATTGTTCAGTATAAAAATAAAAACTTGGTGAATAGATAGGCTGTGCAAGATAAAAATGTTTTTAATATAGTTAGATAGCCAAAAATGTAATGTATAAAAGCTGGAGTGACTGGATATTTAACATAAGCCAGAACACTACTTCCTGCTTTGCAGCTCTCTTGGTTACCAGGCATCATTCAGTGATTGGGGAAGGTGGGGGGGGGGGGGGGGGGGGGGGGCACATGGGTCATAACTGTTGCTTTTGAATTTGAGCTGCATGCTAATGATCAGTTGCAAACTTACTGAACAGTTATGTCCCATGTGGGCCCCCAGTCACTGACTAACTCAGAGAGCTGAAAAGCACGATGTTGTGTTCCATTCTGTTATGTTAGATATCTGCTCACTCCAGCCTTTATTCGTTACATTTTTGGCTATTTAACTATATTAGAAACATTTTTTATTTTGCACAGCCTGTCTCTTTAACCAATTTTTATTATTACACTGAACTGTTCCGTTAAACATTTACTCTGTATGTTGTGAGCCAGTCAGGTTGCCCGTCAGTCATCTAACATCTCATTGCTCTTTTGGTTTAAATAGAAACACATCTATCCTACTGTTGTACAGGTCCATTAACTTACATATACCCTCTGGCCATTTTATTTCAGCTATACATTGCCAATTGCCAAGTCATATGTACTGAGTTTTAATCAAAGAAGCAATGCAAGTACCATTGTTGTTAACATTGTCCAGCGGAAAGGGCTTGAGCCTGTTCATTTAAGCTGTACTCCATTATCAATGTTATGTTCTTCTGTTAACTTAATGTATTTTGACTATCTGCTAGATATATTGCTCTGCTTTTGGCTAAAATGGCTTCTTGGAGACTGGCAAGCTGAATGCAGAGATTTGTTCAGTGCTATAAAGAAATTCCTTTTTCTTAATGCCTTGACATATTTAGTATTTCTGAGAGCAGTGCTTATTAGTCTCATTCTGCATAGTGTTATTGCTTTAGGCCATCCTAAAGCAATACCTCCCCCCTTTTACCTTATTCGTTTTTCTGTTTACTGGAACATATACTTCTGTAATGGATTTCTACTTATAGAGTAAATAAGGCTTCTATTAGGATTCTTGTTTAAAGGTATATTAGCAGCAGTTATAGAGCCTTTTTTAAATAGGTTTCCTGGAGCATTTCAAAATTCTAATTACAACCATCTGAGCAATAAAGCAGGTAATGAAGAGTGCTGTGTACTGCTGTGCTCTGCAAATACCATTCTTGCCACTTTTGTGTTTGCTTCAGAAACACTTTATTAGTTTATATACACAAGCTGGTGTGTAGCCATGGGGGCAGCTTTCAAAGCTGAAAATGGAGAAAAGGCACAGGATACACAGCAGATAACAGATAAAAACCCAGTAGCATACAATGAGATTCTTCAAGACTTTTCTTTTATCTAATGTGTATCCTGTGCTTGAATGACTGTTGCCACGGCTACTCAGCAGCTAGGGTTGCCACCTTTTTTTGGGAAAAAAATACCAGCCTTCCTGTATATTTAGATTTTTTTCCCTATTAATAACATTGGGGTCAAGCATTATTTTTACCTGTCAGGCCGGTAAAATACTGGCCAGGTAGCAACCTTAACATCAGCTAGTTTATATAAAGTACAATTGTATTTCTGAAGCAAACACACCAGTTTTGCCAGTACAGTGCAACACTACATTATATTGTCATTCCTTCAAAACATTTTTCATTCCTTTCATTTTTTGATGTTCCTTTAAGAATCATTAAGAACTGCTCTACCCTTGGAGGAAGTTTTACAAGGTGTGTCTTTACACAGCTCAGTGTGTACGCTTCATAATAGTATTTTTAAATAGATAATCATATAGGAATGTTTATATTGGATACCCTTAAAGGACAAGAACAACTTGATAAAAACATTGTTCTAATGAAAAGGCATCCTTATGCAGTACTTACAAGCATCAGTAATTCCTGTCTGCTCGCTCTCCTTCTGTATTAAATGCATTTCATCCAATAATAAAATCCTATGCCTGGGCAATGTCACACAGATTTTACTAATTTGCTGTCAACCTGCCCCGGGTAGATTTCATGTGCATGAGTTCCCTTTCCAGCTGTACGTATGCTTAATTTCCTCCTGATTTATCCCCTTTACAAGTGATGCACATTTGTTCACATTTAAACACAAATCATTACTGGCCCTCCTCCCCCTTCTTAGACCTGTCTTTCAACCAATATGGATTGAAGTGTCCCATCACCATGGTTACGCTCCATTCCTTCTCCGAAGTCAGGGATTTTTGGCACATGCGCAGGAAGAAGGAAAGCGTGTTGCAGCACCTACACAAACGTGGCGGCAGATGATTTATAATCTGGAATTACTACTGAAGAAATCCGCATTAATAAACAAAACCCTAGGGACTTGGGAGACCCCTATAATCTCTACTATAGGATTAGGTCACGCCTAGTTACCTTTCGTTCTCCTTTAATGGTTTAAAAGTGTGGATTCTGGCGGGTTCTGTACTTATGTTTAGATCATTAAACAGCTACATATAATTGGTGGTGCCCCTGTTCAGTGTAAGAAGTCATAAAGTTCCCTTGTAAGGCTGTGTCTGCCTTATAGGTCTCCAGTTGCATAGTCTGACTAATAATTCTCCTTATATTCTAACAATTGCATCACTATATATCTTGGACTGTATATGTAAATGTCACTCTGAAATCTGACGGTTTTCCTCTTGAATGCAGTTTCAGCCTTTTATGCCGAATGCTACAACAAGAGAATACAGTTCAATGCACACATCTGGACAAAATCCAAATTCTTGGGGCTGTCTATTGGAGTGCATAATATTGGGCAAGGTAAGAATCTGGATGTTTAATGGCATAGTTAGCCTGTTGTGTTTATAGTGGATAGAGTGAGCGTTTATATAATTTTACATTTTCTAACAACCCTCATAATCATACTGTGCTTTTACAACCTGGGCAATTAAACTCACTGCAGACATTCATTCTTTTTGGGACAGGTTGTGTGTCCTGTCTTGATTATGATGAGCACTACATCTTAACTTTCCCCAACGGCTATGGGAGGTGAGTTTTGCATGAATAAATCTGCTGTTTGCAGAACGTCTGGAGAGTGATTAAGACCAGCAGTTCTAAAGGAAGCTCAAATAAGTCATCTGTTACTATACCCTATTTGTATTATTCCCTTTTTTGACTTAAATAGTTTGATTTAAGTAATTTGTTCTTTACAAGGATGAATTCCAAGTTGTATGTTATTTTATACCCATAAGTTATTTCTCTTATATTGTTACCAATGATATTTGCTTTGTTTAGATCTATCTTGACAGTGCCTTGGTTTGAGCTTGGGGGTGAATGTACCATTAACTGTTCCAAAACTGGATACAATGCCACCATCACGTTCCACACCAAGCCTTTTTATGGAGGCAAGACACACAGAGTCACTGCGGAAATATAGTAGGTTTTTGGTGGTAATTTTTTTTACCTACAGCATAGACCATCTACTTACTATGGTGTTAGGGTCAGGGATGTTTAAGTAATAAGTTTAAGCAGTAATGGGATGTTTCAAAAGAAAATGCTGCTAGGAACTCTTGTCCGCAGGTCACATAAACCTACATTTGTTTAGTGCAGAAAAGTTTAGGTGCAAATATTTGAGGTTCTCCCCCTTATGTTCTACAAAGTTCAATAAATCAAATAGATACATTCATTATTGTGTGCCTTAATTCCAATACCTCCCCATACCACCCGTGCTTTCTTTTAGTGCTGACCCTTTTGAAAGAATTAGTATCATAAGGTGGTCATCTGTTTGAAAAGACTGCCCTTTGGATATCTGCCTATATGTCCAAATCTTTGGAAGGCCTATTCCTGAGAAGGACTTTGAGGACTGAATTTGAGGTGTTTTTCTTCCTTCTTTATCCACTATTCAATGGCTGCTAGTGAGAAAATCTGATTTCAGAACTTTTATATGTTGTTTTCTTATGTTTAAACTAAATTCCATTTCTCACCAACAATTCTCTTCTGTATCTTTCATGCAGTTCGCCGAATGACAAGAAACCCTTCTGTTCAATTGAAGGGGAATGGAATGGCATAATGTATACAAAATATGCAAATGGGGTAATGCAATATACACCACTCTGTACCTTATAGTTCATAACATTTTATACATTTTTTATTTGAAACTCTGGAATACAGGAAGTACCTTTATCGAGTGCCTCAGTTTGGCTTTGTGTGATCACAAGCTGGCAGAACATCTAGCATTTTCTACCAGTGTGGATTGTAACAATATTATTTCACTTCGCAATTCCTTTAGTTTATGTTGTTGTTGTTGTTGGAGGTTAAATATTCTTTAACTGGGTGTCTCTCCACAATGAAATAGCCAACATGTAGTTTATTGGGTTTATCTTGCTACTGGAAGAACTATAGTGTATGGTTAACTAGCAGCCTGTGGATTGTCATCTTAGACTGTTCCATACACATTTTGTAGAAATGGGAAACATGGCTGCATTTATGGTCATTAACCTTCATGGGAATGATGAAATATTCACTATCTAAGTCAGGGGCCCCGCAATCTTTCTAATCTGTGAGCCACATTTAAAAGTGAAAAGAGTTTGGCAGCAACACAAGCATGAAAAAAAGTTCCAGGGGGTGCCAAATAGGGGCTATGATTTTCTATTTGGTAGCACCCATGTTGACTGGCAGCCCACAGAAGGATTTTTAACATTACACATGCTTTTTATGCAACCAAACATTGCCTCCAAGCCTGGAATTCCAAAAATGGCTCCTGTTTCAGGCCACTGGGAGAAACATCTAAGGAGTTGGTGAGCAACATGTGAAAGCTGGCCATAGACGTGCAGATATACCTGCAGTATCATCCGAACGATCAGATGTCCCAATCTCCCGAAATGTTAAATGTTCTGCCCCTACAGCAATCATACAAAAGTTTTTGTCCAACAAAGCTGGTGACAGTCTCTCCTGTAAATAATCAGATCCGCAATACACGGAGAGATCATCGACAGCTGACAGAAATCTTCTAACCTGTATGATCGACTGAAGGACTGATTGCCATAGCAGGACAAATGTCGGGACACTCCACACACGATCTGAAAATTGAACGAATCGAGGATTCGTACGATCGGATCTTTGCGTCTATGGCCAGTTTAACTCGCTAGCTAGTGGCTGGGGATCACTGCTCTAAAGGTGACCATACACAGGGAGATCTGCTTGTTTTTTGGATTTATTGATTGGGGAAGCCCGTCAGAGGGCACTCAGTCTGTCAGCAGCTTTTATTGGCCCTTTAGTCTATGGTAGGATAAGAGACCTTGTTGTGTTTACAGAGAGCTATATATATATATATAAAATAAAATATGGAAAGCAATTGGAAAAAGTCTTTGTTTATGGTGAACAATCTGAAAACAGCTCAACAGAAACAAATGTTTGGAAGGTGAAATTACTTTTCATTCATCCAGGTCATGGTATATCTAATAAAAGTAATTCTAAAACAACTGGACTTGCTGAGTAATTATTGAAGACGTTTCACTATTCATCCGAGCAGCTTCTTCAGTTCAACTGACTGGTATGGGAAGTTCTCGGCAAAAGACTCTCCACTAATGCAATCACAATGGCACCTTGTAACTCTTCAAAGAGGTGACATCTGAATTTGATTCTGTGTAGTCCATCACAGTAACTACACAGAATGAAATTCAGATGTCACCTCTTTGAAGAGTTCCAATGTGCCAGTTTATATGCTGAGAACTTCCCATAACAGTCAGCTGAACTGAAGAAGCTGCTCGGATGAGTAGTGAAACGTCTCCAATAATTACTGAGCAAGTCCAGTTGTTTTAGAATTACTTAGATTTGGAAGGTGAAGTTCGCCTTTGAGAACTTTTAGTATGATGTAAAGAGTGATATTCTGAGACAATTTGCAATTAGTTTACATTTTTTATTATTGAAGGGTTTTGAGTTATTTAGCTTTTTATTCAGCATCTTTTCAATTTGCATCTTAACCAGTCTGGTAACTAGGGCCCAAATTACCCTAGCAACCATGCATTAATTTTAATAAGAGACTGGAATATGAATAGGAGAGGGCCTAAATAGAAGGATCAGTAATAAAAAGTAACTAACTATACATGTATTCATTTACAGAGCATTAGTGTTTTTAGAAGGGAGTCAGCAGCATCCATTTGAAAGCTGCAGAGTCAGAAGAAAAAGGCAAATAACTATAAAACTATAAATAATGAAAACCAATTGAAGTTGCTTCAAACTGGCCATTCTATAACATAATAGAAGTTACCTTAAAGGCAAACCACCCCTTTTACGAAAGAGATTGTGTCCCTTTATTTTCCTAAACCATTTCCTGAAGCATACAATACATAAAAACAAATTATGTCCTTTTTGTTTTAAATTATGATGTTCTTTTTACTATAAAATTGTGTATCACTGGCCTAACACTTTGCATTGTGTTATTAGGGTAGATACAGTACACCAATGGAGCAAAAGGCTGATCTGTACCCATGTGCCTCATATTTATTGTATATTGACAGGCTCAGTGTGGCGCCATAGACGTTTATGTGAGGAATCAATATACTGTTCATTTTTGCACCAGAATCCATCCCATGTGCATTGTGACTGGCCAATAATGTGCCTGCCAGTATATTCATTAAACAAGGTGCTGGAGCATATGTGCCATTGGCTGGTAATTTAGCAGTGTTGTAAGATCAATCTTTAGACTAAAATCACATCACTCCTTATTTTTTAACGGCATGTGTAATGTTTTCCACACAGGAAAACACAGTATTTATAGATACCAAGAAAATGCCGACAGTTAAGAAGAAGGTTCGGAAGCTTGAAGATCAGGAAGCATATGAATCCCGAAGGTAAAAAATTAGAAACCTGTATTTAAGAGCAGCAAGTTACGCTGTTCTCACAATGTAGTAAAAATAAAGGGAAATTATCTTTCCAAATACTTTCTAAGATATGAAATAAGATTTACCTGTGCATGGTATTTAAAGGGTCAGTTACACCAAAAAAAATGAAGACTAATCGATTTTCCACTAGTAAAAATCTGGTGATGCATGCCTAGATTTGGTCAAGCCTTGTGGGAGGTTTTAATCATACTGCCATCTTGAGTGTATAGTAATAATAATCTTGAGATGCTTTTGTTGGATTGTAGAGGAACTACATCAGGCAAGGTGGGCAACTAGTACATATAGTCTTGGGCACATATACTGGATATAGGGCTGTAGAGACCTGCTTCTTCTATAGCTTCCTGAATTATGCCATTGACTTGGATAACTAGTAGATATAGGCCAGGGCACTAGTGGGGTAAGACTACACCTCAGATGTATAAAAGAAATGGGTTTCGGTATATTTTGTTTTATACATCACCATCTTGAATTTCACAATATGCACATTCCCAATGATCAGTTTTTAAATGAATAATGTTTTACTTTGTGCTGGTTACCAGGCTGTGGAAAGATGTGACGTATAACTTGAAAGTGAAAGATATTGATGAAGCAACTGAGGCAAAGCACCACTTGGAAGAGAAACAAAGAGCAGAAGCAAGAGAGCGCAAAGAGAAGGAGACGCATTGGGAGACCAGGGTAAGTCTAATTGTGTCCATTTACAGTTGTGCTCATAAGTTTACATACCCTGGCAGAATTTATGATTTCTTAACCATTTTTCAGAGAATATGAATGATAACACAAACTTTTCTTTCACTCATGGTTGGCTGAAACCATTTATTGTCAAACAACTGTGTTTACTCTTTTTAAATCATAATCACTACACAAACTACCCAAATGACCCTGATCAAAAGTTTACATACCCATAACATGCACACAACTTGACACAAAAGGATTAGAATGGCTATTAAAGGTAACCATCTTCACCTCTGATCTGTTTGCTTGTAATTAGTGGGTGTGTATAAAAGGTCAATGACTTTCTGGACTCCTGACAGACCCTTGTATCTTTCATCCCGTGCTGCACTCATTTTTTGGATTCTAAGTCATGGGAAAAGCAAACAAATTGTCAAAGGATCTGCAGGAAAAGGTAGTTGAACGCTATAAAACAGGAAAGGGATATACGAAAATATCAAAGGAATTGAGAATGCCAATCAGCAGTGTTCTGTTGAAACCAAATCAAATAAAACTAAAATTTCAACCACAACTGCCAGAAAAATTGTTCGGGATGCAAGGAAAAACCCACAAATAACTTCAGGTGAAATACAGGCCTCTCTGAAAAAATGTGGTGTGGCTGTTTCAAGATGCACAATAAGGAGGCACTTGAAGAAAAATGGGCTGCATGGTGGAGTTGCCAGAAGAAAACCATTACTATGCAATTGCCGCACGAGGCAATTTTCAGCAAATTAAGAAGGCAGTTCTGGGAGATTAGTCGCCCCAGCTACAAATCTTCAGGGCGACAATCTCCCAGAACTGCCTTCTCTTTGCCCACCGCACACGGCCATTCATTTTCCAAAGTCGCCGAGGTTTCCTTGTGAGGCAACTTCGGGCGACTTTGGAAAATGAATGGCCGTGTGTGAACTGATTTTCAGTTTAGCGGACAGGGAGAAGGCAGTTTGTCGCCCTGGAGAAGAGGCTTATTGTCACTGGGGCGACTAATCTCCCTGAATCTGTTCAAGTAGACTGACCCATAGGAGCTGTGTTTTGCTAAACAATGGAACCTCTTTATTGTTGTTTTGTGTGTCTGCTTATACATTTTGAATAAACATGCTCTGCCTCTGAATGTGGACTGTCTAATGTGTTTATTTGTATTTTTTCTTCTAGCTGTTCCATGAGGATGGGGAGTGCTGGGTGTATGATGAACCTCTGCTGAAGAGACAACCAAGCCTCCAATATTAAGTGGCTCACTGAATTGTTCTATCAATTGTGTAACAAACAAATGATAATTCTATAAATATGGTCCAAAGCCAAGAAATGAAGGTATTAAACCCCCAGATGAGCAGAATTTCCTGTGGTGCTGAGAGCTCTCTTTACACTGCAGTGTTTCCTAACTCAGGGATACTGGACTTGCATTGTCAGACAATTCATTCAGGACACTCCGCTGCTCAACAACTCTCTACTCTTGTTCCATACTCTATGCTTTAATGGTCTCTTTCTGTCAATCAGGAAGGATTTCTTGCAATGATTTAGCCCGAGTGAGTAAAATGCATCTTGATTAACAATATGAATTTGTTCAGCACAGGAACACAGAATCTTGCTCACTTCATTCTTATTAGTCCTTATTAAATTGTAGGACTTAAAAATTGCAATTCTATATCCAAATAAATTTTGAAATAGTGTATATACAGTATGGATCTGCTATTTTAATCCAAAGCTGAACATTCATTTGAAATTGTACAGCTTACTTTTTCCACTCTTCCCCCTTCAGAATACTTGAGTTTAGATTTTTATTTGAAAATCATACCAGAACCCTATACAATCCATCCCATATACCCGCTTCAGCAATTGTTTCCTTCCATACATACATTTGTATTTATTTATTTCCTAATACAAGTTAGAGCAAATTATTTTATTAGAGCTGCATTTATGATTTCCAATAAAAGTTATATTCAAAGAGAAAAATACATTTGAATGATTTTATATAAGGGTGCTGGGACTGACCGCTCAGAAGCAGGCACGGAGAAATAGCGTTCACCAACTGCTTGTAATTGTAGGACTTGTATTTGTGGCTTTTGAAGGGCAGGAAAAAGAATATTAGAATCTGCTGGTATGTAAAAATAATTACAGGATACTGTTCATAGAATTGTCAATACAATCATGGGTAGAAACACAGTAAGCAGTTTTGTAACATAGCCATACCAACAAAATCAAGATATCTGAAAATTATGACAAAGTAATAGCATTTATGAAATATCAAACATTATAGGTTTATACAGGTATGGTATCCGTTATCCAGAAACCCATTATTCAGATATTATTCAGGGATGAATTACAGGAAAGCCCATAGACTCCATTTTATCCAAATTAAAAAAAAATCTTTATAATAATAACAGTACATTGTATATGATCCAAACTTAGATATAAATTAATTTGCATTAGAAGCAAAACCAGCCTACTGGGTTTACTTTGTCATTTTCTAACAGACTTAAGATATGAAGACCCAAATTATGGAAGAAACCCCCAGGCCCCAAGCATCCTGATTAAGTAGTCCTATATGTCAAAATAGTATTTGTAAGAGAGACAACCTATATACAATTATATAATGTGTTGTCTGCAAAACGCATTAGGAGAAAAAATAGCCTGGAAAGCATTACAAAGTTATTACGGCTGTGGGATTGCTGACGCTCAATGGAAGCCGTTATCTTGAACCAGTAGTGAATCATCCCAGGAATGGCCAGCATGACAATTACTTAAGACGTAAAAAGGAAGATTATTTCATACTTACCGTGATCTTCCTTTCCTGAACGAACTCCATGTCAAACATAACGGGCTAGCCCCTCCTCCCCGCTCCCATTAGAAGGATCCTCCTAAGCTAATAAAAGACCACCCACTCACCGGCATCTTAGTAACAAGTTCTCAATTACCAGAAAAAAGTGGTGGGCCGAACTGACATGGAGTTCGTTCAGGAAAGGAAGATCACGGTAAGTATGAAATAATCTTCCTTTTTCCCTAAACGAACTCCATGTCAAACATAATGGGATGTAGCAAGCTACCATTATCCCAAGGGAGGGAATATACTCCTATTAGAATCTGGAAACAGAAATGAAATGAGACTGACTAGATAGTCCAATCCTGCAAACTCTATAAGACAATATAGAGACACCCAGTGAAGAACCCAGAATAATTTCATAGGGCTAAGAATAGCCCTCTAATATAGATTATACTATTGAGAGAGAAAAGTGTTCACCACTGTTAAAGTAAGGGACAAGTGAGGTCACGAACAACCATCTCTCCATTCCAGAAGAGAGAGAGTGGAAAACCTTCTTGCGCATGGCGAATTCAGCAAGCTGAAATACTAACTCTCCTACTCACCAAGAAGCATTCATCGCATGTATGCCTAGATTTAGTGTAAATTGCCAGGTACCTGTAAGAAACACTTGGTAGGTAAGAACCCAGAACAGACCTATTGTATGTATGACCTGTATGAATATAACAAGTAGTGCGGGTTATACCAAGTATCACTAGACACCTAAAGGGATATACTGTACCATCCACTTCTACAAAGAATGAGTAGCAGCCAGAAATGTTCTAAAGAAAACAAGTCCTAAAAGAACAGGGACATGGGCACCTGAAAATGAAAAAATAGGTTAGGATTTCCAACAATACATAAGGTCCTGTGTTGGGGTTGACTCAGTTTATAAGTGAAGATCCAATCACTAGAACCTAAAGAATAGAGCCCTAGATGGTTGACCCAACCTTGTCTTATGAGAGGTATAACTAGATACCCACAAGGTAGCCAATAGCTAATAACCCTAGTGCCTCTAAAGGGAAATCCCATGACCTATAGAGGCAGGTTGTACGCACTGGAGAGATGCTAAGAGTCACTCCTGAAACCTATGTTTTCCATCCATCTGAAAGGGGCATATTTATATGTGTGGATTCCATAATACTACATATGTGAACTCCCTAAGTGGAGCTGACCTTAGGACTGGAGAGACCCAACGGATGTTTCAGTAATTATCAGAAGGGATTCTAAGCCACTAGAACCCTGCTGGATCATGAGTAACAGAAGGGACATAGCAGTGTGAAACCGAGAACAAGCAAGGTTAATAGAGGTGTTGCGTCGGGAAGTTACCCGGACAGAGAGCCCTGTGAGGATGTACCAGACCCACTCCTCAACTAGTATAAATGTAAATCCCCATAGTCTAGAAAACAATGTGATAGACATGTATAAGAAAGACCGAGACTCCTCCCAAACTCCTGATTGAGGCTGTACAGGCTTACAGGACAGACTTAACTATCTCCAATTCATTTAGAAACAATGAGCAAAGCTGACAAATGTAGGAGAATGCAGTCTTACTGTAATAATTGCCACCATCTCACCTAAGGGAATGTTTTGTTCCTGCATAGGGGAGTTAAGTGCATTGCAGCCTGAAGTTATAGAACAGGTAGAAACACCCGTATGTAACTGAGAAGGCAGGTTCCGGAGTACTGCCTGTTGGTTCAAGAGGAAAAATTAGATGCTTGCATCTGCTGTCTAATCAGTGGCCTGTACGGTTGGAGGAACAGCCAGACCTGTATTCTAAAATACCATTAAGTAGGGAAATAGAAGATTGAAGAAACAACAGACCCAAAAAAAAAATCTGCATAATGGACACAGCAAAACCCCAGCCCTTAGGCCACCAAAAAATGTTTAGATTGTTGTCAGCCTAAGCAAAATAATCCAATGCTGGGCCATCCTATTTATAACATGAATGAGTAATCTCTATTGTCTAACCGACACCTTGAAGATTCCTATAACCTAAAAGCCTTTGGTCCAAATCAAGGCCCTAGGCATGTGCCCAGCCATATTTAACAGAAGACCGCATAGCTTTCTAATGGTTTGATGTCTATGTGTAGCCCTATATACTGACACTAAGCTTATCAGTAGTAAGTGTCCATGTAAACCCTGGGTAGAAGCCCCCTATCTGGCTGTAGGAGGCACTGAAGAGCCACCCCGGATGGGTAGAAATACATATAGGGTTACTTCAGCCACGCATGGAGGACCATATTCCTTGTCCTTCCTAAACTCAGTACAATCTGTTGAGTGCGAATATAGGCTTATGAAACCGACCTTTCAATTTGCATAGAAAAGAGCGTATCTGTATGCACATCCCTCTGTGCACTTTAATATTCAAATATATATACACCTATCCATACACATGTAGACATATGATGTACTGACATACATACATACATATATATATATATATATATATATATATATATATATATATATATATATACACACACACACACACACATACATATATACACATACATATACACATACATACATACATAACGAACATGTATATGTACAAACTTGCAGATGGGCCACGTATAGATGCACCCATCTGCATAGCTTGAAAGACTCCATTCTATTATGGTGTCTTTCCACAAGAAGGACATTCGTTCTGAAGGACCTAGAATCCCCCGGCAGGGTTTATGTCCTGGAGCTAGACTGAACTAATCATGTGATTATTACACATGCCTCAGTCAGGGCCCTAGGTTACTGGTTCTGGGGCTACTGGTTCTGGAGAGCACCATGCCCAACCCCAGAGCCGCAGAAAAAGATAGTAATTATATCACACAGTTGACTAGAATAAGCAACTATTATGTGAACCGTCCTTAACGCAGTCAGTGATCTGTAAAACAAGACTGCCGAGTCTAGGAAATCTTACTTAATTGTACTACATACCTGTGGGTTATTGTTAGTCCAGTGATCCTTATTGAATTCCAAAGACTACTACCCTGGGGAGAAAAACATTGCCAAGAACAGTAAAATACGTTCCCTGCTCAATTGGTTAGGACCTACCATAGCCCAGGAGCAAGAAATGGCATAAGACATTGGTAATAAACTCCAATGTACCCCAGATCCATCCCCACACCATATCATGGGTACTTTAGGTTAGGTGCTGCTTAAAGCAAGTGTGTATCAAATCCTAGCATTCACCCAGCCCAGTGATCTATATCCCTTAGGGCTACTCATTCCGGGTGAGCAATAACCAGAACATATCCTACTGCAAAGCAAACTAGGAACAAATCCCAGTGAAATGCAAGCTATTTGATGTTAGTTGTAGCTTAGGGAATACATCTATAGGCCCTGAAGGCTCACTGGGTCTGTGCTTGATATCCTTAGGGTTATTTGTTCCCGGTGGGAAAAGCCTGAGCATATACTGCAGAACAACATAGAAGTCTGTAGATATAATAATCTAAGCTATGCATTACAGGTGTTTATCTGCTGCCTAGAGCAAGCATATGTCCAGGCCTAGCAGTCAGCCCGCCCTGTGCTCTACATTCGTTAGGGCTACTTGTTCGGCTGAGCAATAGTCAGAGCAACTATTGCAGAAAACAACAGGAGCCTGCCAATAACATCACAGCAACATGTAATGCATAGCTTAGATTAGCTGCCACTTAGGGCAAGCATGTATCTGGGCCTAGCAGTCAGCCCGACCTGTGCTCTACGTTCATTAGGGCTACTTGTTCAGGCAAGCAGTGGCCAGAGCCTATTTTGCAGAAAACAACAGGGGCACACCAATAACCTAACTGCAACATACAATACATAGCTTAGATTGGCTGCTATTTAGAGCAAACATGTGGCAGAGCCTAGCAACCATCCAGAGCTGTGCTCTATGTCCAATAATGCTACCAATACCTTATTGGCCCTGCATTCCTGGGCGTGAATGTAGAGGTAAATGAATAAAGATGTGTTTCTGATCTTTTACTTGAACGGGTAGGGGATCTATCATCCAGAAACCCGTCATCCAGAAGCTCGGAATCCCCGAAAAAAGGAAAATTATAACATACTTACTATGATCTTCCTTTCCTGGACAAACTCCATGTCAGTACATTGAACAAGAACAAATAAGAGCGCATGAACACAATCACAGCAACATGTATTGTACCTTTTATGATTATCTGCTGTTTGGAGCAAGCATATATCAGAACAAAGTAGTTATCCAGTGATCCATATTAAATGGGGCAAATGGTGTAAAGTATGCAAATGGCACAATGCATGCTAGTATACACTCTATCAGCATCAGAGCATGCTGGCCCATATGACTATTAGTATTAGGGCTACTGGTTTCAGGTGGGCCAACAACCAGAATCAAGCCAGTGCAGGTAAGCATATGATTACATTGCATCCAAACAGATAATTAAACTTTAGTACTCTCTGCCTCTATAAGGAGGTTCACTATTAACAGAAATATCAGCCTCTCCAGTTTACTGACCACAGCAGTACTTACCTGAGGCTTTTGAAGCAGAGATCTAGTCTGCAGAGTTAGAGAGTCAGCGGGGTCATCTCCCCTTGTTATAAATGGGAGTTATCCCGGAATCACTTGATTAAACTCAGCTGGTGTCAGTACTCAGCTGCTGATCAGCATAGGCAGGTAACTAAAAGCAACTGCTGAAGTTATACAGAGGCAAATTGGCTAATTAGTGTTAGTGCCTCCTGCCAGGGCCCAAGTTACTGTTATATTGGCTGAAGCCTATAGAGCAACTTTAGTTTTTTTTTTTTTTTTT
>CM044438.1:76580616-76677996 GCA_024363595.1 Xenopus borealis
CTGCAAAAAACGCCAGGCGACTAAATCTCCCACGAATCTCCCTGTCTGCCCCTACCCTTACTGGGGTTTCCACCTGGCCAGTATTTTACCAGCATGGCCGGTATTTTTGATGGTTGATCCCAATGTTATCAATAAGAAAAAAAAGTTAAATATATAGGAAGGCTGGTATTTTTTTTTTCAAGAAAAGGTGGCAACCTTTGCTCTCACACATGGGCACTGCACTGAAAGGAAACCACAGCCTATTCTTCTGGATTGCACAATACTCATTCAAGCACTTTCAAGAATATATCACATAGCTTTCCACCTGTGTTGCATGTAGATTAAAAAATAGTGATAAGTGAAAAGTGATGCATATGTGCCAGATGGATCGTCCACTTTTACATATTTCCCAGCCATATTACAGCAGCTCATTCTCATTTTACCAGACACTCTTGTAGTAATGTACCTTTTCCCCCAGACATAGTCAACTACTGAAACATTAGTCTTTAGAGTTATTTGTTTATTTAAAATCCATTGTTTCATCATCAAAAAAATCATAAGATCTTACCAGAGAAAATGGAGCAATTTATGCTAACAAAGATCCACCTCTATAAAAGTTTAATAACTAGTGATGATATTGATTCTGCTTCAAAGGACAAGGAAAGTGTAAAATAGAATAAGGCTAGAAATACTGTATTTTGTATAATAAACATAAACGTGAACTTACTGCACCACAAGCCTAATCAAACAAATTATTTATGCTTTCAAAGTTGGGCACAGGGGGCTGTCATCTTGTAACTTCTTTGTAAGACCGAGACTGTGACATGCTCAGTGTGGTCTGGGATTCTTAGGGATCGTCATAAATGATCAAAGCAGGGACACAAACAAAGCTGCTTGAGTTCTGCATGGCTGGGAAGTAAGGCTGTTCATAAGTATGATTGTTTCCCTGCAGAGAAGTTAGGGACCATCTGACAATTCCTATCCACGGCAGTAAATGAAGGGAGAAGGTCACTGCATACAGTCAGGTTTCTTATAAAATGGTACACCTATTTTAATTTAAGTATATTAGAGATAGATTTCTTTTTCATTAAAGAAAATAAAAATGGGATTTTATTTTTTTGCCTTTCCGTGTCCTAGCCAAGTATAATAAATTTGGCTTGAAAGAACTGAGACAATAAAAGCTCATGCAGATAGAATGGAAAGGCCCTAAATAATCTATATACAAATGAGCATCAATCTGGCAATCTGTAGCCAGAGGGGATGCCATAGACAGTCAATATTTAGTGGGCTGGTGGGGGATGTTTGGGCCTCTGTGTACTTGAAATGTCCGGGCATATTTTGAATCCCAGTCGAGACCCGCAGGGCTCTGGTTCTCCCCGTGGCACACAGTCCTGTGTTATGGACATTTGCAGACACATTGGGTATTGCACTGAACATTCAGTTGCTCTGCATTCTGTTTTAGTTGAACTGGCCAACTGTAGCCTCACCCGACTGTAATCATGAGATCAGCTACACACTACCTGAGCTTTCCAGAGAATTGCATTTCAATCTGTTCTCTGTATGCCCCTTCATGAGTAAGTTCTAGAAGTTGGTCCTAGTCAGGCACTATCCACCTCTTACTATAGGGATGTGAGATGGTGGGTCACTCTTGCTGTGTGGTTCCTTGTGTAGGACTGGGTCCTAGCAGGATTTTCTTCCCCTCTGTATCATTATTTATTATATTATTATTCTCCAAGAGGCTGTTCTAGGGAGTACGTCCAGGGAAATTTGTATCATACTTACTGTGTTTTTTTTCCTGTCCTAGACGTACTCCTTATCAGTATGTTCCCATCCCTTCTACAATGGTTGTCTTAAAGCTCGTAACAAAGACACCATGTGGTGATGGGAGTGGCTTTTATAGCTTGGGGAGGGTCCTTCTGATGGGGCAGGGGATATCACAGAGAGTACTGATATGGAGTACTTCCAGGAAAGGAAAATTCCGGTAAGTATGATACAATTTTCCTTTATTTCTGTACGAGCTGCAAGCAGTGAAGGAGTCGGCACAATGATACAGGTTTCCTGTTGTCCATAGAAAATTTATGGCTGACCGGGAGCTGCCTTCCCTGATCGCAGTACAGAAACAAATCACGCTGAAGGATAATACAGGCTTTCTGAAAACCTGAAGGAGATGAGGCGCACGCACATGTAGCAGAGGGCAGGTCACCATATCGTGAAGTCACTGCACAACAGAATTTTAACAAGGTATTTTTGAATAAAGCATTCAAATATTTAACTTTGTGCAAGATGGAGGTATTACAATTATAATTTTTTTGGTGTTACTGGTCCTTTAAGGAAGCAAACTGCAATCACATAATAGAAAGCTACACACAATAATTGTGTAAAGCCACCACCAGGAATCCAGCATCTTCTACACCTGCGCCTTCTGGGATTTCATTCAATTATTTTGTGGTATGGGAAGAGCTTCAAGGGGGAAGTGAAGGCACGGATATCAGTAATTAGCACTGCATTTGCCATCAATGGGGTAGCAGGAAGGAAAGACAGACAAAGGGGACAAGAGGAATCTGATTGTCCCTTGGGATTGCACATCGCAGCATCTGGCTCCTTCTCGCCAAAACCAACCGCCTAAAGGAAAAGAGCAAGGAGAAATTGGAATTTGCACAGCAGCATGTCCTGGGTCAGATTTGTGAATCTGAGGACTAAAACAATTCCATAGGTTTCTCTATATGGTAAAATGTAGTTCTATATAAAATAAGGCACACCATATGGCTGAGCAGAACTACTATAAGGAGCAGCTTCTATAAAGGAGATCAGCTGAAAGTGCCACTGAATAGAAAAAACACTTACATGCACACTGAGCACCTTTCTGTCAGGGCCTCGAAGTGCATTAAACCAAGAGATCATATTTTCCTTCACAAAGGTCTTCAGAGCATTGATCTGAAATGCAAAGTATGTGTTAGCATGTTTCTCTAGTGGAGCAGGGTTGACACCACTAATCATATATTCTCTGAATTCCCAGTTAAGCAGGAATTGCTAATATAAAGAAGATGAATGCATTTATTAATTGCCCATACCCAGGCTACCCAACAATGCCGCTACCTACTTTATACTGTATGAGACAGCAGGATAGCACCAGCAGGAATACACACAAGCCTTTTCTTCAGGACTTATTGGGAATTGATCACTTTCGCCTGTCAGGGTGTTTTCTTTGGAGTGGCAGCCGATGTGAATTTGTTTAATGGCCTGCACCCAGCTGAAGTTTTAGGGCTTAGCATCTGGAGCCTAAAAAATTACTGGTGAGTTTAGCACTCTATGTAGATGGGGTATAATTTACTTAAAGGGATTTGGCGATGGGAAACCATGTTTTTATTTATACGCATAAGTTAATAGTGCTGCTCCAGTAGATTGCACTGAAATCCATTTCTCAAAAGAGCAAACAGATTTTTTTTATTATTCAGTTTTGAAATCTGACATGGGGCTAGACATTTTGTCAATTTCCCAGCTGCCCCATGTCATGTGACTTGTGACAGCACTTTAGGAGGGAACTGCTTTCTGGCAGGCTGTTGTTTTTCCTTCTCAATGTAACTGAATAGAACACAGTGGGACATGGGTTTTACTGTTGAGTGCTGTTCTTACATCTACCAGGCAGCTGTTATCTTGTGTTAGGGAGCTGTTATCTGGTTACCTTCCCATTGTTCTGTTGTTAGGCTGCTGGGTGGGGGAAAGGGAGGGGGTGATATCACTCCAACTTGCAGTACAGCAGTAAAGAGTGATTGAAGTTTATCACAGCACAAGTCACATGACTTGGGGCAGCTGGGAAACTGACAATATGTCTAGCCCCATGTCAGATTTCAAAATGAAATATAAAAAAAAAAAGCTTGCTTTAGAAATGGATTTCAATGCAGAATTCTGCTGGAGCAGCACTATTAACTGATGCATTTTGGAAAAAAAATTCCCATGACAGTAAGAAGAGAACTGCACTACTATTCCTGTTGCAAAGCTTTTGCTTGCTCCTATAAACCTGCTCTAAAAAAAAAAAAAAAACTAAAGCCTAACTAAAGAAGTACTGTAGGCTAGAAATTATGTTTTGTGCTTCTGTACCGGCCCAAGGCAACCACAGTACTTTAGCAGTAAAGATCTGTGTCTCCAAAGATGCCCCAGTAACTCCCCATCTTCTTATCACTGCACAAGCTCACTCACAATATACTGTATATATTTTCTTTTTTTTTAGGTTCTAACACCATACATTAAGCTACATATTTTTTAAGCAATATAATGGTTTTGATATTTTCATGAATAGATGCAGCTTTCTTATAATTAGATACAAGGTTAACTATTGTATTTGAGAGAAAAACGCTAAGCAGTGTCATTGGAATCTGTTGTCCATGTAATTCACATTTTTCAAAACTTTCAAAATAACGAGTTTCCAGATAACAGATCCCACACCTGCATTTCAATAGAAATGGTAATACCAGCACAGCAACTGGTTGTTATTATTATATCATACCTCGCGCACTAAACGGTCAAACAGGTACTGCTGGGTTACAACTTCATTCCAATTCCTGTCCACTTCTTCCCCCAGGTTAGGATCCTCACATTCCTTCTTTTTTATAAGTGCTTTCACCTAAAAGAATAGCACCATTAATATGCACAGAATATTTACTTGTAAAGGTACCAGCATACATACACCTTCACTTTTTTGGCTTAAACCCTCCTGCTTCCAGCTAGCACAACCATTCTATACACTAACCTGAGTTTTGAATTCTTCATCGGTCATGTTTGCAATTCTATCACCGTACAAGACCAGAAACTCCTCTATTTTTTGGTCCACAAACTCAGAACTGTGGGATGAGAATACAAACAGTTAAAGGGATCCTGTCATGGGAAAAAACATTTTTTTTCCCAAAATGCATCAGTTAAGTGCCGTTCCAGAAGAATTATGCAGAATTTTTTATATTTCATTTTGAAATCTGACACGGGGCTAGACATATTGTCAACTTCCCAAATTGTCAATATTGTCAAATGTTAATAAACTCCAAGTTTGTTGTCTGCTGTCTGTCCTCTTCCCCACATAAAGGTACAAATATCTGAAGCACCCGAAAGAGAAACTCCTATTAACTTTAAGAGCTGCATTTTAAAACTTCCTCATTACATGTGATGTCCCCACACCTAGATTTGCCCCTGTGGTGGCCATACACAATGTACAAAATTAAGAGGGGGTGTTTGTGCACTGTCCGTGGGCCGGTTGATAGGAGTGTATGAACAATTGTCTGCATAGAATGTATGATGTGATGCTTTGGGTGTCTAGAGGTGTATCTAGGATTTACTCACTTGAATTTAGTTGCTTGTGTCTCCACAGTAATTGAAAAACCCAAAATACCACATGTATTTCGGCAGGTTGGATACACCTGATACCTGTGAAGGTGGTACAAATAAAAAAAGATCTGTCAGTACGGCTTCTAAATCCAGGTAGTGATTATTTTGATAAAGGTTGCATTACTGTATGCAAAGCATACCCTGAGCAGAGAGAATTACAATTTATCCTCACACTAAATATTCCTCAGCTTCTGGGTAAATTCAATCTCTCACTAACCTACACTTCATGCTAAATTGTGCACAAATCAATCCCACTTGTAATAGAGTAAGAATAGGAAACAGAAGTATGTTTGCTATACAGTACACATTGCATGTCCAATTGAATGGCTAGAAACAGAAAAAAATCCAGGTTCAGCTGCTAAGCAGACGTAATTATGGGAACAGATAGTCTGCAAAACAAAAACTGGAATCCAGACAGCTAGCTAGTGCACAAAGCAGAAATCTTTCAAGACAGAAATAATATACTGCCATGACAGCAACTTCTCAATTGATGAATTTGATTAAACTCATCCAGAACTCTGCAGAAATCCAGCTGTTCAAAACTGATGGACATTCTCACACATGGGCCAGATGGCAAACTAGTCGGGGTGGAGTTTGCAGCAACTGGCACTAGAATGGCACCAGAAAGACTGCTGATAAGTTGTCAAGGAAAGTGTTTAAGAGTGTGTATGCAAATGCTTTCTATACATTGGAAAGCCTCTGTGTCCATGCTGAGAACTGCTTAAAGGACAAGGAAAGTGTAAAATAGAATAAGGGTAGAAATGCTGTATTTTGTATACTAAACATAAACATGAACTCACTGCACCACAAGCCTAATCAGGCAAATGATTTATGCTTTCAAAGTTGGCCACAGGGGGCTGTCATCTTGTAACTTTGTTATACATCTTTGCCTGACACTGGCACTGCACATGCTCAGTATGGTCTGTGCTGCTCAGGGATCGTCATAAATGATCAAAAAACAAAGCTGTTTGAGTTCTGCATGGCTGGTAAGTAAGGCAGGGACTCCCCCTGCTGTTCATAAGTATGATTGTTTCCCTGCCAGAAGTTAGGGACCGTCTGACAATTCCTATCCACAGCACTAAATGAAGGGAGAATTTCACTGCATACAGTCAGGTTTCTTATAAAAACGGTACACATTTTTAAATTAAAGTATATTGGAGATAGATTACTTTTTCATTAAAGAAAGTAAAAATGGGATTTTATTTCTTTGCCTTTCCTTGCCCTTTAAAAATGTTATGATTGTCTACAAACCAAAAATACAATGACTTTCTCTTGTGTTAACAAATAGCTATTCAAATAGCTATTCACAGACATATCCTACAGAGCCAAGAAGCCAGAGGCGTCTTACAGACCTTCACACAGTTCTTCATGCTCATTTCATGTGTCTCTTACCCCAGAGTCTGCTTTGTCCTCAGAAAATCAAAGCTGGGTTCCTCCATGTGCAACTGAAAAAAAAAAACTTTTCTTAAGCAAGATCCACATACTGTCATGTTTCAGTTAAAGGGGTCTATCACCTTCAAACACTTTCAGTTCAGTTGTTTCCAGAAACAAGGATTTTTTCCCAATTACTTTCTATTTGCAACTGGTTTTCTAATTTTCTTGTCTTTATGAAGCAGCTGGAGGAGGTCACAGACTAACTGTTCTAAATTGATACAATAGGTGATAGATTTCTGATCTTTGTCCCTGCTGAGCAGAATCCCTGAGTGTCATTAAAAGCAGGTGTTGGAATTGATACAATAGTTGCTAATATTCCACAGATGCTGCTGAGAAATGTATCAACTAACGTAACAAACTGTAAAAGTTCAGCATCTGTACTTATGCCAATATATCAAATGTGAACCTCTTACATGAGAGGGAAAAAATGTTGTTAACCAATAAAAATAAAAGGGGGGGGGGGGTATTAAAGTAGTAAAATCCCTTCATAACTCCACATTTCTTATGTTCTACTTATGTTTACTAGTTTTCATTACAATGACTAGAAACAATTCTTTATGGCAGAATATTGAATAATTGAAGAATATGTAGCGGACACTAGAAATCCATTAATTAGAGGATGTTTTTATTTGGACTGGTAACAGTTGCTCTCAATAACAGCTTTTGGCCTGACATTAGTAACCCAGTTTCAGCATAGTCTCAAGCTTTAAAGGACAAGGAAAGTTAAACTAAATAAGTAGGCTACAAATGCTGTACATTATGTTTTGTGCTTCTGTTCCAGCCAAAGGTAACCACTACCCTTTAGCAGTAAAGATCTGTGTCTCCCTAGTAGCTCCCCATCTTCTTTTCTACTGATTCACATGCTCTGTGCTGCTGTCACTTACTGAGCTTAGGGAACCACTCACAATATACAGTACACATAGAATAGAAATGTCACAATATAAGGCTGATTAGTAGTTTATATGGATAATTACTGCATGGCTGCACAGAAACCAGTGCAACTAGCATCAGAATGTAATATCCAACCCTGTAGCATCAGCTTATATTATAGACAAACCTCATTTTCTACTTAATAATTTGTGACAACCCCTAAGCTTAGCTTCTTAACAGCTGCTCAGAGCCCAGTGAGTACGTGAGTGTCACAGACACTTTCCAAGATGGTGACCCCTGTGACAAGTTTTGAAGTCCTGGATCATTGCGGCTATTGACAAGCTGAAACTTTGGGCTGATGCAATAAGTTCCCTATATAATATATGGCATTTTTAGCCACATTCATTTTTAAGGTTTACTTCTCCTTTAATACAAACATGCTATTCAGAGAAGACTTCTTAAAGACTGACCTGCACAGCCCTAAACATTTTAACAACAGCTCCAAATATTTGCTGAAATGCAAAACAGATTTGTCTTCTTAACCCTTAACGGGTCAGAATATTTTCTTTTACATTTCTTACTACTCTTTTACATTTCTGCTTGACTAGTATTGTACAGTAATAAAATGCTCACCTCGAGCAGTTCCATCAAAGCGTAATCTCTTAAACTTCTTGGACCTGACTGGAAAACAATGTAGAATTAGCATTTATTAATATTTTAGGAATATCTCACAACGCTTTAAGATTACAATTAGGCTAAAGAAAACCATAGACAGGCTGATGAAATATCTCAGCACTCAGTCCAAGGTCTAAAAAGAGTGTGTACTAGTGACCATATACCACACAGCAACCCTTCCACATTTTACATCTGCTTAGATTCCAAAAAAAGTTCTTTTGCGTAGGGTTAAAGTATTTCTTGGTACACATGTTCACTTCCTTTCTGCTTAGAAAGCATCAGTCCTGCCGCTGCTCATATTTGAACATTATCAGACTTTTAACAGTAGTCTTCATTTTCAAAAAAGTCTTTCAGTCCCAACAAAATATACTAAAAAAGATATACCATATTTATAAATGGAATTGGGTACCTGGTAATAGACAGTGACCTCAGAATTGCCGTCTTCTTTATTCAGAGCTTTCACTTTGCACAGGGTGTGAGCATTAGGCAATTCAGCAATCTGGAACTGGACAGGAACATGGGCCTCCAAACGAGAGAACTTCAGTTTCCTGCCAAAATATTTGATGCAAATATTGAGGGCAATCATTTGCAAGCACTTTAAAGCATTATGCTTGAAAAATCCACAGTTGGTTGATTATGTTTTGGTTGACCAGGCAGCAACAGATGATGGGAGGCCAAAGAATAGACATTGAAAAATACAGAGTTGTGTGTTACAAAGATGCGTGGCAGTTGTTTTCAGATTGTTCACCGTAAACAAAGACCTTTTTAAAATGCTTTCCATTTTTTATTTTTTACCGGTTTCCCAAAATTTAAGTGTTCTAGTGCAGTGATCCCCAACCAGTAGCCCGAGAGCAAAATGTTGCACTGCCAAACAGAGCCTCAATGTAGGTTGACAAGCCACATAGGGGCTACCAAATGGCCAATCACAGCACTTATTTGGCACCCCAAGAACATTTTTCATGCTTGTGTTGCTCCCCAACTCCTTTTACATCTGAAACTTGCTCACGGGTTCAGAAGGTTGGGGATCCCTGCTCTAGTGTCTCAGTCTGGCAGCTCAGTGATCCAGGAGCATCTGAACTGGTACAATTTGATACATTTAGTGGATACAATTAGTAGATATATTTCTCAGCAGTATCTGTGGAATATTAGCAACAATAGTATCAATTATAACAGCTGCCTTTAATGAAACTCAGGGATTCTGCTCAGCAGGGCTAAACATTATAACAATGTATCAACTGAATGTATCAAAGAACAGTTAAAGAACACACACACACACACAGCTGCTTTAGAAGGCGTACAATGAAATTTTACACTTCAATATAAGAAAAAACGGTCACTAATAGAAAGTTATTGGAAAACACAATACAATACAGTACATTAAAGTGGAGGGAAGAATCTCAGTCAAAGCTGAATTTGGCAACAATGATCAAAGAATGTGGACAGAAATAAGAAAAAACACATTAAGGTTATTTTATGTTTAGAAACTCAAAGTAAGTTACATTATTACGAACCATTCCAATTAAAATCTGTTTTTACCCCATTTTCCCTTAAAGGGTCAGTAACATTAAAAAAAAAAATGTGATGAGTATACCACAACAAAAAAAAACACCAAGACAAATTAAACTTTAAAATCACAAAGCCTTTATTAAGAAAGAACTTAGCGAAACTTAACTTCAGCTCCTCTTCAAAAAACACGACAGGGGGACAATCGATTTCTGCCCACTGGCTATCTCCTATAAGGGTTGGGGCAGACGGGCAGATTCGGAGAGATTTAGTCGCCTGGCGACTAATCACCTCTTTTTTTTTTTAGGAGAACGGCCTTCCATCTGCTTGAATGAAGAATCGCCTGAACTAATGCATTCACAGCACTAGATTTTCGAAGTTGCCCAAAGTTGCCTCACGATGAAACTTCAGGTGACTACGGAAATCGAATTGCCGTGAGTGCATTAGCGTAGGTGATTCTTCATTCAAGCAGACAGAAGGCAGTTGGGGAGATTGTCGCCCAGCAGAAGAGGCGATTAGTTGCCAGGCGACTAAATCTCCCCGAATCTGCCCATCTGCCCCAACCCTAAGGAACGCAAGTGGAGTTTCAGCAAGTAATTTCTTAATAAACACTTTGAAATTTTAAAGTTTTATTTGTCTTGGTGTTTTTTTTGTGGTATAGTAATTATTTTTATCAAGGGCCAAATAAAAAATTGGAATATTCTACTCTTTTTTTTTTATGGTCAAAACGGTCATATCCTACAAGGGAGTTATTCTAATTCGATTTGAGTTTTTTTTTTATTTGAATTTCGGGATTGATCATACTCTGGCCCTTTAAGAAATTGTATTCAACTATTCATAACCTAAAACCTGACAAATTGTGATTTAAGTCAATGGGAGAGGTCCAGGATGAATTTTGAGTTGTTGGCAGCCTTCCTGACATTCGAGTTTCTTTCGGGGATAAAACTGGAATCCAGTTTTTACATTTCAAATCTAATTCGATTTGAGGTTTCGGGTCGATTCCATCCATAAGAGTTTTAAATAAAAAATTTTTATTTTTTTTAACAAATTTCATTTGGTCAAATTGCGTATTCATGGGAGTTTTTAAAAACTCACGAATTAAAATTTCCACCTTTGATAAAAGTGCCTCAAAGTGGCAGGACGGGATTTTGAAATTTAGATATAAATAAATGAATAGAATATTATCTCTCACACTGTACTTAACTCACAATCAACATGCGCAAAAAAGTATCCAACAAGGAAGTAAAAGAGGAAGTGTACGCACCTTACAATACAGTTGAGAAACTCAATGGATTCCTGCAAAAAATACAAATCGCTATTTGAATGAAAGAAGTGGGCTGGCTAAAATTAAAATGAAGTGTACATACATAGATCAAGGTATCTGTTGCATATGACTGGATCAGTGTCATACATTATTTAAGCTTTTGTAGCATGGATATAGTCAACATTTATTCAGGACAATAAAGAATTGTCCTTAAAGGACAAGGAAAGTGTAAAATAGAATAAGACTAGAAATGCTGTATTTTGTATACTAAACATAAACGTACTGCACCACAAACCTAATCAAACAAATGATTTGTGCTTTCAAAGTTGGCCACAGGGGGCTGTCATCTTGTAACTTTGTTATACATTTTTGCAAGACTAGACAACATACACATGCTCAGTGTGGTCTGGGCTTCTTAGGGATCGTCATAAATAATCAAAAAACAAAGCTGCTTGAGTTCTGCATGGCTGGTAAGTAAGGCAGGGGCTCCCCCTGCTGTTCATAAGTATGATTTTTTTCCCTGCCAGAAGTTAGGGACCGTCTAACAATTCCTATCCACAGCAGTAAATGAAGGGAGAATTTCACTGCATACAGTCAGGTTTCTTATAAAAACGGTACCTATTTTTTAATTAAAGTATATTGGAGATAGATTTCTTTTTCATTAAAGAAAGTAAATATGGGATTTTATTTCTTTGCCTTTCCTTGCCCTTTAAACTTACATCTGGTTTGATATTATTTGTAGATACCTTTTTATTCTTTACACAATGGGCATGGTATGTATTTCATACTCACCTTGCAGGTGAAGTTTCCTTGCACTAAGCCCTCAGCATACAGCCGAGACTTGAATGATTTCACAAAGGACAGCATACGCTCTAAGCTTACACCCTTTAGAATGGTTTGATACTTTTCCATCATGGACCAGCGACCATGCTCCAGAATAATAAGCCTTATGTCCCTAATGAAAACAAAATTGTCCATATGATCATTTAATTCTTCTCTGAAAGTTAAAGAACCAAATGAGTTTTATATAAAATAACTTAAAGGTATGAAAAGGGACTGTGCCAAACGTTTTTCGTGAATAAACCAGGCAGAAAGTATGTTTGTTATTTTTAAGGTTACACGGTGAAATAACACTACTCCATGCTTGGCTCAAGAAAAGGTAGATCATTAGATTACCAGTGCACATATAAACACTGCATAGTGAACTCCTGCAGGCAAAAAAGCAGAAGCTGTTGTATATTGGGCTAAGCTAATTATATACCTTGCAAGGACCAAAGATGGAATAGCTTCAATTATGCTCAAATATGGTCAGCACAGCACATTTCCCCTCTATTAGCCTTTTGCTACCAACTCGATTTCTGCAAAACATATAAAAGCAATTCATTGAAATACAACCTTGTCTAGCAGCCTTGCCCGGCCTGAAAAGGCCTTTATTCTTTATTTATTGTCTTAACTATTAATGTTTCTGGATGTGGAGAAGGTTATTATGAAATCCTTTCCCACACCTGTAGCAGGATGCAGGATTCAGAATTCTGATTAGAATATCTTTTTTTTTTTGTAAAGTTAAGTTTTATTTTGCTTTAAACACATCAAACATATAGACAGTACATTACATAGACAATCTCATATATAGACGGGGAATCATAAAAGGGCCTATGTTGGCATTAAGCATGCAGTGGTTGTCATTGCAAATAGATTCAGGAGGACACTTCAATTACTTTACTCTAGATCAAGAGTTTGGCTTAGTCGGGTCTTCAGATAGAATCTGGGCGAACCAAACAACCTGCCTCTGTAACAAGTTAGAGGGGGGGGGCTCTAGCATAGTCCTACTATAGGGGGTTCAGATCCATCTCACACCATGAGCCCCAAATTTTATCAAATTTAGTTAGTACTCCTCTGACCTCATATGTGAGTTTATAGAGGGGTACTACCTTGTTGACCAGCTGTATCCAAGCTCTAAGAGAGGGAGGGGTGTTGCCCATCAAGTGGAGAGCTATAGTCTTGAGGGCCACCCACCAAGCCCTGTGGTGTATAGTTAGGGTAGATGGCATGGGGTTAGAGTCCTTTAGGTGGTGATATGGAACATTTTGAAGACTCTCACATGAGGATAATAGGAGTGCTTGCAATTCCGAGTTTGGGTTGTATGGGTCAGGATTGAAGCACCAGTGGATCGTACATGGGCAACAACTATTACAACAACTAGTATCCAGCTTCAGGTACAAAAACCTGTTTGGATACCCTGGGTTATTTTTATAGGGTTGACAGTTGCTGGAAACACCGTGGCTCATTAATACGGCCCTACTTTTACTCACGGCCCTAATTTCGTTTGTTTGATGAGACGATTGTAGTAGACTTTCTTGAGCTGCTCTGTAATCATTTTGTAAACATCAGGAGAAGCAGTGAAGTCTGCCAGGTGGTCAATAATCAGTTCAAACAGAAGCTGGGGGGAAAGGAAAATTGGAACATCTGAAAGTATTCCTTATTTGTTTTTGCCTTTATATAATAGTGATATAGTGTAAAGTGCTGTTAAATGTTAAATCACTCCATGTATCCCTGCCCAAGTGATAAAACATAATTCTGTACCACAAACATACTAAATTCAGCTTCACCAGAAGCCATTTAAATGAGAGGAAATCAGAGCAAACACATGGAAAACAAACGCAATGCAGATAAAATTTAGCTAAAAGGTCTCTTTATTTAGGTTAAGGTTTATTTTTAACATAAATATTGGCTTAATGAATTTCATTGAGTTAATTAACCCTGTCCAATCCAATCACTAATGAGGTTGATTGTATTAACACACCTTCACTTATTATACTCACTGGTAATTTGTGGTTGAATCCTTTCACACTAATAGCTAGTCCAAATTCTCCAGCCTCCAGTTTATATTCCAGCTGTGCAAGATCTGCCTCATAGGCGGATTCCGCAAGCGTGTGGTTCAGTATATTAAGAAAGATGTCAAAAAGGACCAAGCTATAAAAAAAGAGTTAGTTACCGATTTGATATTTACGGTCTTATTTTACATATACAACACATACATAGCACTCACGTTTCTGGTGATTTCTGTATTTCAGGGGAGATCAGATAAAAACGAACATAAGCTGTTGGGGAAAAAAAATAATTTGTGAACAAAATACCTCTACATTCCCTATTGTGCAGTACAACGGTATCTTTTACAACAAAAACACACTGGACATTATCTTTGATAATGGTGAGAATTATTTAGAGACCCTTAGATTTTGTTAATACTTGGCTCTTTTTGCAATACCCACCGTGTTAATTTGTTTAGAAAATGGTGGTCCAATGTTATGTGCCACAGGCAACTTGACAGTGCTATTACAAAGGTGTGCCAGTGTCATAGGTTAAATGTTTCTAAATTATATTATTTAACAAAGACTGTGGCTATACTAGGCTATTTCTCAGCTTTTAAAGAGCCAGTAAAAATGTTTTTTTAAATTTCATCATATACATTGGGGGGGGGGGGGGAACCAAAAAAAAACCATGAAGACTAATTAAACTTTTAAATTGCAAAGTCTTTATTAAAAAATAATTTACTGAAACACACTTCCGCTCCCCTTCAGAAAAGATGACAGGGCAACGATCCATCATACAGCGCTCGATTTCTCCTCCCTAGCTATCTCCTATCAGGAAGGCAGGGAGAAGAAATCAAGCACTGCACAATGGATCGCCTGATCGCCTTTTCTGAAGATGAGGGCAAGCGGAGTTTCAGGGAGTTATTTTTTTGCCTTTACATCCCCTTTAACGCATTTAGCAATGTTTAGATCACAGGCTCTAGAGCAACGCAAGCTTAACTCACCTTTAGGTATTTTGAATTTGTTATCTTTCTTGTACCATAAAGCTCCCAGCTCAGTGTCCGACACCTTCACTGGATACTCTGTGTCTGGGCAGTCTGATGTCTTCAGAGCAAAATCAGAAGCTATGAAACAATTACAGTAAAATGCAAATGTTTACTATAAAAAACATGAATAAGACAAGAAGCAATTAGATTTCTTATATGTGATCAGGTTTAATGACAAATATATTGGGGTAATTTACAATACCCCATTCAGTGTGTAAAGTGCAAAAAAAATTTTTTCATGTGAAGAAATCCCCCATAAAACGATTGCTGAATCCCTTGAATCAAGAGAGCCTCACCTCCTAATTTGCACACCATGAAAATGCACAAGTTAGGGAGTGTCCCAATGCTGCTTTCTGTATAGAGCACTGGATTTTTGATCCAAAACTCATTGCAGAGACAAGGATTCTCAGAGACACAAGTTCCGGTGAAGAAGCAGAAAGGGGCACACTCTTAATTGTCTCCTTAAATGTTAACAAACTGCTCTCTTACAAGAGGCCAACAAGCCAGTTTGCCAACCAAGACACTAGCTTGAGCATTATTTATTTATAATACTTACCAATAAATTTATTTTCCTCTGGGAGATGCAAATCTGGGTTTAAATCAAAATTGGTGGCCCAGATTGCTTTCCATTTTGGATCAATATCTGTAAAAAGAAAAGCAAAAAAAAAAAATAAGATAGAAGGTGCCTTATATTTGGTTCTGAAGCATCATTGTCCTTTGAAAGGAATTGCAAGAAGGAAAAGGCAAAAACAAGGGGGGCAGCTCTTTTTGTCAAAACAAATCAGCTGAGGGGTACTTTGCTAAACAGTGCCTGCCACCATCTTTTTCTTGAAAAAATATGAGACAAATGGGGAAAAATATGCTATTATATAATAGCTTTCATCCACCAGGTACGATAGAGGGCTTGCCTAAAAGTCAAATGACGCGGTGTAAACGCATTACCTCTGACAATAGTATACATGAACAAATGAGTGAAACGATTATTGATACCTTTAAAGAACGGGGATATCCGGATAAATTGTTACATATATCTAAGAGTCAAATTGATCGCACCCCACAAACCAAACTAATGAAAGGTAAGAAAAAAAAAATACGACCAATAGAATTCCCTTTGTTACAATTTATGACTTTCATTCCAAGGAGGTACGTAAGATCATTAGGAAATATTGGCCGATCATAAAGAATGATCCTTGGACCTCAAGGGTATTCAATGAATACCTGTTATTTGCTTATAGACGGGGTAAGAACCTAGGTGACCAACTGGTGCATAGTGATTTGAATTAAAGACTAGTCAAAGGTTTTTGGGTAAACCATTAACTGGAAATTTTCCGTGCCTTTCATGTCAAAACTGTAATGGGATTATCAAAGGAGCCAATATATCACACCCTACACCAGGGGCACTAATTAAAATCAACGGGTATTATACATGCATCCAAAGGTGTGTGTGAACCAGCGCAGCAGCACTAAACTGAAGATATCTGGAAGCTAAATCTTTTAGTAAAATCAGTGTTTATTTGGCAAACATAGCTTGGGTGGCAATGTAAAGTGCATGCAGTCTACGCGTTTCGTGCCCTAACTCGTGGCACTTCCTCAGGACTAGTTGTATACAATGTATCATTGCTTGTAATATAGGGGTTGCACACTAGATGGCACTATACATATTTGTATACAAGCAATGTTGGGATCTATGGTGGGTTCTCACTTGAGGAACGGAAGTTGTTGTCCCGAAATGTCTGAACATGACTCGTGTCTGGAGCACTACAATAAATTTGGGAACACGCCATTTCTGACTAAGGTATTGGCTTTTTCTATTTTTCTTATACTTAAACCATCTTTTTCTTTGCACGAAGGCAGTGATCACCAACCAGTAGCTTGTGAGCAACATGGTGCTCTCCAACCCCTTGGATTTTGTTCCCTGTGGCTTCAAAGTAGGTGCTTATTATTGAATTCCAGACTTGGAGGCAAGTTTTGGTTGCATAAAAACCAGGTGCACTGCCATACAGAGTCTCAATGTAAGTTGACAATCAACATAGGGGCTAATAATTGCCCAATCACAGCCCTTAGTTGGCATCCCAGGAAGATTTTTTACTCTAATGTTACTCCCCAACTCCTTTTACTTTTGAATGTTGCTTATTAGTTCAAAAGGTTGGGGATCCCTGCTCTAAGGTATCCGTTCCACAGAGTTAAGGCAGATGCACATGCAGTAAAGTAATGGGCAGATTTATCAAAATTTATCTTTTGCATTTTTCTCTCATAGTTCGAGAAAAAACCCCAACAAGAATATCTGTGAGAATATTGGTATTGGCATTTATGTAAGAAAAGTTTCCAGGAAAAACTTGGCAAGTAAAAGCTGGCATGGTTCAATGGAAGACCATTGGAATTGTCTCTAACAAGTTGATTTTCACAGTTGATTAAAACATAATATTTTTTAGTCTCATTGAAAAACAAATGGAACAATGCGATTCTTGCTGTCAAGCTACTTTTTTTCAGAAAAAAATACACGTAGGAATATTGTTGCAGTTTTCTTTAAACTAGCATTAGAGAAATAAAAGTTGTCAAATTTTTCACAATCCGTAAATAAGTAAATGTGTCAAAAATGTTCAAAACTGGAAATGGATGCCTGGTAATAAAGATGAAAATATGGTGATTGGACATTCCTTGGCTAGTTTATTTAGGAGCCTACAAGAATTGAAAAGGTCAGTGATCATAGTCACCAAGGCTGTGCTAAACAGACTGGCAACCCAGGTGATTTGACATTTTGTTCTCCTTTAAAAACTAGCCCTTTAAATAAAGATGTACCTTCTTTGCTGTACTGAGTCCCAAACCATTTTTCTATCAGATCACATTTTCCTTCATTATGAGGGGACAGGACCATAATATTTGCCTTCTGAGGTGTAAAGTACTTGAGGGCATTTGAGATTACCTAGAGAAAAAGAAAACATGGTTTCTCTCAGTTCAAATGCATATAAGTACAGTTGCTGAGATTTAAAGTGTAGTTAAGCAATAGATGTGCTAAAATGATGATTCAGGCTACAGCATATGCATTGTGAGAGTCTGAAAAGGCCATTCAGTATGCTGCAAAGTAATCTGCAGGGTTTCTTTTTGAAACAAGGTTCACTCACCTCAGGTTTGTATTCAAAAAGTAGCTCATCTCCAGTCAGGATATCCTCTTTTGCAAACAGTTGCATGTTTTCACATATGTCCTCAACATTCTTGATAGGGTCTGTCTATACATGAAAAGAGTGAAAACAGATTAGCAGAAGGCAAATGGGGCAGTAAACAAAAGGAACACTTCCCCTCTTGAAAAAACTATTTGAAAATTAGTGAGCATCAGCTGGCACAAGGTACGGTGTAAAGTGGCCCATAAACTAAAAGATCTGCCCTTTGGGTTGAGGTGAGCAATACTGGGCTGAATCAGGAAATGCAGGCTGTCAGGATGAAGACTACATCAACAAGCCAATGTAGTTTTAACTGACCCATGTAGGGCCATATTAGGACCAGCACTGCTGTACACAACATTGTAACTAACTGCATTGCCCAAAACTCAATGCTCTGTAAATGAGTAGACAGGAGTGCCATTTTTCTCCCTTGCAGGTGTGTCAAGGGCAACATTTAAATCTCTACAGTCTCTAAAAACATGAATGTATGGCTCTGTATTGCTGTATTTCAGCAGGCCAACTGGTATTTTGCAGCTCCAGGTATACTAGTATGACCCTACACCCACACAGATGTCCCGCAGACAATCCATTATATCCACAAATATCAAACAAGGTCCTTAAGTAAAATGCAGAATAAATTTCAAACCCAACATTACCTCTTCATTTAAAACCCACACTCCTGTTTGACATGCACCACCATCATTCTGAACTACATTGGTTTCATGCTGACTTGCTCAGCACAACTAACCTTGTAAGCCCTAGCAAACAATCAGATGTTTATTTTATCTGGCTTACAAAAACATACTATAAATGCCAATTTGCTTTACTTGGTTACAAAGCTACATCATGCATTGTCCACATCCTAGTTTAAGACAAGTGAAAAATATCTAGAAAGACTATCTCAGCTTACCTCTTCCTGAAAGCGGAAGCCATTATCTTCAACTTGTTGGATTTCCCGAAAGATTCTGAAACCAGAGAAGTTGGTATAAGGGAAGGTCTACACAAGGAGATTTGGGGAGATTAGTCACCTTAGTGACAAATCGACTCTTCTTTAGGGGCGACTAATCCCCCCGAACCGATTCCCCGTCTTGTGGCGGTTAAAATGAGGATTGCCTCCGCCCATTCACACGCAGTGCTTCGTTTCCGAAATCCCCTGAAGTTTCCTTGATAGGAATCGGTTCGGGGAGATTAGTCACCCCAAAGAAGAGGCAATTGGTCGCTGGGGTGACTAATCTCCCCAAATCTCCTCGTGTAGACCTAGCCTTAGTGTTTAGTTTTACGAATTCAGGGGAAGAGAGTAACTGGGCAATTACATTACCTTTCCTGTGGTCCCAAGACCTGCAGCATTTTCAGATACTGGAACACTATATGAATTACCTACACAAAAACAGAGAAGACACAAAAATACACAAATGTATGTTACAGTGTTACAGCACAGAATTTAGTTTTACTTGTTTTAATTAAAAAACTGTTTAAGGTTTCTACTGCAGTTATCTGTGGAAAATGGTGTATCCCAGATCATTTAATGTAGCCTATTTTTCTAAAATCAGAGCCACAAATTTAAAAAAAGCTCAAGTGTAGTCCAGTATGGTGCCCGTTATTGTTTTTCTTAAACCCACAAAATGTATAGCTAAACTATTTTGAAGAATATAGCACGAACTATAGCTATGGGCTTAGAGATACTATAACTTTACATAGAAGAACCCATAATGTTCTGCTTATAAGAGAGCATTTATATATAGTTCTTGTAACCACCACAGTTTATAGAGCACCAACAATCATTTGACAGCTGAAAAATAATAGCTTATACATTCAATAGCCCATACCTCATAGAAATGTTCATATCCTGCATCTGTTAATATGATGTTAACAGTAAACACAGAACAGGTTGAGTTTTCGTCAGCACCAGTAGAACTGCAACCTCCATACAGAGCCACAGCCCAGTACCTACAGATAAATAGGGTGTGTTAGCCAAAAGCAGTTAAGCTACTTAGTGTAGGTGTGAACATCTTCCTTAAGCAGGCAATGGGAAGAAAAACCTAGAATCTGGACATCTGCAGCCCTCCCCAGCCATCCCACAGTGTAATAAGCTATGATGAAACTAGTCATTAATAATTTATCACTGTCACACACTGGAGAAAGCCTGAGCAATATGGGGGACCTCCTGTTTACATGGATAATGCAAATACACTTTTGAAAGTAATAGCACATAGGTCAATGTTGTGTGCGCTGTAGCTCTGTGGGCAGGGAACTAAATACTAAACATTACAGCCGTTCATATTAAATCCGTCAATATATCCAAGATAAAGGACCAACCATTATTTTCTTTTTCTTCTTTAAGTAGATTCTGGAAAGCACCAAAATAAACCTTGCAAAGCTATTTAGATTACACCTGCATACAAAATAGCATTGTGGTGATCCAAATATATTTCAATACATTGTTATATTTATTTATCATAAATCCTGTAAATCCCTGCCAAACCAGGTGTTGCTGGTAAACACACAGCACTAAAAAGAAGAGCAACCCAACCCTAGAAAAAAAACAGCATCAACATCAATATGGTGATTTTATGACAATAAAGTAGAACCTAAAATGGATAGTGCTGGTTAGTATTTAATAATAAATTTCCATTTTTTAAATACAAACATACATGTTCTCATATTAAATGTCTGTGAAACTTGACAAGCTCCATTCCCCTGGTTCATGGTCTTATCTTTTTAGATTTCTTGCAACAAGCTTCAAGCACAATTCCAATGCCATTTATTCTGAGTCACCACAGAATTCCAGTTCTACGTAAATTCACTTACTTCTTTCGTAGCAAGGAGAGAATGCTGCCTTTACCCTCATGTCCGATCAGCCATGACAAATAATGAAGGGGTTTGACCCTTGAATATAAAAGGGACAATATGGAAAGTGGGAAATTGTCTGAAGCACCTTTTACTTAGCAACAACAAAAATACAGATGAAAATATAAAACGGCTATGTTATTTTGAATCAAATATTTTTATTTTATTTATTTATTTACTATTTTAAATTTTTGTTCACAAACCATAGGTCCCATACCTAAATTGGCACACCAATCAGATTTCAGAATTCCACATAGTACAACCAAATGAAAAAATATATACATAAAATCAAGTGCCTGTCTAACTAACGAGATTGCTCCATTTCATAATACAGGTATGGGAACGGTTATCCAGAATACTTGGGACGTGGGGTTTTACAGGTAAGGGGTCTTTCTGTAATCTGGATCTCCATCAATAGGTCAATTAGAAAAAAATACCCAATAGGATTGTTTTGCCACCAGTATGGATTCATGAAATGACGTGTGGATCAAGTAAAAGGTACGGTTTTATTATTATAGAGAAAAGGGAAATATTTTATAAAATTTTTAATTATTTTATTAAAATGGTGTCTATGGGAGATGGCCTTCCTGTAATGTGAAACTTTCTGGATAATGTGTTTAAGGATAATGGATCCCATGCCTGTATAACACGCATACTTTCTTCTATTCCTGTTTGCATAGGACATAACCTAAAGATTGTTTAGATTTCAAGTAATACCTGAAAGGAGAAATATGGGTGTTGGTGTAAATAATAATAATAATAATTTAAACTGATTTTAGTTAATAAGCAAAAAACTGTGTATCATGAGACTGAATATTGCACAAGAATCAGGCATGTACCAAGTCTCAGTATTCACATTTGTTTCAGCTTTATAGTGTTCCAGCAAACTCAGTAGCATGATGTAACTGAAGCACTAGAGAGCTGAAGGCAACATTAGTAGATGCCTTTTTTTGCATTTTGCCCGGGTATTGTATTCAGCTGAATTTTTGTGGGACAAACTTTCAATGCCCCAAGTGGTTTGGGTTCTCAGGCAGTCTAAAATGTACTAGTTCCCCAACTGTCAGTAGTGTACCCCCGTAAAAACACATAGGGGCAAATTCACTAAAGTCCGGAAATTCGCTAGCCCAGCCTTTGCCGCACTTTTCTAGGCATAGTTTCCCAGTGCTCTGTTATTTCACTAAAATGCAAAGTTGCTCTCAGGGAGGCGAACGGTCGCTCTAGCGAAAATTTGCCAGGCAAAGCAAAAGTTGCGCTATCGAAGGGGAATTTGCATACGGCTGGAACTAGTTTGAACTGATGTATATGTTACAGAAAATACATAACACTACACAAGCCCAGAGAGTGGTTATACTGCCCTACACATGTGCCCACTGTATAGTTTATGTGCGAAGCTGCACTAGAGTCTCTTCTTCGCTAGCATATTTTCAACAGCGACCGTCAGTAAATAAGCAAAGTAACGAAATGACTTAACACTTCACACTGGTGATTTTCCCCAACTATGTTAGGTGACAAAGTGATCAGAGGCCTACATGAAAGACCTTCAAAAAGGTCTGAGCCAAGCACTTTAGAAAAGTGGGTCCTCACCTATAATATTGATGCTGAGGAGGCATAGCCCATGATATGGTCAGAGTATGATCTGTCTTTATTGGGACAACTGAAAAATATCAAAAGATAAAGAATATGAATTAATGAGGAAGTTATTGCAAGAGTACAATCACAAGACAGGTATCATATGTTATGACTTGGTACAATTAATCAAATTCCATCTAGTGGTCAAAGTGCCAATTGTTACAGACATATCTTTACAATTCAATATAGCAATAACTATAAATACCACCAAAAAATAATCCATAATAACCCAAACAAAAAAGAAAGAATGTAATAAAACAAAAAAACACAAATACTATAATGTGTACAAAATTAAACTACAAAACTAATACACTCCACAAATGACAAAGATTTTTGTAGAAAAGATATAACTAAGAAATTATTTTTAAAAACAATATATATATATATTGACAAAGGCCCCAATGAGGGTTGAAACGTTGATCTAAATAAAACTTTTTTCATTTTTTCAAGAAGTCCCTTGAGTGCAACAGCCTTTTTTTCCATGTAAGTACACAATTTCTGTTGGCACCAGGGCAGAATCTCAAGTGTTTGCAGCAGTCTTTTGAACATATATATATGAAAAAATATTGAAAATGAAATATAAAATACAAAAAAGTTAGTTTAGATCAGGTTTTCTCCAATTACTTATTTTTTTGGAAGAATATGCCATATATACATGGGTGTAAGTATGAGTATTCTATCTTCAGCATATGTATTCCACAAGTATTTTAAAAGGCGAAGCATGGTAATTGACATACTTTACATCTGAACTGAAATCTAATGATATAGTATTTTATCTTGCACTTATGCAAAAAAAATTTCTTATACAATCCCCTACCCCATTGAATAGATTGGAGGCGCATGTACTGGACATGACACGTAGAATAGAAAAGGTTTTTTCCTGTACTCCACACAAAGAAGATACAGGTCTTAGAGAAATGTTCAATAAATTGGAAAAACGGTCTTATAAAGAAATTAAAACATGGTGGGAGATTACATCTTTGGAAAAGTATATAGAAAAAAATGATTCCACGAGGCTTAAGCATAAAAAAATGTCCAACTTTTTGTGGGTAATGATGGTGAATTTGTAACAAAATGGAACCATACACTTACTGATTGTTCCATTTGTTTAATGGCACTTGTACTTATACTGCTTATAGCACTTTTAAACAGGATGACACAATTACAAACCAATATGTCTATATATCACTCACATAGTGATTGTGAAAAACTTGACGTTACTTTACAGAAATGTATGCAGTCTTTGGAAGCTGAGATTATGACTAATAAAAATTAAAAATTCATTAGAGACAAGAATGATTATGATGCAAATAGGGTTTATTATTGGCCTAGATCACCAAATAAATATACGGCCATTGATGTTGAAAATGATGCAAGTTCAGAATGCTGCTCCGTTTCTCCCTTTTCTCCCCAGACCAGGCACCAATCACAAGCCACTGCATTATTTTTCCAGGGAAAAACCCTTCCTCCAGTCAGATGGGGACTTATAAAAACAGCAACGACAATCGACAAAGTTCATACAAGAAAAAGAAAAGACATTTTCAAGCTTCTTATCTGAACTCAGAGAAGGAAGGGGACCCCCAACACACCATAAAATACGGCCTGCGGGAGAAAAACAGGGGACGGTAGTTCTAAATATCTGCACGTATATTAACAGAGAATGAACTGAAGGTACTGGCCAAAGGCCTATCTTTCTGTCCAACAAAGAACTTTGATCTCTTTCAAACCATCATTGATGTTAATTCCTTTGTTCGCAAAATAGTTATAAAAAACATTTTCTGAAGAATACCTCTAATAATGATTTGTTAACTGTACAAGTCAGTAGAACTGATGACAATGTTGTCCAATTTCCTGATATGTGTAGTCTGAATATCTTGGAATTCCTCCAACGTGAGGTTGACAAAGAAGTTGGTAGGACCGTTATTCCGGTCCCTCCATCTTGTTTAAATCAATTTAAATCTAAATCTCATTTTAATCCTGTGCATCAAAGGACCTCAGTGGTTGATCTTTTTCAAAAAAAGATGGAAAGGGATTTCAATTCCCTACATGAAAAAAATCACAAATAAAAAAAAACTTATAATTTCACCTATGGTGAAAAAGAAGCATTGGCTACATTAGAGAAAGACAGGACTATTGTCATTTGTTCTGCTGTCAAGGGAGGCATGGTAGTTGTACTTGACTATGAGGACTAGAATTGTGAAGCGATTATCAGATATTAATTCATATGTTCTCCTTCGTTCCAATCCAACCACACAATTTCAACAAATTTTATACACTTTGATAGACAAAGCAAAACAAATGGATCTATTAAATGATAATGAGGTCGATTTTCTCAAAGTAAAGTATACAGTAGTCATTCCGATATTTTATCAATTACCCAAAGTTCACAAAGAAACACGACCTTCTGTGGGTAGACCCATTATTTCAGGCATAGGATCTTTGGGAGAACCATTGACACAACTAGTCGATACCTATTTACAACCCTTGGTTTTACGTTTACGTAGTTATATCAGAGACAGTCAACATATTTTGGAACCATTATCTTCTATTACATGGAAGGAAGGTTTCATATGGACTTCCCTAGATGTTGTTATGCTATATACACCTGTATTTCCCATGAGGTAGGTTTAGAGACAATTAAATATCACCTCACTAACCACAGTATGTACTCTCCCAATTTACAAACTTTTCTTCTTGATGCTATACAGTTTCTTTTAACACACATTTATTATTGTACAGAAAATATTATTTGCAGCAAAGTGGCACTGCGATGTGGGCAAAATTTGCCCCTCATATGCCAATCTTACTATGGGTTGGTGGGAGGAGAACTATATCTATAACATTGACAATACCTTCAAAAATCACATTGTATTTTTGTTCACTACATTGACAATCTAACTGTGATTTGGCAAGGTACACACGCAGACATCTTACGGTTTGTGGAATATGCCAACGGTAATTCTTAAGATCTTAGGTCTTAAGTTTACCTGTTTTTGTGACAGGGTGTCTATTAACTTTCTTGACCTAACTCTGTATCAAGATAATGGACAAATAATGTCCACTATATACAAAAAACCAAATTCAGGCAATTCACTGTTACAGGTAACTAATGTCATTAAAGGAATACCAACAGGACAATTTATGAGACTACGTAGATTGTGTATGAACACCCAGGAGTTTGAAACCCAATCAGAAATTTTGCAACAGAGATTTCATGCTAGAGGATATTTAGACACTCACTTAGATTCTGCTTATAATAAAGCCCTTAAGTCCCATTTAAGTATTGGACAAAATAGGATGGGTTTGAAACAGAAAATAATACATTGGTGAAAGTCACTACACAACAAAGCCAAATGGACAATCCAGTTCATTTTGTAACAGAATACAGTTCACAATACAACAGCATTAAAATTTTTTTTATTTTAAATATACTCAGAAAAGATTTAGCTTTTGACCAGGTGCTAGATAAAGGATATAAAACGGTTACCCCTCGTACACAGACCATAGGTAACCAACTTGCTCCCAAGCCTTGTTCCAAGCACCCACTACTAATACAAGCTGGTTAAATATCACAGGGATGTACTAATGTGGGGCTACTAGATGTTTAGCTTGTGCACATGGTACAAAAACCAAAATATTCAGGTCCAGTGTTACTGGACATGAATATAAAATTAATTGGTACATAAATTTCAATACAGCGTTTGTAGTCTACCTCTTAGAATGTAAGGTTTGCCACATTCAATATGTGGGTCAAACCTCTCGACAATTAAAAAACAAAATCGGGTAAGAGAACACATTTTTGATATAAAAAAGGGGCATCAGGATTCTCAAGTAGCAAAACATTATAATGGAGGAGATATTACTAAATTATCGGTTCTGGGTATAGACAAAGTGGTTAATGGAAAACGTGGTGGAGACATTCTACCAAAGTTACTACGTTTAGAGACAAAATGGATCTTTTTTTCTACAAAGCAGGAAACCTTCAGGTTTAAATAGTGACTGATGTAACATGCTTCTTTAAGTAATTATTGTCCCTAGTAATATTGGGCCTTTGAACTGAAATAGATGATATATTATTCGATATTTATCCTTACTTTTGCTATATGAAAAAAAAAAATTAGACATGTAAAATAATATTCCTTGAAGATTAAAGACACCAGTTAATCTAGTTTCATAATGTTTGTCTGCAGACACATCAGTACAATGCAAGCCTGCTTTTGAATTAGCAAATGATGGTATGGGGGGGGAATAGATTGAAATCTATAGAAAAAAGAAAATACAGATTTATCGTAAATGTTGACGATTTATCAGAGTGGATAACACCTTAAAAATTATCATTCAAGATATACATACACTTTAAAATAGTGGTAGGATAGAAATAAACAAGATTACATACCTCTGTATAGTACATTGAAATGAGGGTTATTGAAAGGCTCTATAAGGTTGCTAAAATCTGGCTTTGGTAACCCACTAAAATGACAATAAAAGAAAGAAAAAGGTTAGAAGAATTGTGTAATCAATAATGCCAATAACAATAATAAACAATGTTAAAAAAAAAAAAGTTGGATAAGTTCCCCCCAAAAGTATTAGGGATCCACCCAATCCACTTTTGCCATTTGGCAAAATTCAGAACCTTTTTTTGAGGGAGCTTGCCAAATCTGAACCCTGATTTGCATATGCAAATGAGGGCAAGGAATGGTTCAAATGAACTGTGTGCACAGCGTGTGGGAAGAAAAGCCCTGCAATTTCATGATTTGTGAGACAAAAAAAAAAAACAATCATGTGATTTTAAGGATTCAGATTTGGTTTGATCAGGCACTTGGATTCAGCCAAATCCTGTTGATAAAGCCTGAATCACTTACTTGTGGCTTCTAGTCATTTTCTCCAAATTGCTGCATATTAGTTTTGTGTTGCAACTGATTTTGCATAACCGGCAAGTCACATATTATTTGAAACAAAAAAAATCTACTATATATTTATATGTGCCTGAAGATAAATAGTTTTCATTTAAACAGAATCTTGCTCATGAAGAGATTTTTAAAAAAAAAAAACACGAATTAGTTCTGTTTGTAGCTAGACTTACTTATCTGGTATATGGCTGAAAATCTCTCTCACCCATGTTTCCAAAGTACCCAAGGTCTCTGTAGGAAGAAAAACCAAAAAAAAATCATAATAATAATAGATTTCGGTAAGGCCCCTTCACCTTTTCTATCAGTTATGGGCTGCTTTGTATATAATTCTGTACGTTCCATGCAAAAAATATTCATTGTACAGCACTAAGGAACATGTTGGCACTATGGTTCTTAATTAAGATGACCGTTGCATAGATACACTTAAGGCAATGTTACAATACGATACGCGTATACAGGGCAGTCAGTGATTTTAAAGACCACCACGCGAACCGTAAACGCGGCTATGATCAGCATGTGTGCCCATGACCTTATAAAATATTCACTGTACAGCACTAAGGAATATGTTGACACTATGGTTCTTAATTAAGATGACCGTTGCATTGATACACTTAAGGCAATGGTAAAGTACGTTAGTATATACACGGCGGTCAGTGTTTTTAAAGACCACAACGCGAACGGAAAACACGGCTAAGATCCGCATGTGTGTCCATGACCTTATAAATTCCTGTTAATAGTAATAAAATTTACTCAGATGTGTCATATGATCCACTAATCTTCTTAAGTTTTTCTTTTACTATATCAAAGTTCTCTTTTTGGGACATTGTTGATATCCCCACCAATAAGCTTTCATTCCCCTGGTGCCATACCTTTAGACTGCACAGCGAGAGTCATGTAGTTTGCAGAGTATTGCCTCTCATAAAACGCTCTTAGTCTTGAATGTGGATCTATATTTTTCTCTTTTGGCTCATTTTTCAGTGTCTGAGCATTTCCTGCAATGAGTAACAGTTACGTTTACAGAAAAATAACAGGATCATAAAGCACTAAGTTGCATGTCCTTCAAAAGTAAAAGAGTGCATATTAAATGCACAAAATGCATAATCAGTATTTCAAGTTTCAAAATTATGCTTTACTTTAGACAATTGAACCTAAAATAGGATTTTTGCACTCAAACCCCTTTCTCTTTTCTATGCATTTTAAATAGCACTGCTTTTTTAGCCACTAAATAAATACAGTATATATGTATTCACTTGTCTGGTTAGTGTGTGTATCCATGCCAAACATCTTTCAAGTGACATCTACATTTTGCTTTGAGGCAGGAAGGTGCAGTTATGTCCAGAATCACATACAGGGAGCCAACTCCATTGTTACATCCCTCTCCCTCCATTCTAAGCATTTTAATTACAGGCATTACAGAATTAAAAATAATCATGCATTACACCTTAAGTTCACTGCACGATTTGTATTGTTTGGGCAACTTTGCCCTGAGTACACTGTCTGAAGTATAGCTTTTATTATATGCTTTGAAATTCTAGTCACCTTTAAATAATTAAAGTGTTCCCAGGGAAGAATGCACTTATGCAAGTAATGTTCCATTATAACACTTACAGAGTAAGTATAGACAATGCTTTAAAAAACAAAGACAGTTAAATTAGAATATTCCATACTCCCTTTTTTGGCTAAAGGAAACTGTTCAAATAACAAAAATGGTAAAACGTTAGACAATTAATTTTGAGGCAAAACAGCATGCAATAATTTAGATGGGAAAATAGTACTCACCCCAAGAAAAATTGGCCATAGGGTGGCCAGGATTGGCAAGGCTTGCAAAAAGCATTTGTCTTCTATTGGTGTCTGAAGGTCGGCCAATCTGGTATTCTGCAATGTTGTAAGACCCAATTCAATTATATTAAAACAGCACTTTTACACAGAACAAGGTGCTCGCTAATATAACACTTACCACTATCAACAGCCTCCACTTCTCTTTCAACTGCATCATGAACCATCAGTGGTACAGTAAAGAACTGAGCCCACCTGCAGAAACAAAGCAGGTTATCTTCTTAAAGGGCAAGGAAAGGCAAAGAAATCCAATATACTTTAATTTAAAAATGTGTACCGTTTTTATAAGAAACCTGACTGTATGAAGTGAAATTCTCCCTTCATTTAGTGCTGTGGATAGGAATTGTCAGACGGTCCCTAACTTCTGGCAGGGAAAAAATCACTTATGAACAGCAGAGGGAGCCCCTGCCTTACTTACCAGCCATGCAGAACTCAAGCAGCTTTGTTTTTTGATCATTTATGACTATCCCTAAGAATCCCAGATCACACTGAGCATGTGTATGCAGTCTAGTCTTGCAAAGATGTATAACGAAGTTACAAGATGACAGCCCCCGGTGGCCAACTTTGAAAGCATAAATTATTTGTTTGATTAGGCTTGTGGTGCAGTAAGTTCATGTTTATGTTTACAATACAAAATACAACATTTCTAGCCTTATTCTATTTTAGACTTTCCTTGCCCTTTAACCCATAGCCAGTGGTAAATGGACATCACACATTCTGTCTGAACCACAAAATACAGGAAGTCAAAGAAGCAAAGACTTACAATTTAATGTAAGAAAAAAATGCAAAGTCTGCCATGGTCTAGTAACCCAGAGCAACCAATTGCTTTTATCCAAACAGTGAACTAGTTCATTTGAGCTGCTGAACGGTGATAAGGATTATCACAGTGGTACCTCAGCATTAAACTCTCCCATTATGCTCTGTATTCCATAACACAAAATTTAAGAGATGTAAGACAAAATATATTAATTAGGTGGCAAAACTGGACTTTAAGCTTTTAAGGGTAGTTAACTATATAACAAATACATATGGGGGGCCAACAATAAAGTAGTATCATACAAAAAGACATGGCAGACTTTCAGTGTAGAGTTAGATATACTTTTAATAATGGACACCCAAAGCAGAATACAAAAATTATATTGTTGACTAGCATTATTTTTAGGTTCACAGGGCAGACTGCATATGTTTCCAAATCTCTAAAATGATGACAGATAAGACATATTGTCAATTTAATGTGTGCGCAGTGAGAGATGAGATTTCAAAATATTATACTAATAAAATGTTTCTTGGGCTAATGTATCAATTGGTGGGACAAGATATATGGTTGATAATGAAAGGCAAGGAAAGAGTATATTGCTGTATTTTGACTAAGGTAACAGGTGCAAAAATGTTCTCAAAAGGGATCCTTTCATGGGAAAAAATTTTTTCAAAATGCATCAGTTAATAGTGCTGTTCCAGAAGAATTCTGCACTGAAATTCATTTCTCAAAAGAGCAAACAGATTTTTTTATATTTCATTTTGAAATCTGACATGGAGCTAGATATTTTGTCAATTTCCCAGCTGCCCCAAGACTTGTGATCTGATAAACTTCAATCACTCTTTACTGCTGTACTGCAAGTTGGAGTGATATCACCCCCTCCCTTTCCCCCACCCAGCAGCCTAACAAAAGAACAATGGGAAGGTAACCAGATAACCGCTCCCTAACACAAGATAACAGCTGCCTGGTAGATCTAAGAACAGCACTCAATAGTAAAACCCATGTCCCCCTGCATACTATTCAGTTACATTGAGAAGGAAAAACAACAGCCTGCCAGAAAGCAGTTCCCTCCTAAAGTGCTGGCGCAAGTCACATGACTGGGGCAGCTGGGAAATTGACAAAATGGCTAGCCCCATGTCAGATTTCAAAATTGAATATAAAAAAAATCTGTTTGCTCTTTTGAGAAATGGATTTCAGTGCAGAAGTCTACTGGATCAACACTATTAACTGATGCATTTAAAATTTAAAGATGCATTTCCCTTTAAAGGAACAGAAACATCAAAAAAGAAGTGTATTAAAGAAATATAAATATAATGCAGTGTTGCCCTGCACTGGTAAAACAGCTGTGTTTGTTTCACAAAGACTATGTTTTATATAAATATGCAGATGTGTAGCCATGGGGGCAGCCATTCAAAGTAGAAAAGGCTCAGGGTTACACAGCAGATATCAGAACATAATGGTGTTATTGGTTATCCACTATTTAACCTGTGCCATATACAAGTTTTTCAATTTCCATTGCTACACAGCAGCTTGTTTATAAAAAACTATAGTAGTGTTTCTGAAGCAAACACATCACTTTTACAGCTGCAGGGCAATAGTACATGATATCAAACTTTAAAACAATTAAATTTTTTTGGTGTTACGGTTCCTTTAAGACAACATATGATGTCTGTGGTTTTTAACATCACAGAGTACAGTGATTTTGTACACTGCCACCTATCTCTACCTATCAAATATCTGTCATTTATTTCTTGAATTTAATCTATAAAAGAAAGAGGTTAAGACAAAAACACACCTGTCCAAGCCTTCTTTAAAATGTTTTCGTTGGACATCAAACTGGAAAATAGTGCGCTCAGAATCGGTAGAAGCATTGGTACTGCCACCGTATTTCTTCAGGAAAACTTCAAAGCCATTTTCATCAGGATATTTCTCACTCCCCATAAAGACCACTGTAATGAGAAAATTAGGTGCTTAAAAAAATACACAGACAATAAATTAGGCTAAATGCTAATATCTATAAGCACGGCATGTGCAGATCCTATAATGACTGAAATGGACCCATATACTGCAACACCTGAGTGATTTGTACCAAAAACTGGCCCCTGGCCCCTGCCATGGTTACATTGCTCTCCCTCCATTCCAAGCATTTTCTTCCCATTTACAGGCATTACAGAGCTAAAAAATAATCCTGCACTTAACAGTAATTTGCATTGAAGGGGGTTGTTCACCTTTGAGTTGACTTTTAGTATGGTGTGGAGAGTGATATTCTGAGACAATTTGTAATTGTTTTTCATTTTTTCTTATTTTTGGTTTTTGAGTTTAGCTTTTTATTTAGCAGCTTTCTGGTTTGCAGTGTCAGCAATCTGGTTGCTATGGTCCAATTTACCCTAGCAACCATGCATTGATTTGAATGAGAATATGGAATATTAATAGGATAGGGTCAGGAAATAAAGATGAATAATAAAATGTAGCAATAACAATAAATGTGCAGCTTTAGAGAGGATTTGTTTTTTGAGGGTGTCAGTGACCTCCTTTTGAAAGCTAGAAAGAGTCAGGAGAAGAAGACAAATAATTCATAAACTATAAAAAATAAATAATGAAGACCAATTGAAAGGTTGTTTAGAATTGGTCATTCTATAACATACTAAAAAAGTTGACCTGAAGGTGAACCACCCCTTTAAGTTGAATTTATATAGGTCTCTGATTTTACATGATCACTTTATATTCAAATATTGGATAGGAAGTTCCTTCTCATAATCATGAGCTGCTCCACCATTCAGTTAAACTCATTGCTTAATATTTATGTGTTCTAAATCACGACTACATTTTCTGCATTTCTAGGAAAAACTGTATGAATGTACAAAAAGACAATGCTTACTGTGCTCCAAGAAATGTGCCATTCCGGGCAATTCTTCTGGATCACTGAAAGATCCTATACCAACACACAAGGCAGCAGCAGACTGCAGAAGAAAAGAAACCTTGTATTTTACATTATTCATATTCCTTGACATAATAAAGGCAAAGCATCTGACAAAAGCAATAACAGCACCAAACAACATGACAAAAAGTTTTATTGTCACAGGTCCAGCATTGTAGCTACATTGCCCTACCAGTTTCACTTCACAGCCGTGCTTGTTACAGGAGTCCATTCCACTGGATTCACTTTCATTCGTATCGGATTCACATTCATCATTATCATCATCATCATCATCTAGCTCGTCCTCTGATGAATCTGAGAAGATTTCACCCACAGTCAAGTCAGAGATGAGAAGCGCTCTCAACCCATTGTCAAGCTGAATATATCTAGGTTGAAAAAACATCAAGTCATGGAAACACATTACACAAGAAAACCTCAGTTTTTTTTAATTAAAATTTCCATTCTTAAAAAAGCAAGTGACAAAGCCCTTCAAAGGTCCTGGTCTCAACCAGAGACAGACTGATTCAATTTAAAATCCTACACATACTTCACTTCACTGACAATATGTTTGTCTTATCAGTGATCATCCTGTACTATCCTGCCTGGAGTTGAACCAGGGACCTGGTGTTTCTGGGCTATTTGACTTCTCATTGCTCTATGTGAGCAGACAGGTCTTGCCCTGGTTCACTCCCATTGCTATACTTGTAACTGCAAGTAAGTCAGGGCTTTGTTCAGCTGTTATCTATCAGACCCATGTGATCATTGTATGCCATTAGACTGCCTATAAAGACCCCTGCACTGAATCATTGGCGAATATAGGTTCTGCTATTGTGAGTTCCTGGGTGTGTTTCTACTTTGATTCTTGTGTTTGACCTTCCTGCCTCTTCCGGACTTTGATTCTCACTGCCTGTCCTGACCTCCTTGCCTGTGACCTCGACTACGCTTATGTCTGATCCTTGTTATTGACCCGTCCCTTGACTATGCTTCTTGTCTTCCGTTCCTGTACCACATGCGGTTCCCTTGCTCGTCCAGAACTCTCACCCTGGTCCTCTCACATTAAGACCCGGCTGCATCCAATTAGCTGAGGGCTCCTCCCGAAGTGAAAGGTGGCTGTTAAAGGCAGAACAGTGAGCCGTGACCGGGACCTTGGGCTTTGTTCTGGGTTTTGGGAAACCAATTGTTACACATCCATTCCGAAATGAACAAACGTGACTTACCTCAATGCCCTAAGTGTAGAGCCTCAGAGGCACCTTATCTCCACCTTATGTGGTCATGTTCCAAAATTCAAGCCTTTTGGTCCCAAGTTCTCAACTACATCCAGGACAACACTGCCCCAAAGTGTCTCTCCTTGATGTGGTGGATGAGTTTACACCAAGGGCGGCCATGAGAATACTATTCCGTACCCTACGGTTTATGCCAGGAAATGTATCCTCCTGAACTGGATGTCCCCCCATCCCCCACACTCAATGGCTGGTTGAACCTGCTAGAAGCAACATTCCCCCTGATACAACTTACCTATACCGCAAGAGGGTGTCCCCAGAAATATGAAATGGTGTGACGAGAATGGTTGGACACCACAGAGGAATCCTAACCCCAATGATGTCAACCTAGTAGGGACACAAGCACATACACTCACTGCTCTAACTGCCTATGGGTCAGTGGCATAACTAGATCTTACTGGGCCCCACAGCAAATTATTTTTCAGGCCCCCAAAATGACCAGTGGTTGACCTGTTTTACCAATATTTATTGTAATTGTATATGAATAAGGGCCTCATGGGGCCCCTATAGCTCCTGGGCTTCCTCTGTAGTTACGCGCCTGCTATGGGTAATAGGTAAAGAATCATAAATAAATCCACCACATTTGGGAGATGTATTTTTTCACTAATATGTGTTCATTAGCTAAAACAAATGGTTTCAAATGAAAAACGAGACTCCCCCTTCCCTTAAGCGCATTGTGGGCTAAGCTTGCTTCAACTGCCAAGTGCACATGCTTCAGCGTCTCCAAATAAACTTATTGTACAGCCGTTCACTGGTTTGGCTAAGTAAACAATCCTGTGAAATCTTCAACAGCAGTTAAGCTAACACAACTAGCAGGTTGCTATGAGCTAAAAAAAATTATACATTATATACATATATATATATATATATATATATATATATACCCTCAGGACTTAAAATGAAATAATTTATTAAAGGAACAGTAACATCAAAAATTTTTACAAAAAAATTCGTTAGAATACAACGAAATAAAGACACCAAGACAAATTAAACTTTAAAATAGAAAAGTCTTTATTAAGAAATAACTTACAGAAACTCTGCTTCCTGTCCTCTACAGAAAAGGCGACATGGCGATGTTGATCCATTGTGCAGCGTTCGATTTTTTTCTCCCCATCTTCTACTGACAGACTGTGTGTTCATGTACTGGAACTGCCACAACCTTCACCCTGGGGTCCGTTTCCACCGGAGACACTTTGGCACCAGACGTGGGGAGATGGGGCTGCGCTGCTGCCAATGAGCTGTGGGTGACTCTGTATCAGTGGCGCAAGCTTTCTGGTGCAGCATTATATCTCCCCACGTCTGGTGCCAAAGTTTCTCCGGTGGAAACGGACCCCAGGGTGAAGGTTGTGGCAGTTCCAGTACATGAACACACAGTCTGTCAGTAGAAGATGGGGAGAAAAAAATCGAACGCTGCACAATGGATCAACATCGCCATGTCGCCTTTTCTGTAGAGGACAGGAAGCAGAGTTTCTGTAAGTTATTTCTTAATAAAGACTTTTCTATTTTAAAGATTAATTTGTCTTGGTGTCTTTATTTCGTTGTATTCGAACGAATTTTTTTGTAAAAAATTTTGATGTTACTGTTCCTTTAATAAAAAAAGGACTAACGTTTCGGCCTCTCCGAGGCCTTTCTCAAAGTAACAAAAAACAAAGAGACAATGCATTATATACCTGTGGTGGCGGGAAAACTTAATTGACTGACATCACAATCCCGTCATCTTAGGAAACATCCAATAGTATGGTATATATTAGTTAACACACATATTGCGAAATCATACACATCACTGTTAAAAACCCCTATTTGGTAAGGTAAGAAAGAATTTAAAACCAAACTGAGTAGCAATAATTAGCACAATGTAAATCTTTCCCACTGTTGCTTTTGGGATATATTAGCAAATGCTACAAAGTGTCAGATATGAGAAGAGATAAAAGGTCTGTTGGTGGGCTGTAACTGATTGAAATCTACCACATGGATTAAAACTAGTGTAATATATACCCATATATATAGTGTTATGTCGCTCACATATGGGTATATATTACACTAGTTTTAATCCATGTGGTAGATTTCAATCAGTTCCAATGCTATATATATATATATATATATATATATATATATATATATATATATATATATATATATATATATATATACACACACACACAACTCCACAAATGGCTGGCACTTTTGGAAATGTTTTTGTAGCAGGTTGTAAAAAGGCCTTACATATTTCAGGAGTAAATCCCTTAATCATAGGCTAAAAAAAATAGACTTTAACAATGCAGTTATATTACAGTGAAGAAGCACTTTGTCCAAAGTGAAGTTGCTTCTATTATGCAAAGTACTAAATGGCTATTCAGTGTAACACCATGCATCAATATTGATAGGCCATTGCGGTGTATTGCGGCCAATCGATAAAAGTTAGGGAGGGACAAAGAGCAGTGAATAGGCACATATTAGGCATACTGTCATAGGAAATTGTTTTTTTCCCAAAACGCATCAGTTAACAGTGCTGCTGCAGCAGAATTCTGCTCTGAAATATGTTTCTCAAAAGAGCAAACAGATTTATATTTAATTTTAAAATCTGACATGGGGTTAGACATATTGTCGGTTTAGTAAAAAGCAAAGTCCCACTGAGACACATTCAGTTACATGGAGTATGAGAAACAACAGCCTGCCAGAAAGCAGTTCCATCCTAAAGTGCTGGCTCTTTCTGAAAGCCCATGACCAGGCAAAATGACCTGAGATGGCTGCCTGCACACCAATATTTCAAATAAAAAAAAAATACACTTGCTGGTTCAGAAATTACATTGTCCATGGTAGAGTGAATTATTTGCAGTGTAAACAGTGTCATTTAGAAATAAAAACTACATCATAAAAATCATGACCGTATCCCTTTAAGGACAAAAGCATGAGGGAAGGAGGTTGCAACACTGAGGGCCTCCAGGGGGCAGTTTGAAATCACACCCACGTAGTTGGCAGCAGGGAAAGGACAGTAGTGAAAAGAGCAATAGACATGATAATAAATGTTCAATAAATCTTCAACAGTATTTTTTTGTTTTTTAAAAAGGGTCGCATATGATTTTAAGAGGCTTTACAGTGACATAACTAGAGTTTAGGGGCCCCTTGCAGACAAGACAAAGATGGGCGCCCCACCCTGTCAGATATCTTTCGGGTTCATGTGGTGCAGCAGTGACCTGGAAGAGCCTGGTGTAGCAGGTCCCCTCAAATCCTGGGGGGAGGCAGAGCCCTTCTGGACTCAGCGCCCCCCCCCCACATATGCCACGGATACTATATATATCATCACAGCAGAAATTTCATAACAAAGTTGAACCACCCCTTTAATTAAACTAAATAGAATTGTTTTGCCTTGAATAAGTATTCATTATAGCTTAGAGGGGATTAAGTACAAGCTTTAGGAATGGGACCGGTTATCCAGAATGCTCAAGGACTGGGGCTGTCCAGAAAAATATCTCCATATCGTCTAAATAAATAATTTAAACATGAATTAAAACCCAATAGGATGGTTCTGCCTCCAATAAGTATTAAATATATCTTCATTTGCATCAAGCAAAAAGTATAGTTATATTATTACAGAGGAAATATTATTTCAAAAAAATGTTAAATAAGTGATTAAAATGGAATCTATGAGAGATGGCCTTCCTGTAATCCTGAATTATCTGCATAACAGGTTTCCACACAACATTTCCCATATCTGTAATTACTAGTGATGGGTGAATTTGCAGCGAACTCCCGCGATTCGCCTCAGGCGAATAAATTGACGAAAAGACAGAAAATTTTCGGCTGGCGAAAATTCACTGGCGCCCATTGCAGGCACTGAAAAAACAGATGCCGGACGCTGGCTGAATGATTGGATTATGACTAACGCAATGGGCGGAAGCCCCCCATACACGGGGAGATAAACTGTCATATTGGTCTAAACGACCAATATCGGCAGCTTTATCTGCCCGTGTATGGCCAGCTTTATTCTTTAAAATGGAAGACAATGACTGGCAGGGTAGGGCTTTTTAAAAATGCCCCTAGGCCCACTGCCATTCGTCGTCCCCATACTTTGCCCTTTATTCGCAAATTTTCATCATCAGGACTGGAGCAATGGGGATTGGCATATTGGCATAGCCCCAGTGTTTCTGAACCAATGTGGGTGTGGCTGGGCAGCATGCCGCCCCTTAAAATCCTGTCACCCTAGGCCCGGGCCTAGGTGGCCTTCCACATATCCGGGCCTGAATTCTCTGGAATTTCTATCTTTACCTTCCATCTTTTTCTCCCTAAAGTTCTCCAACCTCTCACTCAATAACTTCTCACATTTTTCCCTCTGTGTATATGCCCTTGTCAACTTTCTGTGTGCCAAGCTATCCACCCCTGTATTCAATCTACAACTAGGGCAATGCGATCCAGTCTCTTAATTTCTAAAGAAAAGTAGGGTGAGAACAATGAAGACTGGATATACCAACTCTAATATATTGATGCACATTCATCCTCGCTACAACCCAATGTATTTCTTCACTGAAGCTCTCCAGGTGCTTTCTGCCACCCTTGCTTCTTCCTGGATGTCCCATGTAACACTGCACACATTCACATACCTATCTGCCTTTATACTACTTAGTAACTATCCAAGGTGTAATCCCCAATTCCTATCCCTACTTCCACTTGTAAAGCCCCAGTAACTACTTCATTGTGTTCACCAGCAACCATGTTTATATAAACATACTACCTTCATACCCCCTTTATTCCTCAAATCTTTCTGTTAAATTAATGTAACCAAAAACCTTAAACACAAAACTGCATTTTGCCATTACTTCTTTCCCTATACACCAGTGATCCCCAACCAGTAGCTCACGAGCAACATGTTGCTCTCCAACCCCTTGGATGTTGCTCCCAGTGGCCTCAAAGCAGCTGCTTATTTTTGAATTACTGGCTTAGAGGCAAGTTTTGGTTGCATAAAAAACAGATGTCCTGCCAAACATTCTCTCCTGTAGGCTGCCAGTCCATATACAGGGCTCTTATTTGACATCCACATGGACTTTTTCATGCTTGTGTTGCTCTCCAACTCTTTTTTAAATTTAAATGTGGCTCACGAGCAAAAAAGGTTGGGGACCCCTGCTATACACCAATGACTTGTACACATCACAATTATAATTTTCAGCAATATGTAAGCAAGGAATGTAGACAGAATCAGTGTTCATGGAAACAAAGTGTGCCTTAATGACATAATCATTAAGACTCAGCAGCAAGATGCATTTGTCCTGTTGTGCAGTTTTTATGTGATCCAGATGCATTGCATGTGTTAAAGAGGATCTAAACCTCAAAAATAAATTTAATATTGATCAATACATTGCCTTATTCTATGGGGTTTCAAGATTAGCCTTTTTATGTTGTGAATATACTTTTTCTAGAGCAGCAATATGCTGCAGGTATGGATATCACGTGCTTCTGTCTGAACTCGCCCCCTCTTTCGTTAATAAGGGCAAGTCAATGCCAAATAAGAATTTGCCTAATAAAAGAAAACATCATTTGAAGGAAACTTTCTGATATACAATTATTTAAAATGTTCAGTGCTTCTGAAGTTATTTTTTAAATGTGTTATTGAAAGCAGCATTTGCAGAACTCCTTGTCGTTACTTTCTAAACAATGTTGCAAAAGCTCCCAGCAAAGACAGGTCTGTTATTCAACTGCCTTATATTGTTTCCAAAGTTAGGAGTTAGGAATGCAGAGAATAGAAAGGGATAAAAAAAAATGCTGCTTTCAGTAGCAATACATATACAGGTATGGGACAAATTATCCAGAATGCTGGTGCTTTCTGGATAGCAAATCTTTCCTTAATTCGGATCTTCATACCTTAAGTCTACTAGAAAATCATGTAAACATTAAACAAGCCCAATTAGGCTGGTTCTGCCTCCAATAAGTATTTATTATATCTTAGTTTTATTATTACAAAGAAAAAGGAAATCATTTTTTAAAAATCTATATTATTTGATTATATTTGAGTCTATGGGAGACAGCCATTCCGTAATTCGGAACTTTCTGGATAATGGATCCCATACCTGTAAAAATATCTTTAAAACCACAGAAAATTTGCAAGGAATGTATATCGCAAAGTTAGTTCGATTGATATTTTCTTAGGATATTTTTTTGGAGGGTTGACATTCCCTTTAATGGCAAACACGACTTTAAAATCTGAAGCTGAGAGGGAGGGAAATGTGCAGAACATCCAGAGAGACAGTTATTATAACCTCACAACCAACACAGCAATTTGATATCAGAGTATCTGGGGGGGGGGGGGGGGGGGGGATTATATTGCATTTAAACAGTGTGTCACATGAAGCCATTGATGCTGAGTGAAGAATAATCCAATGTGCCAAGCAGAGCAGAGGGTAATAAAGAGGACTGGGAAGAGGGGGGGAGACTGGGAAGAGGGGGGAGATTAGTAGGAATAGGGGGAGTGTGAAGTATTAGCAGAGATGCCCAGCAGTACAGGTGTTCTTATGCCCATGCCATACTAACCGGTACTTCTTAGAGTCATTGGGGGATTTAACGATAGATGCGTCTTCCATTTCGTCAATTGAAGAAGCCTCATCTAGGTCACCAGAGCTGTCTCGTCTAAAGGCTGGACGAGTCCCATCAGATCCCCCTAGATTCTTGTTGGGCATTGCGAGAGCGAGCTGTCTACCGGCGAGTTTTGCTGCGAACACTCCGCCACTGAGCTAAACCATGTGATCACACCAAGACCAATGAAAAGTAACCGTGATGCAGTGGGAATGCTTCTTCTCCTACCTATCAGAAGTCCTTTTGCTTGGGTGTAGTAATGTGAAAACAGGAAACACAGACACGTGGGTTTGTAGGGGTTGAATGTGTTTGAAAAAATTGTTTAGCTGGCGAGTTAAGTGAGTAATGCGCTGAGGCGCTACATGAGAAAGACTGTAATTAAGGGACAGCTCTGGCTGAAACTGTCTTATTACAGAATTGTGGTTGTCCGTTTTCATCTTTACTGTATGCCTTTTAGTAAAGGAGAAGCCTACCCTTACTAGTTAGCTACCAAATGCAATACCACATACAGTACCATCTCTCACCCACTTAACCTGTCCCTGATCTTGCCCACTCCTTGTGTATCATTCCCTTTAGATTGTAAGCTCTTTCTGCACAGGGCCTTCCTCACATTTTGTACTGGTATTGATTGTGTCAGTCTACATAGAGGCTCTTGAGTCTGTCAGTCTGTCATGAAGTTGAGCTCACTGCAACTACCAGCGGGGTCTCAGGCCTCTACCTGCTGAAGCTCAGGGACCGGGTATTGCAAAACCAAATGGTGCATGCGCAGTAAAGTGGTGTTTGCACTTTGGGAGAAAAGGTAATGTATAGAAGGCTCTCCTCACTGTGCACTCTGTGGGATAGCATTGGACTGGAGATATTTCGACTGTTGCCTGTTAGCTATCTGATACTATGGTGGACCTGATGCCTAGGGTTGCCACCTTTTCTTGAAAAAAATACCGGCCTTCCTATATGTTTATCTTTTTTTCCTATTAATAACATTGGGACCAACCACCCAAAATACCGGCCAGGCCGGTAAAATGCCGGCTAGGTGGCAACCCTACTGATGCCCCAGAGTGCTTTGTGGATTGACTCCCCTGATACTGGGAGGAAAAGTGACAGATAATATCAGAGATAATATCAGAGTGCCTAAATTCAGCAGTTTTCAATACTGCTCAGGTAAGTAGTTAACAGAGTCAACTCTTAGGGCCCTTACACACGGGGGCAGGGCCACCATTAGAAATCACAGGGCCCCGCACAACAACATTTTCTGGGCCCAGCCCACCCTGGCACCCAAGCCCCACCCCTGATCCTGCCCACGCATATTGATGGTCAGGGCTCCCTTATAAAAAAAAAAAGCATTGGTGCCAGGGCCATTCTTACAAGTTAAACAAAATTGGGGCCCCAAAAAATATTTTTTATAAAAAAAACTTTGTGCCAGGACCCCCCCTTACAAGTTAAAAAAAATTTATGCCCAGAGAATATTTTTTAAAAAAACTTGGCGCCAGGGCCCCCCTTAAAAGTTAAAAAAAAAGTTGGGGCCCCAGAAATTTTTTTTTTTTTAATCATTGATGGCAGGGCCCCCTTTACAAGTTAAAGAAAATGGGGCCCCATAAAATGTTTTTTTTAATTGGCAGCAGGGGGCTATAGAGTATTAAAATAAAACATTGGTGGCCCACATTGGTGTCAATAGAATTGAACTCATAGCTTCAGGACCTCCATTATCGCTGTTTTCACAACATTGGGTATTTTCGCCGCTTCAGGACTTCACTGTTGGCTCATTTTGTGACATCGGGTATTTTCACCACTTCAGGACTTCAGTGTCGGCTCCTTTCGTGATATCGAGCTCCTTCGTCTTTCTGACGCTATAGGACTTCCGCATCAGCATAGTAAGGAGCAGGACGGCTTTGGCGGCGCTTGTAAGGGGGGGGCCCGGCTCTTGGAGGAGAAGTACAGCACTACCGGGGCCTGGGCCCGGGACACTTGTCCCCCTGTCCCCCCCTGATGGCAGCCCTGCATGGGGGTTATAACCTGCACTCCCATGCATTCCATTTTGGGTCTATGCTCACACAACCACATGTAGGAGCCGACATCCTGTATTTTTCCTGCATTCGTCGCCTACATGCAATTGTGAGTATAGGCCCATTGAAAAGAATTGAGTGCGTCTATTTCTGAGCTCCCCTGTGGCTGAACGCACCAAAATGGAATGCAGGGGAGCGCAGGTTAAAACGCCCGTGTGTAAGGGCCCTTAAAGGGAGAAGCAAAAGCCTTTGTGGTATTATTTTCCATCATGCTATTAAAGGGCACCTATGGGCAGAAAATAAATCCACAAACCAAAGGTGCAGGCCCACATTCCGGTTTGGGGTTGTAGTTTAAAAAAAAAATTGCCCCCTGCATGCGATGGCTTACTCCCACCGGGAGGGAGCTCCCGGTGTGAGCCGCCATGACAGTCAATGCGCAGAATGACAGTCAATGCGCAGAATGAAAAGCTGCCTGAAATTGTGGCAGCTTTTCATTCGGCTTATGCGCATGACTTCGCATGCGCATGGACTGTCATGCAGGGGGCAGTTTTTTTTTTTTTTAAACTACAAACCCAAACCGGAATGTGGGCCTGCACCTTTGGGTGGTGGATTTATTTTCTGCCCATAGGTGCCCTTTAATAGCATGATGGAAAATAATAAGCCAGTGCATGCAGGGGGCAAATTTTTTAAAACTACTACAACCCCAAACCGAAATGCGGGCTCTATCAGCCCGCATAGGTGCCCTTTAAGCCCTTTCTGTGACTGGAAGGTTCTTTAACCATATAAGCCTAATGCTATATAAATGCACTAGTATGGAGAAGCATCTATGCTTTGTGGCGGCAAGCTAGCGGTAATAATAACTCCTCATACAAGAGGCTTGTGCAACTAATTGGCAACTGTGGCAAGTATCGAACTGTGGTCTTATAGATCAAGAATGGAGAATCAGGTAAATCGTCTTATTTTTCCTTTTAGGAAAAAATTCCTTTAAGGGCCCTTACACACGGGCGTTTTTACCTGCGCTCCCCTGTGTTCCGTTTTGCAGCGTTCAGCCGCAGGGGAGCGCAGGTATAGACGGACTCAATTATTTCCAATGGGGCTGTACTGCGTTCGGCGCTTACATGCGTCTCGTGGGTACAACCTTATTGAAAAGAATGAGGTGCGTCTAGACCTGCGCTCCCCTGTGGCTGAACGCAGCCAAACGCAAAGCTCAGGTCCAAAATGCCCGTGTGTAAGGGCCCTTGAAATAGAAGCTTAATTATCTTCCAGTCTTTATGGCTTTATTAGAGACAGCTGTGGCTGCAAGGATCGAGTACCCAAACCTGTTTGCTGTAAGCATGCAAACCTGGAGAAGCAGCTATACCTTGAGAGAGAGGCAAAAGATACCGAATTACCTGCAGCCAGTTATGGCTTTATTGGAGCATCAGTATCCTACAAATATATGGCTGGTATATGGTGCATACTGCAAATTCGATTGTATCTTTATTTCAAGTTTCAATCTGGTCTTCCTTTTGAACATACAATCGAATTGATATCACTTATTTAATGATACTTATTTATAAGCACACATTTTAATTTTCAAATCTTAAGATAATTAATTGTATTTTACACGTGTTGTATCAAATAGCACTGTGCCTGAGGCACTCAATCTTCACTAAGAATTATCAAGGAGGTATAATTCACTCCTTTCACTTAATGCACAAGCACTTTAAGTAGTAAGCACTTTAATTGCAATATTGGAATACTATTATAATGGATTAACAGTAATAGTACACAAAGGGGTAATTCTTTTTTCTTTCATATAAGTTATTTGAGTGCACTGGTATCAGGAGTGTGATCAATCTTTTTTTCTGTACTAAAGTAAGTCACTTTTAAATTAAGTGCCCAAGTATGCAATTATTGAATACATTTGAAACTTGCAAGGTTGGTATAAGCTTATTTTTCTGCTGTAGGCAGAAGACTGATTTTAAAAGCCATTGGTCTAAGTTAAGCTAATAATGTATGATGCTGATGTCGTATGCATTACCATTTTTTGCATTAGTAATTAAACCTGTGCTCTTATGCTGTCTTAACAGGAGGAAATTACTTACTTACAAGTCAGGACTGTGTAGTACGCGGTCATAATTATCAAGCATGTTATAACATTATTAATATGCTGCTACTATTCACTGTATTATACTGTGCATTTATGCAAGACGTCTGAAAAGGAAGATTCTGTATTTTTAAGAAAGCGATTTTAAGAAGAAGTGTTTATTAAAAAGTTTTTAAGAAATTTTCCGCACATGCCGCTCTTATTATTTATCCAGATTGAAAAGCCGATGGAATAGTTTGTGTTTTAGATAAATGCCATACTGAATCTGAACGTCTGTGAATATAATCAGATACAAGCTCAATACTGTGTGGGTACCGTTTAATCTGTACTAAAAATCCCTTCTTTCAACACAACTACACTGCTTGATGGTGGTAGAAGGTTATTTAGACTCAATTCACGTGTGAAAGAGATCACCAATGGGGTATATGAAGAATGAACTGATAGTGTAAAATTAGTTCACACTGCTGGGTGAATCTCAACTTAAATGAACGCTACACTATGTTTTTGTTTTTTGTCTCCCCTTATTTTTTGAGGCACAATCAGCAACGTTTCTTTGGAAATCTTTTTGATTATACTTTGAGGGAAGGTGAGAACCCTGGTTGCGATCGATTTTGGAGGACAAAAAATTACATTTTTGGTTTGAACCTTGCTTTTGTATTGAAGTATACTTAGTTCCAGGTGCTCTGTTCCTGCAACTGGGGTTCCTCCGATGCTTGCTACCTGATCCTGTCCCCTGGGAGACTCCTGGTTCTGACGTTGGTTTGTCACCTGACCTTCAGTTGGCATCAAGATTTTGATCCTGTTATCTGTTTCTGACCAGGACTAGTCTGACAGTCCTTTCACTGACTATTCAATAGGGCACTCCTGTGGCCCTGGTGGGAGGTGCTGGAGTCTCGCACAATAAGTCCTGGCGGTACTCGATTAACTAAGGCCGGGCACAAAGTCAAGAGTTTTACAGGCAGAACAGTTTGCCGAGATAGGAATTCAGGCAGCAGGGAGGTGCTTAGGTTGCCATATATGACAGTCTATATGGTTACTCTGTCTAATGCATTATGTTTTCAATTCTGCTCACAATTTGACTTGGTATATTGCCTGTAATTTTAACAGGTATGAATTTCTCTTGCAAGTTAATTTACTCTGTTCTGCTCTCCAAATTGTAAATATACTAGTTCATTCCCTTCAATATAATACTTCAAGTGCAGTTGAAAGTTATTCTATACAGCACTGCACCTCAAGCTGTAAGTATACTCGTTCATTTTCATTACTATGGCTGAAACCTATAATACTCAAAGGGGAATTCAACCCCTCCAGCGCTAAACCAGGTGGAAGAGGTGATTAGTCGCCTGGCAACTAAATCTCCCCAAATCTGCTAGTCTGCCCCTACCCTTAGAGTTGAACCCTATAATACTTACAGTGGTGAGTATATTAGGTGGTTATTGATATTTAGGTTAATATCATGATCAGATCAGTTGTGTTCTTCCTTAGTAGTTTGATTCTACTTTTCACTCTGCAATTGAAATATGGTCTTCTGCTGTTACATAGTTAAATTGGGTTGAAAAAAGACAGTCCATCAAGTTCAACCCCTCGAAATTAAAAACCCAGCATACACACACACATCCCCACTCTTTCACACCTCCACTCTTTCACACAAACCATATATGCCCATAGCTATACTGTAGAGTTTTAGTATGCTAAAAGCATCAACAGAATGAGCCATCACAACATCACCTGGCAGTGCATTCCACAACCTCACCGTCCTGACTGTGAAGAACCACCTACGCTGCTTCAAATGAAAGTCCTTTTCTTCTAGTCTGAAGGGGTGGCCTCTGGTGCAGTGATCCTCTTTATGGGTAAAAAGGTCCCCTAATATTTGTCTATAATGTCCTCTAATGTATTTGTAAAGTGTAATCTTGTCCCCTCACAAGCGCCTTTTTTCCAGAGAAAACAACCCCAACCTGACAGTCTACCCTCATAATTTAATCCTTCCATCCCTCTAACCAGTTTAGTTGCACGTCTCTGCACTCTCTCCAGCTCATTTACATCCCTCCTAAGAACTGGAGTCCAAAACTGCACTGCATACTCCAGATGAGGCCTTACTAGGGATCTATAAAGAGGTATAATTATGTTTTTATCCCTTGAGTTTATGCCCTTTTTTATGCAAGACAGAACTTTATTTGCTTTAGTAGCTACAGAATGACACTGCCCAGAATTAGACAACTTGTTATCTATAAAAACCCCAAGATCCTTCTCGCTTAAGGAAACTCCTAACACACTGCCATTTAGTGTATAACTTGCATTTATATTATTTTTGCCAAAGTGCATAACCTTGCATTTATCAACATTGAACCTCATTTTCCAGATTGCTGCCCAGTTTCCCAACTTAGACAAATCACTCTGCAAAGTGGCAGCATCCTGCATGGAACCTATAGTTCTGCACAATTTAGTATCATCTGCAAAAATAGAAACTGTACTTTCAATGCCCACATCCAGGTCATTAATAAACAAGTTGAAAACCAGGGACCCAGTACAGAGCCCTGAGGTACACCAACAACACTGGTCCAATTAGAAAATGTTCAAGTCTGGCAAGATCTATACGCATAAAACCATGCTGGCACAAACTAATAGTATTGTTATTTGCTATGAAGTCCAGTATCCTATCCTTTATTAATCCTTCAAAAAGCTTTCCTTCCACCGTAGTCAGACTAACTGGCCCATAGTTTGAGGCTGAGAATGGGATCCCTTTTTGAATAGCGGCACCACATTAGCAATTCGCCAGTCTCTCGGCACCATGCCAGACCTCAATGAATCCTGAAAAATTAAGTATAGCGGTTAAGAGCTAAGTTCGCTAAGTACCCTGGGGTGAATCCAATCTGGCCATGGACCTTTGTTTATCTTAACATTTTCTAGTCTCTTTTGAATTTACTCATGTGTGAACCATACAACATTGGCTGCTAAAGCTCCTAGGTGCTGCTCTGATTAATGGGGGACAGTAGTCTATATGGGGTGTAGCTTATTTTTCCCTCCCTAAATGTAGATGTACTGCTTTGGAAGGTCCCAACGGTGCCCACTGCCACGTGCAGGAACAGTTAATAGGAGAAACATACTTACCAAGATTTTCTTTTCCTGGACTGTAACATGGCAGTGGGCACAGGTTCCCAGCACTATGTGGGGAGAGTAAATGAGGATGGAAGTGGGTGGAGCCAACATTTATGGATTGCTTTTCAGATCACGTGACTGGGGATTAACCCAGTGGTGCCCACTGCCCTGTTACAGTCCAGGAAAAGAAAATCTCTTAAGTATGATGTGATTTTCCTATTTTAAATTGTCATTTTTTTTACCACATTTAGTCTAAACTTTAGACACCGAGTCTAAATAAACTTACATTGTTACTGTTTGCTACGTGGTAGCTGTGGAGTGTTCAAAGCAATTGTATTAATTATAGCAGCTGCCTTTAATGGAACTCAGAGAAGGGCCAAAGATAAGAAATGTATCAATTTTGAATGGTTTGAACAACCCCCTTAAAGGATAAGAAAAGTTATAATCTATACTGGGTGCCAAATATTAGCCCCCTCCACAGTGATTATAACTGCTTAGCTGATACCACAGGCTAGTGCTTCTCTTTGTTGAAAACTGCACTTGTCCAGGGTGCTTCTGTGCAGGCACCACAGATCAATCTTCTTCCTCCCGACGCTTGTGAATGTGCAGGAGAATGAAAAGCAAAACTTTTAAGTAAAAAAGCAGGCCTTTTCACTCTATTACACTTTCCTTCGCGTTTCATTCAGCAGAGCAGGCAAAAGGGGTGGCATGGGTGCTCAATGCAAGTAAAAAAGAACCATGTATGGGATCATGTATCTCGCTGGATAGAATCAATGCACACATAATTATGTCTGGTTTAGCATTTAGATGCTCTGTCAGTTTAAATATAGTGCATGAACTCCGTTTTCCTGGATGTTTTTCCGCAAATGCTCATACCCAGAACCTTAAAGGAGAATTCAACCCTGTAATAAAATAAAAACACGTACCCACAGTTGGACTGTCCCGGCTGGACACAGGGAACAAATCCGGTGGTCCCTGACCCTCATGGGCCCCTGCTGGGCCAGACCCCCCTCTCCCGATATTTGCAATTCCGTTTGCGCATGCGCACCGAACAGATCAGCATGTCACAGTAGGGGAGCAGGGGGGGCAGAAGGGGCCCTGGACAGCAGGGAGGGGGTTCTACCTCGGGTGGGGGGTTGAATTCTCCTTTAAGGGCAAAAAAATTAAACTTGAATGTAAAACTTTGGCACCTAAAAGTTTGTGAGTTTGAGTACAAGCCAAAATGTAAGCAATTTTTTTTTTCAAGTCGAGTTCTTATTCACTTTTTTTTTTTGTTGACCCATTGAAAATGATGAACAGAATATATATATATATATATATATATATTAATGTAGAAAAGATCCGCACACCATTCTTGCTTGTGTCAATTCAAATATTTATTCTGTGCATAAATCCGACGTTTTGGCCCCCATTAGGGCCTTTTTCAAGGATCCTTGAAAAAGGCCCCAATGGGGGCCGAAACGTCGGATTTATGCACAGAATAAATATTTGAATTGACACAAGCAAGAATGGTGTGCTGATCTTTTCTACATTAATGTATGCACACTTTTGGATCCAGCACCCGACATTAACTAAAGGAAAGATTCCGGATTAGAGTGCAGTACACAAGACAAATTATATATATATATATATATATATATATTATATATATATATATATATAATTATATAGTGCAGTTCTTCACAAGTTGCAGAAAGTACTAAAGACCATGCCTTACATTTTAAACCACATCTGCACATTTCAACCCTTATGAAAAACAAAAATTGTGTTGCCTTTCTATTGATTGTAGTCATGTTTGCATCTGTATCTATAATTACTTGACATGCCACTAGATACATTTTCAGTAACTGCAGCTACTCAAATTTGTATGTATGTTAAAGGGATGAGGGTGTGTACAGTAGGACAATAAATAAAACAAAAGCTGTTTCCACACAGTACCATTTAATCTTCACCAGGAACCAGACCATAAGACATAATAATTGACAAGATGCAGAATGAGCATTGCACTCTTCAACACAGAGCAGCAAATATTGCTTGGATACATTGCAACCATTCAGACAAGCAACACTGAAATGCTTTTGCAAATCATACTAAACAGACCAAGTATGCAGTTAAATATATTTAGAAGCAATAAAGTACAGTGAACTTATCATATATTAACCCAGATTGGCCTGTGATAAAGCGCTATCGATTCAACCTTCACAAAATAGTAGATGTGTGGACGTTACCCCAGTCCAGAGAGCAATTTAGGTTGTAGCTTTAACATTAGGCATCGGCTGTTTCTGTCTTTCATTCTTTGCTCCTGGTTCTTTAAGAGCCAAACTTCCAGTTTTCAAGCAGGAAATTCGGCTCTTCCAGCACAGGGCGCAGTTATGCACTCACATGTGCTGGTGTCCTGGCCGTAGGGTTGCCACCTTTTCCTGAAAAAAATACCGGCCTTCCTATATATTTATCTTTTTTTCCTATTAATAACATTAGGATCAACCATCAAAAATACTGGCCAGGTGGCAACCTTACCTGGCCCTCTCTGCTTCCCTTGTGGACCCCCCCTCCGGCGCAAAAAGGTGAGTGTGCAGGGGTGGATCGCAAGCATACAAGCTGCCTCAGGCGGTGGAGGGTCCAGGATCGCCCCAACATGTACTATTTTTTTGCAAAAATGAGCTTCCACAATGCCTTGCACACTTTTACAGGAATTGTATTCTAGACTGGAGAGAAGCTAACTTACTCTGCATTGTTTCACTGTTACTTGTATTCTTAACCAACAGAAAATGCTTTCATTACAGATTTGCAGAAGATTTGAATATTCTATAAACTGCATATAATTAAATTTGCTTTATTTACAACCCCTATTAAATGTATTATATATATATATATATATATATATATATATATATATATAAAATCAGGTTTGTGACTATAATCTGTCAGGTTTTCTATAAATACCTACACCTATAATCAATATAAATACTCCTTGTAAACCATACACCGTACAACTATAATTCAACTATACAACTATAACTGTACACTATAAAACACTGTATAAATATGTCTCAATGCAGATATCAGTAGTAGTATTCCTTTTTCTGTTGCATTGCCTGCTGCTTGTTTCTTCCTTTCTTTCTTCTTCTAATTATAAATAACTGGTGGAAAGGTTCTCCATTGGATCCATTTGTCCTTGGTGACAAACACTAAAGCTAATCTGTAAATATCCTTTATCTAAGGTGAACCATTCTCCAGTAGTTGTCATCGTATTGATGATATAGCTCACCAATATGTCCCGCTGAGTTATAAAGTATTTGTTAGGTGTCACTATTGCATGGCTTTTCATCTGTTCCCAAATACACAAAACCACGTTTTTTAAGTACCTGGGGGTAGTTTGAGGTAATCCTTTACTAATGTCCAATAATGACGGGAAAGCAAACCGAAAAGACATGTCACTGAAATGCTGCTCTTACCTTCCCAAGTGACAGTACTGAAACACTTACATTTAATTGAAAAAAAGGCAGGAACACCATATATGTAATAAGTTTGCCCAGGAGCAGTATCCCATAGCAACCAATATGTTTGCTTTTAAACAGGTGACCAGTAAATGTAACACGTTGTTCGGTTGCAAACTTAGTGACTTTTATAACATAATTCCCATTAGATAAAAAGGTATAGTCACCAAATTAGTCTCCAAAAGTCAACAAGTTAATAGGGCTGAAAGGTTACACCTCAGGGTATAAAAGGAATGTATATATATATATATATATATATATATATATATATTGATTATTGTTTTATTCACTTACCAAAGAAGTGCTTCCTAGTGGTAGAAAAACATATTTTGAACAAACCCTTCCCAAGGAGGATCATACAAACATATTAAAGGGGTTGTTCATCTACGAGTTAACGTTTAGTATGACGTAGAGAGGGATATTCTGAGATAATTTGCAGTTGGTTTATCTTTTTATTATTTGTAGTTTCATTCAGCAGCTCTCCGGTTTGCTAAAATTCCATATTCCTAGCACATTGATTTGAACAGGAACTGGAATATGAATAGGAGATGGCCTGAATAGAATGATGAGTAATGAGAAGTAGCAATAACAATACATTTCTAGCATTAAAGAGTCTTTGTTTTTAGATCAGAAGAAGGCAAAGGATTCAAAAACTATAAAAACAAAAAAATTGCTTAGAACTGGCCATTCTATAACATACCAAGTTAACTTAAAATCGAACCTCCCCTTTAATAGTAGAATTACTTAAAGTGATACTGACACTAAAATATGAAATTTAACATATGAATGTACATTAATTGTTACCTATAGGTCATGTTGATCATTTTTTGCTGAGAGGTTTGTTTTTGTATATAACTGTTAGCTGAAATTTCTAAGCCTGACTCTCTGACACCCTGACACCTCTTACTTTGCCAACCTAACAGTCCCATCTCTGTCTGTTAGTTACAGTTTGTAATGATAACAGATGCCGGGTGCACAAATATGGCAGCCCCCTCATACAGGAACATGGGGGATCAGACATGTAATGTAAAAGCATCATGCAAATACCTCATGGCAAAGTTAGAAGTAGCTTTCAAAGCCAGTATTATAATAGAGGTAAAAAAGAGTTTGACTTCAGGTGTCAGAATCTCTTTAAAGTGTAATTTGTCAGGTTGAAGGCTCCAAGGCAGCAAAACCATTTGGAGGAAATGTTTAACCTGGTAACTAAAGTGGGAGCCAAAAGTGAAGCAGTTAAAAGGGTTTTTCACCTTCCAAACACTTTTTTTTCAGTCAGTTTTTTTTGTTGTTTTTAGATTGTTGCCCAGAACTAAACACTTTTTGCAATTACTTTCCATTACTTCATTTTTACTGTTTTTCCAAAAAAAAGTTTAAAGGGATACTGTCATGGGAAAACACATCAGTTAATAGTGCTGCTTCAGCAGACTTCTGCAATGAAATCCATTTCTCAAAAGATCAAACAGATTTTTTTATATTCAGTTTGGAAATCTGACATGGGGCTAGCCATTTTGTCAATTTCCCAGTTGCCCTTGGTCATGTGACTTGTGCCAGCACTTTAGGAGGGAACTGTTTTCTGACAGGCTGTTGTTTTTCCTTCTCGGTGTAACTGAATGGAATGCAGTGGGACATGGGTTTTTACTATTGAGTGCTGTTCTTAGATCTACCAGGCATCTGTTATCTTGTGTTAGGGAGCTGTTATCTGGTTACCTTCCCATTGCTCTGTTGTAAGGCTGCTGGGTGGGGGGAAAGGGAGGGGGTGATATCACTCCAACTTGCAGTACAGCAGTAAAGAGTGATTGAAGTTTATCAGAGCACAAGTCACATGACTTGGGGCAACTGGGAAATTGACAATATGTCTAGCCTCATGTCATTTCAAAATGAAATATAAAAAAATCTGTTGTCAGAGCAGAATTTTGCTCGAGCAGCACTATTAACTGATGTTTTTTGAAAACAATTTTTTTTTCCCATGACAGGATCCCTTTAAAGTAGAATGTCCCTGTCTCTGGTGTTTGAGTCTGGCATCTCAGATATTCAGGTGCAGACTGTATCTCTGGAGTATTAGCAACTATTGTATCAGTTCTAACAGCTGCCTGTTCGGAGATTCTGCTCAGCAGGGACACAGATAAGAAATATATCCATTAAATGTATCAATTTAGAACTGTTTTGGGGGGTCCCCCCCTCGCAGAGCAGCTTTAGAAGGTGAAAAATGACACTTCAATATTAGATAAACGGTCACAAATAGAAAATAGAAAGTAATTGGAAAAATTTTTTCTGGTGAACTATCTGAAAACAACTAATTGTTTGAAGGTGAACAACCCCTTTAATATTTCTTATTTAGATTATAAGAAAGCTAATGATATTTTTCTGCACAATTAACAAATTCTTAGCATATATTAAGTAAGTGGAGTGGACATTTCATTGTAAGCTTACAAGAAAAAAAGCTATTAATTGGCGTTACTGATTTATATAATTCTAATTGATATTGCAAAACATTTCCAAAGTAAGGTGTGTCTCTTTGCAGATGACAAATATCTACAGCACAGTTTATATTCCTGGAGGGCTATGCCAAATGAAGAATGATTTATGGAACTTAAAGGAATGGACAAGACTGGGGATCTTACTTTTTACACAAACTATATGTGCATAATCGAAAATTATACCTTCTGTATATAGACAGGACCAAATGGTCACAAAAAGGAAAAGTGTATTGGGGGCACACCTGAGTTTAATTGGTCAGGTGGGTTGGAGGCATGTCTTGGTGTAACTGGGTGTAATCTAATGGACTGGGGGATTTGATTCAAATTAAATTAAGAATGTTGGGGGGGGGTTCAATCTTGTGGTTGCTATATCCATGAATATGAACATGAATAAAAAGACTTTGAGATTTATTGATTTGCAGCATTCAACCCCAGAACAACAGACATTTAATAGATTACAGACACTGTAGGGTTTTTTCCCCATTAAATAATGTTCCAATGCACTTTAGCTTCAAATTAGAAGCATATAACTTAAAGGAACTAAAACACACTAGTTCAACATTTTTGTCTGCAAATGTTACATATAAATATATGCAATATACCCATCGTTTGTGATATTTTTTAATAACGCATTTTAAAACCAGGACTTCTTCACAGGCACACATATGTAAACTATCTAGTCTATGGTTTCCAAAATTTTTCCTTTTCTAGGTAGTATACATGGCTGTATATCAGGGACTTTTTTTTTTTTATCATGGTGGGTTATTATGTAGCCTAACCTAAGCAGGGGTTAAGAAGAAAAACAAGAAAGCTCTTTGCACACAAAACAAGTTAGTGCTGCTCACAGCCAGTATTTGTTTAGCAAAAGTAGACTTGCCTGGGGAAATATGGCATTTCCCTTAATCAGTGCCGTTTCTGGGGCTGCCGCCTCCTGAGGCAGCAGCCCCAATGCTGCCCCCCCCCCTTCCCGCTCTGAGCTTAAAAATCAGTGTTGGAGCAGCTCAAAAGGGGACAGTATTGCTAGTGCATTGAGTGCAATTGCGCTCTCTGCACTAGCTTTTTGCCGCCTCTTGTAACTGGCTGCTCCGTGCCGCCTGAGGCAAGGTTCTCACCTTGGCTCATGGCAGGAGCGGCCCTGCCCTTAATATGTTTTAGGCTCTTTGCCATGGAAAATACAAGTTTAACCTAGAAGGTATTTTATGTTTATAAACTATGTATAGCCCTCCCTTATCTAAACTCCTAGTACTAATAAAGTGGGATGCACTGGAAGAAACTATATGTAGTAACAACTGGTTCATCGTCAACTACTCCTAAAAGAAGGCTGAGTGTATCTGACCAAATCTGGTATTGTCAGTCATTTGCCAAAACTGTAACTTTGCATGTTGGGTATGTGGCCCCAGATCAGCAAGAACACTTCTGATCTATGGGTGGAGCAGTGTCTGTAAAACGCAAGTTTTTCCCTCCTGGAGGATGATCTGTATCCAGGCTTTCTGACATTTTGTCGCAAATTATGTCCACCAGGCGCTCAAACACACGCTTCACCTGAATGTTCTCCTTAGCACTAGCTTCAAAGTATTCAAAGCCTGCAATAAATACATAAATACAGAAATATAAGACAAATTAAATAAAAAATATGTAAGGTGAGAAACATCTTAAGATGAGAGTTGTATTTAGAAAACGAAATATGTATTTGTTATCTCCTGGTTTATGTAAAAAATTCTGTAGAACAATTACTATATATCACATAAAAGTTGTTGCTATAATTATTTAATGGCTATTTTTGTTTAATTAGTTATACTATTTGCATGACTCTTGCCTAAAATCAAACAGTTTGGAAAAATGGAAACAATCTGTGGTCTCACATGCTAACGAATTGGTACAGTATATCTAAAGAAATTCCATTTTATGCTAATGTATCTCATCAAACATAGCTATCCAAGCTCCACAGGATATAAGTTGCAGGTAAAACTTAGTCCCTTTGTAAAATGTATAATGAAGCAATAGAATTCTTAATGAATCACATGCAATTTGAGAGTAGAACTGAAAAGATATGGGATGACTTTGATGTAGTTGGCCAGCTTAAATATATTGCAATATATGGACAAACAATCCCTGTTGTTTAAAGGGCAAGGCATTTTTTAGTAGCTGTATGCACAGAATGTCTCAATGTCTAAAATATATTGATAATGGGTTGAGTGCAGAGGACCTCTTGTATTTGTCTATATGTATTTGTTTCAACAAGGGAAAGTTGTGCTCACCACTAAATTTAAAACCATTAGGCGGGGGTGCAATGAGGCTGTGACCACAAAATACATATAGACAAATGCAAGAGGTCCTCTGCACTCAAACCATTATCAATATATTTAAGACTTTGAGACATTTTGTGCATACAACTACTAAAAAATGCCTTACCTTTTAAACAAAACAGGGATTGTCAGTATATTGCAATATATTTAAGCTGGATGGAAATCATCCCTTGTTTGTTATAGAAAATATAGACAGACAGGTACTGCTTTTAATAGCAATTACATTTACAAATAACTAGAACAATAGCAACTTTTTAATTATAGGGGCCTGTCACCCACACATAAAAAGCTGTATAATAAATGCCCTTTGTGAATTAAACAAGAAACCCTATTTTTTTTTTTTTTGTATTAAAAAATCCGTACCTTTTATAAATGTATTTAAAATCTGAGCTGTCTATCATATATTGCCTACCCTGCTTCTATGCCTCAGGTGTTGTGGTGATGTAAGGTAACCTGAAGGTTAAACAGAGGAAAGAGATGTGCAGAATGGCGCATATTTGGTGAGGACATTAAAATTAAGGAAGGGTATGGAGATAATGGCATATAACTAGTGGTGAAAGCAAGCAAGAGGTAGGTTTATCACCTGGCCGGCATTTTACCATCCTATTCAGGAAAGCACAAGACTGATATTACCCAATTACCACATTCCTTCGCACTGAAAAGTGGACATGGACAAATGTTCCTGCAATGTGCCATATGCACCAAATTCCCAATATGGACCTATGCCTACAAAACAGCCCAGCCAATGCAAACTCACCTGGCACTACTCACTCTGTTTTGTAAGGCATTAGGATATTTATAATACAGAAAACATTTTCTTTTACTAAATGGTAAATTCTAGTCCATGACCTTATAGACAGGATCAGAAGCAGTTATGTGTTATGTGTACCTAGGCATAATAGTGCAGTGAGCTGGCCCCTGATAATTTAAATGCAGTGTACAAAGTCTACAAAAGTCTGTAAAGTACCATGCTCCCTTTATCCCTTTGCTTGGAAAACTGAGTAAAAACTGGTTACAATTTATATTTAGTGGGTGATATTAACAAAATTGTCAGTATAATTACAATTTTTATATGTTTTAGTGGTAATATTAAAGTATAATTGACTCTCTGTGCAATAGCACAGGTCAAACACTATCTCTGGAAAATATTATTATTATAAAATTGAAATAGAGCTGTTAAATATTTCCTGTTTTTTACCTCTCACGCATAGACTCACAACTGTAAAGAAATCATGTATTTATAATAAGTATTGCAAACGATAGAGATCATGTGAAATATATTTTAACCATAATAGATGTGCTATCAAAATATGCCTGGGGTGTTTGACTTCATACCAGATCAGGCTCATTCTATGAGCAAATATTTAAGTTCATATGCAAAGATGATGGCAGCGTACCAGAAACGAAAAAGAAGGTAGATGGGACTGAATTCCAGGTCAAAATTATGAAATAGCCTTTTTTAAAAGTATGAATCATATCTCTTTGTATTCAGCAACTTCATTTCTGTGGATATGAGCTTCATCAGGACACTGAAGTGTATGACATGGGGCTATTTCACTCATCACTACACATGGTGATTTGCACAGGTTTTAATTTTACATTTTCGACCTTTCAAATGACACTTATTAGAATGGATCCACGAGCTGCATAATTCCAGCTGCAGTGACATCTTGACTTGGTTTTGAATCTTGTCCACTTTTTACAAGGCTAAAATACCAGTGCTTGCATTTTCCCATATGGCTAATTAAATAGCAGAGGATTATTTGCACCAGTGCAGTAAACATAGAGCACATAGAGTTGTGGTAGGTGTTGCAATGTGTAAAAAAAAGTATACAAGGCATGTTTTTATAAAAAAAAACATGAGTTATCAGATAAACATGATGTGCTGCACTGCAGGCATAACTTAATAGTACTTATTTTATGGTTCAAATATACTTCAAATGGTCATTATCAATTGCAACACTTATCACAGATAACTTGATCTCACTGCCAACAGTCTTTGTCTGATAAAAATATTTTTTTTTTAGATTCTTTGTATAACTCAGCATTGTTGTTCTGGAAAAGCATCCTTACTTGCTAATCTAATGCCGTTTTGTCAAAAGATTCGATTTGTTATGGTGTTATAGCCTGGGGTGGTTTTAACCATTCCCCAAATGCTACATGATAGAATCCAAATGTATCCTAGTTTTCAGACTCCCATGGAAACTATCTATGGAAATCTGTAACCTATTGTTTCATTTTCCTGCTTCTTTTAATAGAATGCACACCAATTACTGGCTGCGGCTGAACCACCCGGACCTGCCATTGTACTGAAAACAGGCCTTATGGATTCTGACATCTTCTTTCTTGTTCAGACTTGACTTTACATCAAGGTGGCCATACACGGGCCGATAAAAGCTCCCGAAAGACCAAGTCGGCAGCTTATTGGGACGTGTATGGGGCCCTCCGACGGGCTTTACTGATTGACATCTGGCTGAAAGTCGGTCAGATGTCGATTGGGCTGGACTAAAAATCCCGTTGGATCGCGGCCGCATCTGTTTGTTGATGCGGTCCTGCGATCCGACCACCCATATGGCCTCAATTTTGATCCGATCATTGGGCCCTAGGGCCCACCATCGGATCAGCCCCATATCGCCCACCTCAAGGTGGGCATATCGGGGAGAGATCCGCTCATTTGGCGACATCGCCAAAAGAGCGGATCTCACCGTGTATGGCTACCTTAAAGATGGCTGTACAGCTGCCAATTTGAAGAGCCAGCTGACTGATTTGTTGCCAAATACAAAAAAAGTGGTCAGATATTGATTGGACAGGCTTAAAGGGATCCTGTCATGAGAAGAAATTTTTTTTTTCAAAATGCATCAGTTAATAGTGCTGTTCCAGAAGAATTCTGCATTGAAATCCATTTCTCAAAAGAGCAAATAGATTTTTTTATATTTTGTTTTGAAATCTGACATGGGGCTAGACATATTGTCAATTTCCCAGCTGCCCCAAGTCATGTGACTTGTGCTCTGATAAACTTCAGTCACTCTTTACTGCTGTATTGCAAGTTGGAGTGATATCACCCCTTCCCTATCACCCACCCAGCAGCCTAACAAAAGAACAATGGGAAGGTAACCAGATAACAGCTCCCTAACACAAGATAACAGCTGCCTGGTAGATCTAAGAACAGCACGCAATAGTAAAACCCATGTCCCACGTACTATTCAGTTACATTGAGAAGAAAAAACAACAGCCTGCCAGAAAGCAGTTCCCTCCTAAAGTGCTGCACAAGTCACATAACCGGGGCAGCTGGGAAATTGACAAAATGGCTAGCCCCATGTCAGATTTCAAAAATGAAATATGAAAAAATCTGTTTGCTCTTTTGAGAAATGGATTTCAGTGCAGAAGTCTGCTGGAGAAGCACTATTAACTGATGCATTTAAAAAAAAATGTTTTCCCATGACAGTTTCCCTTTAAAAATACTGTTAGGGAGAGGACCAAATTGGCTTGTTAATTCTGCCCTCACACAGGTGCACTGCATTCCCATTCCCATGTCATCATTTTAACCGAGGTCCAAAATATCAGATCAGCTCAAAATTATCTACACAGGGGTGTTCAGCGACATAGGTTCATCATAACAACACTATTACAATGTATTTAAACCTTATGTGTGTTTTCTTTCTACTGTCTCAGAGGTCCTCTTTCATGGGGGAGGCACAACATGACCGAACCAGTTGGCACCTACTGCTCCATTTCCATAACTGTTGGGTATATGTTCACTATTTTTGTGCACACAAGTCACCTGCAACCAAGTGCCTATCTTATTCAAAGACTAATCGGGAATGCAGGCACTTACATATAAGGCACCCAGTGTCAGACTGGAGACCCATGTGCACACCAGGGGACCTGACTTCCAGGGCCCTGCCCTTCCTTCCAGGTCTGGACTGAGATTAAAAAAAGGTCTGGGAATTTCAGTACACATGAACAAAAGGCCCACAACGCCCACAGGTCCAATGACTATTGATTAACTATTGACTGTCCATAGCTTCTTAAGGAAGCTCCAGATTCTTTATTGAGCTTTAGTTCTCCCTTAATAAGTATATGGAACAAATATGCTCTAAGGCAGGAGTGCTCATACTTTACTAATGTGGGGGTCTACTTTTAGTGATGTTGTCCCATTACGATCTACATCCTTAAATGTATTGTTAGTATTCTGTTCCATGAAAAATATTACTTAAATATTGATTTAAGAGCAAATGTATATTGCTATATTTAACAAACAACTATTTCTTATGTAACCTTAACATAAATATATCAATGGAAAGCATGAAACAGGAGTGTGATGTTGACAGTGATCACAAGCTAAAGGTCTACTGGTAGATCCCAATCTACCTTTTGGGCACCCCTGCTCTAAGGTAGTGTACTTTTTTTAACAGCATGCTAGCAGAGTTGAAAAGAGAGAGAGTTTTATTGAAAGCTGGAGCCTTTTGAAATAGTTCCATTTTGCAGGATATATATAAGTATACGGTTAATAAAAATATTGACTGTGTCCCTTTAATTCTTTTATTCCTCTACATGGTGTACTGGTTCTGCTTATAACACATTTGTCTCAGTAAAAAATGATGAAGGTGCGGCTTGTTCCTCACATGTACAAGTGCAATCGCTTTATTCCACCTCTGCAGTGCACAATAGGGACTGTATGTGTCTAGATTGGGTTCTCGGGCTGCCAATACCGGGGTAAAGCCTCTCCAGTGTGTTACAATGTAGACTGATGACTAGGGGAATTTTATATAGAGAACATTTACAATGCACATAATCAGCTTGGACTTGGAGCAGAGAGGCATCCTATAATTCAGCTGACTGTGTACATTCTCTGTGTTTGACAAATTCATTAGTTGCGTTTGTCATCTAATACTAATTTGAACTGTATGATGATGGAAAGATGATAATTACAAGCAGATGGATCATACTCCATTGCAATGTCTTGTCACTTGCAACTGAATTGTAATGAGGGCACGTCTCATTGAGAATAATGATAGCTGTATCCCACAGCAAACGGATATGAAATATTTTCAACAGATGGCTTCTATTAAATAATAGGATAGAGGCATTAGGTGAAATCTGCATAGGTGCTGGAAAAATAGTTAAAAGTAGAATGATTGATCTAGAGACAACCCCGCACATGCTATACCAAATAGTGCCTATGAACCTGCTGAGTAACAGCAATTACTTGGCTAAACTTAAAGGGCAAGGGAAATACTATTCATATTTATTAGCAGACTGGGACTGGCATTCTGGCTGCTGTAAGATGCTATAGACAGACACTATTTATCGTGTCTTTAGGGAACTGTTTGGGCCTCCGTGTACTTGAAATGCCTGGGTCTCTTTTGAATCTTAGCCCAGGCCAGCCCCCAGTGAATATAATGGCTAAACTCACTGCCATCTTCAAGAATTTTCCAGGAATTTATTGCAGCTGTCCTGCAGTGATTGCATGCACAGTAGATACGCCTGTGCATTTGACATTATGGTAGCATAGCTATGCCGTGCAATGTGAATGGTACCCTACCACTCTCTTGCATATCCTTAGTTACATACAACTAGTGTGTTCCCATGTCGGGAAATCCAAAACCGATTGCTATTTCTTCTGAATAAAGATATTTACACAGCTTCCCACCTTTGTACCCACCCTTGGATAGATCCAGCTTAAAAAAATGCAAACAATGCAAACAGAGCCTCAATGTGTCCCCACATCTAATGACAACCTTATACATGCATGTGGTAGGGTTGGTCTCAAGTGTAAAGATTACACTCCTAAACTACCTAAATTGTAATTATTGAGCATGTTGAAGGTTCCACCCTCATAGTGATTTGAAGACATCAGTTCCTTCTTAAAAGCAACAATGCCCTAAAACATAAGAAATTATTTATTCTTCTCTACCCTATAAGCAGCACTGAATCCCTATAGTTAACCCACCAGTCCAATTCGGGGGGGCTATTTTGGGCATCTTTGTATTTGGAAGGCCTTTTTTGACTCACAGTCCAAGTCTGAGTGTAAGACATAAACATTGGACACTTTGCTTCTTTTTATACAGGTATGGGATCTGTTATTTGGAAACCCATTATCCCTTATAATAAATCCATTGTAATAAAATAATCCATTATAATAAAACAATTTTTTATTTATTTTTTTCTGCAATAATAAAACAGTACTTTGATCCAAACTAAGATATAATTAATCCTTATTGGAAGCAAAACCTACCTATTGGGTTTATTTAGTGTTTGCATGATTTCCTAGTAGAGTTAAGGTATGAAGATCCAAATTAAGTCATGATCCTTTATCCAGAAAACCCCCAGGCCCAAAGCATTCTGGATAACAGGTCCCATATCTGTACTATTTATTTTCTCTGTGTAACCACTCACTGCAACTGACCAGCAGGTGGAGCTATTGTATAACACATACCGAGCTGATCAGCCAGGTGCTTTCCTTTTTCTGGAGCAATAACCCTTTCCTCTTCCATGTCACATTTATTTCCCACCAGAATGACCTGTGCGTTGTCCCAGGAGTATGTTTTAATCTGGGTGGCCCTGAAAAAGAATGTAAGAATAACAGAGTATAATTACAGTTTGGTTATATATGATCAGGGAAAATAATAGCATGAAACAAGCATTTGCACCTTAAACGACAAGGAAAGTGTAAAATAGAATAAGGCTAGCAATGCTGTATTTTGCATACTAAACATAAACTTGAATTTACTGCACCACAAAGTCTAATCAAACAAATGATTTAAGCTTTAAACAGTAACGTAACTACTCCCTGGTGGGCACCGGTACAGGATGGGCACCTGGCCCCCCCCCCCCCTGTCGGGCCCTTACCTCTATAAATCACATGCTGGAGTGTTGATGGCATGTGTGCTGTAAAATCTCCCTCTAGATAACCACTTGCCATAACCATTTTTGTGGCTTTGATGGGCCCCAAGGGGGTGGGGCCCTGGTGCAATTTCACCCTCTGTACCCCTGGTAGTTACGCCACTGGCTTTAAAGTTGGGCACAGGGGGTTGTCATCTTGTAACTTTGTTAAACATCTTTGCAAGACCAAGACTGTGCACATGCTCAGTGTGATCTGGGATAAGCTTAGGGATCCTCATAAATTATCAAAACAGCACAAGTCAAATAATATCTCCCAGAAGCCGATACAGCCGATTTTAGGCATTTCTTGACCAAAGGGAGTGTGATTTCCTGCAGACAGCAACGTGTCCCACCTATCAATGCCCTAAGGGGTAGAGGCTACAGTACATGAGTGATGGGAGTAGATGACTGCCTCGGCTGTCTGGGGAAAGCAGAAGTGGTTAAAGTATCTGTGTGTCAGAGCTTCTGATAATATGAAATGTGTTGTGGTCTAGTGACAGGTAGCAGTTTGCCTTTTACCACTCCATCCATCACTTTCATTAATTTAATATTAGAACTGAACTACTGACCACCAGAGGACAAGACATCTGGTGTGCCACAGCCTTAATAGAAACTGCATTTAATAGTACAGTACTACTGACATCAGTAGTAAGTGACATAGGTGATTTTAGTTCTTTCTCTGTCATCTTAAATTATATTGATTCATATGCCAGTAATTTGAGACCCAATGAATCAGCTATTTATATATTTATTTCTTATGCAGTGACTTATAAGTGTATTTTAATATGTATTTATGTAAATACAGTTGTATGTAATGTATAACATTGTATAGTGCATTTTTTGTATAAAGAACACTACAGTATCATGCACTTATGTTTCAGATTACCTACGTAGATGTGACTGATGTCTGCTGAAGTTGTGGTCACAGAAGGGTTGGTCTTGGGTGTGGTAACCTTATCCTCACATACTAAATACATGATAACGTACTACATTACTCCTGAGATGCTTTGTTATTTACTTTATGTATTGTTCCTTTGCTGCAAGCATCTGCAATTGTATGTCAGCAGCAACCTGGGGCAGCTAATGCAATGCAGCACCCTAGCACTTACCTTTCCTGCACCTAATGGGATCTGGGGGGCATCACTATTGCAGAGCCAAATTTCCAGTTTCCATAAATTTGTTCTCAATACCAGGAGAGGTTTTTAACCACCCCTAGTAATTCACTCTGCGTTTCCGCCTGAAGAGAGTTTTTCAACTTGCCTCATTCGCACATCGCCCCTGTTTGCAATGATATTGTAAAATACAAATGCAGGCAACCCAAATAGTGCAAAATTTAGATTAAAGAAAACACAAAAAAAACTCAAAAATATAATTTTTACTAATGACCAACATACAGTGAAATCTTGATTTTAAGTACCCTGATTTTAAGTTTGGGACTGTGATGCAACAGAGATGGGATTGGATGGATCAGGGCTTGTATATTGGGTCTGGGAGAGCTGGATTAGTTTGAAGCATTTGTTAGGTTAATATAGGAGCATGGATGGACAGGAGAGAAAGCTGGGGGATTAAGAATGTGTATTTTTATATTACCAGTGCCAGCCTCATTGCTATAATTGCTAGGCGGAAACTCTGAATGCAAGAGAAGCTTTCAATGAAAATCCTCTCTGGTATGTATAAAGCTGGATCCCTCTCTGTTATTACAACTGGGAATGAAAAAACTACACAGCATTACAAGGAACAAAAAAGCATGGTACAGTCTTCTATCTCATGTACATGATGTGTGGTGAGTACCTGAAATGACACTGGAATTTTGGGGAAATTATCGCATTTTTAAAGTTAAAAAATGTATATCTACATTATTTTAGTGCTTTGCATATTTCACTTGTGTTGATTACAGCATATGTACAGTACATTTCTAAATATGACATCTAGCAAGTGATCTATCTTCTGAAGAGATACTATAGATCTCGTTAACATTTCAAGCCCAAGATAACATATAAATATGTTTTACTGTTGCACCTGAGAATTTTACCACTCCTTCTGGATGTAAATAAAAAGCACCTTGAATGATGAACGTGTGTTCAGTGGAGCAACTATAGAGGAAGCATGTAAGGGGGTGTAAAGTGATGAGAGTATTATGTGTATGCAAAGTTATCTGTTTGAGTCACAAAATGTGCAGCATGTAAAACAAAAATATGAATGTTTAAAATGTGTTGTATGTAATGTGTATGAATGGCCACTAGATGGCAGTGGAGTTCTTTAAGTTAATTTGTAATTGTAATTTCCACCCCAGCCACCAGAGTGCTCTAGTACACAGAAGGCTATAAAAGAAGGCGAACTGCCCAAAGTGAGTAGTCTTGATGGGAGGCGTGACCGAATTAAGAACAGCTGGTCGGTGAGTGAGACATCATCGTAGACAGGAGGAGCTAGAATAGACAAGATAAAAGTGAGCGAGTACTAGGTACTCGAGGCAGTTAGGATATTTAGTAAGGGCAGTTTGGCCCCCATCAAGGAGGGAAGTGGAGTTAGACTCCTATGGGCACTCTATAAGTGAGGGAACCGGTGACAGCTTAGGGCTAGGTAGGAAGGACACCAAGGCTTCAGGCCAGGACTTTGATGGAAAAGGTCCTAACTTGGAAGAGTGGAGGGGTATCACCCATAGGTATCGGGCCACTATTGGAGAGTGGGGGGGATACGGGTGGAAGCATATACCGGACCACTAGCATTTAGGTGGGATCCAAGATCCTTAAAGAGAAGGTGTGCCTTTTTAATGCTGGTTTCCCTCACTGCATGTACCATTGCATGTTTGAATGAGGACTGAAGTGCTGAACTGTATTTAAGAAGAGGCCTCTGGTGTGTCCTGAAATATTGTAACTGCATGTGTGGAAATAAGTCTGTGCTGGAGTGATGGTAAAGGTGTCTGTTATGGAAGTGTCCTGGAGTTTTTACATCCTATATAATAAAGTTCAAGTGTCTATGCGTCCAGTCCCTGTGTCTGTGGAATTGCGCTACTGCGCATGTGCTGCACGGACCATCTCTGGCGGGGGGAGGCAGCGCTGACACAGGGAGTGGAGACATGGGAGCAGGCGGGGGCTCCGGCTCTGGATGTGTTGTCTGCAGAATCCGCACATCTCCAGCGAATTGAGCACGGCCCTCTCCCCGCTCCTCCGGGCCCTGCCGACTCTCTGCCTCATTCTCGGCACTAGAAGAGGAGAGCGGTGGAGGAGGAGGTGGTTGTGTGAAGGCCGGAGCCTCTTTGTCCACAGGCCCCTCCATCAGTGAAAACTCCCGATACTCCTCCCCGCCGCTTCGGACGCCTCAGCTCTCCACTCACAGCCAATGGTACGGAGCATGCGCGCTCCCGCGCACAAAACTGCCACGACCATTCCCACTCTGTCAGCCACTGAGACTCCCCTCTCAAAGTTGCCGAGCATGCGCACTCATGGCCTCAAACCAGAAACACCCCCTACTATCCCCTCCTCCCTCTCCGACCCAGAGCGCTGGACCCGATGTTGCAACTCCTACTCCCGTCCCGTTAAGGCTTCTACCAATGGAAAGCAATGAGGGTGACCAGGGAAGCAGAGTGGGCGGGGTTAGGGCCACGCTCCAGCCCGAGAGAAAGTGAAGAATAGTTGATATACATCCTATATAATAAAGTTTTTGCGCTGGCCAATTTATAATAGATAGGAGGTTGAAAAAAAAATTTAAAATTTTTCTAAGTCACAAAAAACGCTGTGGCGTGTTTTACCATTGTGGGTGATAGTCTGAAAAAGAAGTGTGTGTTACAGCCACTACACATGCCCAGGACACCTTTAATCAAAAAAAATAAAGTTGTTCTATTGCCCTACATGTGCTCTAGCATAAGTGCTAACGAACAGCAAAAAGTTGATCTTAGTGAATTTGCGTAATTACGATCCTTCGCCAGTGCGCAACTTCGCACCCTTACGCCAGTCTATCTACTTCACTAGCGTAAATTCGCCAGAGTCGGTGTTCGTGAATTTGAAATTACGATTTGACGTCACGCTGCCGAATTTGTGCTAGCGTTAGATGCTTCGCGCTGGATTCCGTGGGGCACATGCGCAGTAGCGTAATCCCACGGACACAGGGACTGGATGCAGAGACACTTGAACTTTATTATATAGGATTTGCGCCGTATGCAAATTAGGCTTCGCTAGCGAAATTGCGCTATGCCTAGCGAAGTAACACTAGCGTAAATACGTTACCGTTTGCCAACCAGAGCGTAAATTCGCACTTTAATGAATTTGCGTAGCGCAGGCGAAAATTCGCCTGGCAAAGTGCGGTGAACACTCGCGAAACTGCGCTAGCGATTTTTCGGATCTTAGTGAATGTCCCACATGGAGCGCAGAGACTTCTGTTAGTGGTTTATAATCTGCTGCCTTCAATCTATGGAAAGACCGGCGCTACATAACAGTGTGCCGCTCCTCTGCTCACCGCTACACCGCCAGCTGTACACATGCCCAAGCACCATGTGACAGAGGAGCAGCTCCAGCTGTGGGATGTGGGACCCGGGGAGTACGCGGCGCAGTCAGTAAAGGTAAATGGGGGGTTGGGGTAGAGAGAGACTTCCGCCAGCTCCTCACAGAGCGTCTTGCCTCTTTATTCATTGCCTAAAAGCCCCGCCCTCATGGGAGAGCCGCAGCCAATCCCAGTGCGCTGCCCCATCCCTCTTTGTTGTGCTGCCCAATGGCAGAGGGATAGAGCGTTGCTGGCCGGCGGGTGACAGAGGAGCAGCTACTGTCTGGCCTCCCATATCTGTGAAAGTACCTCCTGCTCTCTGACTCACTCAACTCCGCCTACAGGACGCCAAGGAAAAAATATGATTGGCGGAAATTGGGCATGCGCACGTGAAGCGCGAATGATCAAGAGGCGGGGGCGGTGCCAACTGTTCCTATCTTTAATCGAGCGTTATTAGAAGCGAGACCCACTCACTCAGCACATGTCCCTGACGTTGCTACGGCAACAGGGATGCTGAGCTGACAAAGTCAGGCGGCTCTTTTTCTAAAAGTAACATTGAGGCAGAGTCGCCTCTGAAATTCTGTAGGACAAACTTTTTTTGTGGAAAAAAAACACTGGTGCGATCTATACCATAAACAAACATTGCCCAAACTCTTTAGGAAGCAGTAGTATTTTTAAAACTACTGAGAAGCACTCTAGGTGTCCACCATGGTTGTCCACTTTTTTTTGGACTGGAACAAGTCTGTTTTTATAAATGTTTGACTACATATGTTCTAGCGCCCGTTAATTTAACGGGCTTTATGTCTAGTCATATAATAAAAGTTTGTTTGGAAATAATTTTTTTTATTTTTCTACATTTTTTTATGTGGTGAATAACATCATCGGGGTAACTTCCCTTTTAAATCTGGAAGCCCCGCCCACAAGCAGACTCCATATTCACAGCAAGGCGTGGACCACAGGGTCAGGGTCCTCTATAGTCACTTCATCCCCCAAAAATTTGCACGCTCCTAGTGGGTGGGGAGGAAAGGCAGGTTTGTATGCAAGTGGGGAGGGAGAAGGAAAGAGTAAGTAGAAAAGGGGTTGCCAATACCTCCATCATCGAGTACCATGGCTAGGGTGTGCAAGGGTAATTCTCCCCTTTTTCCAAGAGGAAGGAGGAAACACACCACCAGCCCCGCCCTGGGCATGGGAAGCGGGTGGTGCATTGTTAAACTGCTGCACGAGTCAGAAAATGTAACTACTTGGTCTGCATCAGCCACTATGCATCTCATACTATCAGAAGCTGTCATAGGCAGAACCATTTCATCCACTACTGGGTTATCCTAACCTCCCCATCCCTCCAAGTGATGTGGTATATAAGATGGCCATAGATCAATTACGTAACAATTAGGATCTTTCCTGCGACCATCGGATCGTTAGTTTTCAATACAGACGTGCAGAGGTGAATCATCAGATATACAGGTAGAAACAATAGAATTCTATCTGTACAGTATCTAACAATTCAGCACTAACAGTGGCTGATGGTGCCTTCAAAGGTACCAGATCAAAATTTTCCAGCCAGCCCAATCGAAAAGTCGACTGATATCAAAGTCTTCTGGTGATATTGGTCGAATCATCTCCCGCCATACATGCACCAAATATTATTGGTGCTTCTATGTTCACCTTTAGGCTCAGGCCAGATGGGAAGATTCGTGGAGATTTGTTGCCTGGCGACAAATCTCCCCAAACCGCTTCCCCCTGCCTTCCAGCGGCTTAAATGTATAATTGCCTGCACCTATTCACACGCGGCGCTGCGCTTTCCAGAAATCGCTCGAAATTGCCTACGATTTCGGAAAAGCCAGCGACGCGTGTGAATAGGCGATTAGTCGCCAGGCGACAAATCTCCCCGAATCTTCCAGTCTGGCCTTACCCTTAGGGTAGTGACAGACAGGGAGATTCGGGGAGATTTTGTCGCCTGGCGTTTTTAGCAGGCGACAATCTCCCCGAATTACCTTCTCCCTGTCTGCCGATCGTAAAAGCACAAAGCGCCAGCGCCTGTGCAGACGCAGCGCGGCGATTTCCGGAATCGCCCGAAGATATCTCGTGAGGAAACTTCGGGCGATTCCGGAAATCGCCGCGCCGCGTCTGCACAGGCGCTGGCGCTTTGTGCTTTTACGATCGACAGACAGGGAGAAGGTAATTCGGGGAGATTGTCGCCTGCTAAAAACGCCAGGCGACAAAATCTCCCCGAATCTCCCTGTCTGCCCCTACCCTTAGGGTGATGACAGATGTAGTGCTTTGTTGCTTGTCGAACATTGTGCTCCCTGAAGGCAACAAAGCACCCCAAAATAGCCTTGCATTGCTGCATCTGAAGTAGATTATTGTATTACCAGTGTATAGATAAACAGGAGTCTATTAGAAGGTTATCTGAGCTCTAGTAATCTAATTATGTACCACACAAGGAAAAAACATGGAGCTGTTTCCATTTTTTTGTTTGCCCAGTTTAGCTCAAAATAGAACAAAAAACAAAGATTTTGTGTGAATAAAATAATAAACAAAGTGTACACAGCCCAAGCCTTATTCACAGAACAGATTTTAAAAAGAGGGTATAGAGGGTATACTGTCCCTTTAAATGTATTTGCTTTATATGCAGTCTGTGCAAATGTGAGACTATTTATGGTACTTTATATGCGGAGTAGCTTTATTGATAGATATTGTAAAGTCAGTGCAACACTTTATGCATGGAAAAAGTCTACAAAGTCTCCCTTGAGAAATGAAAACTGCCAACATACCAATCCTGTACAGCATTGAAGGAACCTTCGCTGGTAATATCATACATCAAAATAAAGCCCATTGCGCCTCTGTAATAAGCAGTTGTGATGGTCCGGTACCTCTCCTGTCCAGCTGTATCCTGCACAGAGTAAAAATGAAATGCTAAATAAATTAATACAAACATTCTACTCTCATACAATAAACTACAGCGGGCATACAGACTTAAAATATTAAGATGACAATTACAATCTGGTAGTACTATGACAAAGGTGTAAAAAATCCAAATGTAGGGCAATTGCTGGCTTCTGATTCTGCTACTTATTGAAAGAGAATATTGATGGACCTATCTAAAGGTATTTCAGTTAAAAATTAAGAGGGATTTTCTAAAGGAGCATGTGTTTAAAGCCTCTGCATTACTAGTGTAAAAACTGGTGGTTGTGGCATCATCACATGAAGAAACACTCGATAAGTGTATGTGTTTGAGTGCAGTTGACATTTTTTATTTTAATAAAAACTGAAACCCAGAATATCACAAATTTGCATCTATATATTGAGATGATTACATTTTAGGAGAAAATATGATTGCATTACTGAATACAATTCAGGACCCGTGGAACAAGAGAAATTCAGAAGATTATTGTCATGTTAATTAAATGCATAATTATGTACATTAGCAGGAATTAAATATCTGAAATGATTAGCATTGAAGGGAATGTGGTGTCATTGACCAGGCAATCAACTCCTACAGGTGACATTCTGATGAGACATTTTGTCCTGTCCTTAGTGAGCCCCGACATGAAACAACCAAACGGGCATGCATATAAATCCTGATTATCAAACCTCAACCTCAAAAAATCAAATGGCTTTGCAGAGGATATAGAAAAGGATTTAATTATATCCAATTGAACTCCCCAACATAGCTTAAAAGCATGTTTCATAAGAGCAGATCTGTCTTTTCAGACTGTGTAAAAGGTCTCCGTGAATTGTTTGGCGGGTCAGGCCAATCTGTGATAACAAGTCTTTCTGCTAATGGTCCGGAACATTTGCTAGAAGAGTGATTCATACATATCCAGTGATTATGCAGAGCAATTAGCTGTCTTAAAATCCAGTTTTCTTCATCTGAAGGTCACAGCCTCTTTCAGAAACTTTCACTTGTCATTAGAATGAAACTCTTTATAGAAGCTAAAATATATAACCAAACAAAACAAGCTGCAGACGCTACAACACAACTGGAGACCATAACAAACAAGGGAAAGTTGTGCTCACCACTAATTTTTAAAAACATTAAGTGGGGGTGCAATGAGGTTGTGAACACAAAATTCACATAGACAAATACAAGAGGTCCTCTGCACTCAACCGATTGTCAATACATTAAGGACATTGAAACATTTTGTGCCTTAAGCTACTAAAAATGCCTTAAAATGCCTTTAAACAAAACAGGGATTGCTTGTTCATATATTGCAATATATTTAAGCTGGCCAACTACATCAAAGTCATCCCATATCTGGCCAGTCCTACTCTCAAATTTCATCTGATTCACTAAGAATTCTATTGCTTCGTTTTACATTTTATAAAGGGACTAAGTTGCTGCTTTCAAATTAAAACTCCCAAACTTATTGCCCTTTTATTAGCCACCTGTGGGATCACCCGACTATAGCTGGGAAGGGTGAGTGCTACAATTTGGAGCTGGCCATTGCTCCTGTATAGGTATACTGGAGACTATATAACTGTGGTTTCCAGTGGCGTAACCACCAGGGGGGGGGCAAGGGGCGCAATTGGGCTAGATCGCATGTGCCGCACAGAAATCGTGCACGGAGGGGGGGGGCGTCTGCACCGTCTGCACCAGGACCACCCCCACCTAGTTCTGTTACTGATGCAGCCATTTTCTTACCTTCGGCCTGGCCTGGAGATGAAGGATGCAAGAAGCCTGGAGACTACAGTGTGGGGTGGGTAGTTTGCAGGATGGGAAGGTGGTTGGGATTTGCAGTGTGCTGGGCCCATCAAAGATTTTTTTTTGCACTCTAGTTATGCCACCGATAGATATCATACAAAGATCCATATACAACTTTTTTATGTCTTTCTTGTTGACAGCCCAAAGAATGGAAGCTGTGGCTCCAGTGCCGGTCTTAAGCACATTTGCTTGGGCCCCACTCTTATGGGGGCCCCGCTCCAGTACAAGCTCTGATTCCTATTCCCTTAATCCCCCAGTAGCCCAGACTACCCCAATCCAGATAGGCCCAGCCTGCTCAGACCCCATTGGCCCAGGCCACAGCTGAACAAGATTGGCCCAGCCCACCCCCAAACCCAATTCAACCAGCCCACCCCAAACCCAATTGGCCCAAATAACAAGTGAAATGCATTAATGTTGTTTATATAATCCATGATGCTGCACCAACAAAGTTTACTTTTTTTTGCGCACATAGTTTAAACAAAATGAGGGAACATTTTCTCCCAGTTGCCCAGCCTGCCCCCATCCCCAACTGGCACCCGTCACTTGGACAGAGGGGAAAGCAGGCACTATTTGCCTATCCAGCTCTGTGACCCTACAGCAGACAGCAAAGTTTCTTCTAGGGGGCCCCACCAAAATGGTTCCAATTGGGCCCCGCACTTGGTACGACCGACCCTGTGTGGCTCATCTTCCTTACATCTTCATCTGATGATGCTATGTGCACTGGCCAACACAATGCATCGGCAGATTTTCAAATTTTCAAATGCTAACAAACCCCCAGAACAAATACCAGGCTTATGTTCCAATGGCAGAGCAGGGAACACACAGGCAGAATATGTCACACACGAGCAGAACAGGGCACACACAGGCAGAGTATGGCACACACACAGGAAGAGTATGTTACACACAGGCAGAGCAGGGCACGCACAGGCAGAGCAGGGCACACACAGGCACAGCAGGGCACACACAGGCAGAGTATGGCACACACAGGCAGAGTATGTCACACACAGGCAGAGCAGGGCACACACAGGGAGCATAGGGAAGGCAGAATAGAGCAGGAGACAGATACCACTTTAATATGTACTACATACAATGACATAGTGCTGGTGCCCCATTAACATTTTGTATAAAGTGTGAACGGGTAAACAACATGGGCAGATTCAGTTTGGGTCTCAGGTATGAACAGTTCAGGGCTTTAGGGGTGTGAACAATAGAGGTGTTAAAAGTGTGAACAATGCAGGGGGATCATAGGTGTGAACAATACTGGGGATTAGTCTGAATTTGAGGTTCTAACAATGCAGGGGCCAGTAAATCTCTGTAGTGATACCATTTAAAGATTACACATGGTAAGCAAACACAGCAGGTAGGGGCCACAGAGAGGGGGTCGCGGGCCGCTAGTTGGACAGCCTTGCCCTAAGTCAGGGGTCCCCATGTGGATGTCAAATAAGAGCTCTGATTGGCTTTTTGGTAGCCCCTATATGCACTGGCAGCCTACAGGAGAGAATGTTTGGCAGGGCATCTGTTTTTTATGCAACCAAAACTTGCCTCTAAGCCAGTAATTCAAAAATAAGCAGCTGCTTTGAGGCCACTGGGAGCAACATCCAAGGGGTTGGAGAGCAACATGTTGCTCGCGAGCTACTGGTTGGGGATCACTGCCCTAAGTAATGCTACTCGGCTTAAAGGAGAACTAAAGCTCAATAAATAATTAGCCTAGATGTTTTGACCTTCAGTGCCTGCCCAAACCAATACAACCCTTTAAGACAGTTCTCTGGAAGAATATACAAGCTTTCATATAGGTCATTTTGCCCTATTATTACCATTGACATCGAAAAGTATTTTACTGGCTAGGCCAGCAAAATACCAACCAGGTGGCAACCTTAACCTTAAAGAGGATTGTCACCTTTGAGTTAAATGTTAGTATGCTATGGAGAATGAGGTTCTGAGAAAATTTGCTTTTGGGTTTTAATTATTATTATTTGTGGTTTCTGAGTTACTTAGCTTTTTATTCGGCAGCTCTCCAGTTTTCAGTTTAAGAAATCTGGTTGCTAGGTTTCAAATTATCCTAGTACCCATACATTTATTTGAAATAAATCACTGTATTATGAATAGGAGATATCCTGAATAGGGGTCTCACCACTCTTAAGGTCTCCAAAAGCTTCTCGCAGGTGTAGAAGCTCCTGGCTTTCACTGTATTATGGATCACAAGAGCACACAGAGTACTGAGCTACTTCCCCACATAGGAAGATGCAGGCGGCACTGATGCATATTTTCCTTAGCTTCTTGTTCCCTAGCTTCCCGTTCTCGTTACCCCTGTCTTGCACTTCTAATCTGCACATACTGTAACTATAACTGTAATTTATTTTATTTTTGTTTAGTTAGACCAACGTCCAAAGACAAAAGTACCCGTGCTGCAGCACGGGGGTCACAATTGGAGGCTTCAGTGTAGCCAGTAGTCCTCAAGTTAGGTATTGGATGATGTGCCACCTGGTAGATGGGAGAGGGAGTTATGCCACCACAAAGCTCTGCTGAAGGCAATGTTCCTAATTGCAGGCTGCAGTCTTACACTTGTTAGAAAGCTGCACCTTCAGGACAGGTTACGTGGTTGGCTAACTCCTGCCTGAAACGCTTGACTTTCCATGCAGGCACAGTACGGACAGTCCCTAGCTGGCAGCCCAGCTCCAAAGGCTTACTGGCTGACAGCAGAAGTGGCAGTGGGCCTTCAATTTGAAGACTGTGATGAGGTGCCTAGTGTCACGCGTTAGAGATGTTCCCTAGGCTTCACTTCGTTCCCCAGCCATGTGGTGTTTCTGACGTCACTCAAGGTCTATTAGGAACTTGGAACTAAGCTACCATGGGCCCACTGCCATTGTGATTCTAATATTACTTGGTCCCACACCGCCTGCATATTTTTCATTCACCCTGACAGACCACACAGTACATATTTAATAATTTTATTATACCCTCCAAAATGAACTGAAGGCTGGGGCCCACCAGGTTTTTTCCCAGGCCAGTCCGACCCTGTCTTTATTTGTAATGATTTTTTTAATTATGCTTTTGGTTCATCAGCTCTCCAGTGTAGAAGTTCAGCAGCAAACTAGTTGCCTGGGTCCAATTAACTCTAGCAACCAGGCAGTTGTTAGAATGAGAGATTAGAAGATGATTATCAGAGAGCCTGAACAAAGAAAACTAATAAAAATTAACAATTGCAATAAAAAAATGCAGCCTTAGAGAGGAAGGCAAATAAAAAAAATAAAAATAAATGAAGAAAAGAATTGAAAAATATTGACAAGTTGCCATACATTTTATAACATAATAAATGTTAACCTAAATGTGAACTACCCTTTTCAAAATTAAACCCCAAAAATATTGGAGAAAGCCTTAAAGGTTAGGGGTGTTTCAGTGGCCCAGCAGATATCTTACATAATAATGGATATGTATTCATTGCTTCATTCAGTGGTATTTTTTTTTATTGCCATCTTCCCTTTTTTGTGTTATTTTATTTCCTTAACTCATATTATGCTGTTTACCTGCTTTTCTTTTACATTAGTATTCTATGAATTCCCTGCTGGGTTCTCCTAGTTTCCTTCCCAAGGGTACTGTCATTTTCAGGCTATTTCTATCTGGGAAAATTACAGATGCGGGCAGCATTTGCATTGATCCTTTCATTTGCTTGACAAGATCATAGGAGACATTTATTGAAATTTCTAAGGTTCATTTTCAGGACACACTTAATACTCATTTAGTGGAGAAGAAAATATTCAGACAATACAGCCTGATTCTGCTATGCTGGAATAATGAGATATTACTGGACCCACCCACAGTAAAATCATTTTAGGGTCTCTTTACTTTGTTAATAAGGCAAATTTCATAAATATGCATCAAATCTTTGTTTCAGTCATTGCAGCATTGGCTTCACTATACACCCTGGGCACACCAGCAGTCACAGGGTCTGCTTCTTCTATAGGTGCAACCATGGTAGTGCTCATGTACTTACTAGAAGACATAAGGTGGCAGCACAGGACTAATTTGGTATCTTTTTAAATTGCATAAATTTGTTATACAAGTTCTATGTTGTTTAGTAGATTTTAATTTTTGAATATATGATATCATATATACTTAAATTAAGGGGCCATTTACAGAGCTGGTCATTGCAGTTGAGAGGAACTGACCCATTATAATCACTTTTTATATTTTATCTGCTGTCCAGTAGTGGACAACTCCTTGTGTACCATAGCTGTAACTATCCAGAGCACCTTATTCCTGGTAGGTAGGGATGGGGGTGAATTTGAACCGTTTTGCCCAAGCAGCTTTTTTTTTATGCTTGACGCCATTCAAGTCTATGGCCATCATTTTCATGCTGAAATAAGGCGAAAAAATGTGCCCATCACTACTGGTAGGTAAATGCTATTTACATAAGTTTGCTCCACACAGGGAAATGAATGTTCAGACAGCAGAATTTGGTTAATAGGCACAAGTCTAGGCAGGCAGCAGACAATATCAGATCAGGGACTGACCAGAAGTCAGAAAAACTGGAATTCTGTGTATCAAAACAGTAACAGATTACCAGGCTCTCCACAAAGATGAGGTCTTTAGTAGGGCATTGCCGGAAGTAGTTAAATCAACTTTAAAGGCATAATTCCAGAGCTATTGATGATTGGACTTTAAATCTTAAAGTGGTAGGAAGTGAGGTTTTGGGTTGCCAAACAATAATCCTGCACAAGGAGACAGACACCATTGCGTTCTGTCACAGATACTGTTATATTTACTGGTGGTCTTCAATAGTAACAACATAATCCAGATTGTTTTAGCAACTGTAGTCTAATTAGAGAGTGTGTTTGTGATTAATCCATTTATGCTGAAGCCGGTACATGACAAAAATCTGGATTAGCATTGAGGCCTGGATTAAAGAATGTTTGCTGCATACTTAATTTTTTCATGTAGTTAAAGAATCCGTATTTCACAAAGAAAATAATAGACTGGATACAAAAGTAGTATAGCCAAATATGCAAACTGTTTGTAAGTTAATTTCAATCAAGTAAAACTAATTACATTCATGTGAAGTTTTATAAAGATGCAATATTTATATCCTACCCACCCTGAAATGACCTCCATGCTATAGGTAACTGAATGAAAGAGAAATGAAACATATTCAGTAGATTGTTTGGGCATACCATTGAAAGAAAGGTAAAACCCATTAAAAGTGCTTTGTCTTATATACTGAACTTTTGAACTTTCTGTACCAGCCCAGAGGTTCTACATCTCTATAATATTAACAATTCATCCTCTTGGATGCTACTGTTGTCCATCATCATTGATCCTGGTAGGTAATTTCTGACAGGTGAGTCACTCAGCAAACCCAGCCACTGGCTTGAATTAATCTTCTATTGTCGCGGACTGTTCGCCGTCGAACTTCGACTGTTCGCGCTCGCTGAATGTTCGCGAACGTCGCGCGACGTTCGCCATTTTGGGTTCGCCTTAGCTGGCGCTTTTTTTTTACCTCTCACCCCAGACCAGCAGATACATGGCAGCCAATCAGGAAGCTCTCCCTCCTGGACCACCCCCACACCCCCTGGACCACTCCCCTTCCATATATAAACTGAAGCCCTGCAGCATTTTTTCATTCTGCCTGTGTGTGCTTGGAAGAGCTAGTGTAGGGAGAGAGCTGTTAGTGATTTGAGGGACAGTTGATAGTAAGTTTGCTGGCTAGTAATCTACTTGATACTGCTCTGTATTGGAGGGACAGAATTCTGCAGGGATTTGAGGGACATTTTAGGTTAGGTAGCTTTGCTGGCTAGTAATCTACCTTCTACTGCAGTGCTCTGTATGTAGCTGCTGTGGGCACTGATCTCTTCTGATCTCATCTGCTGACTGCTGTAATAACCCAATAGTCCTTGTAAGGACTGCTTTTATTTTCTTTTGTGACCAAAAAAATTAATATTTTCAGCATTTATATGGCATATTTTTTCTGGCCTCTGTGCTTCAGTGGCTGCGACAAAAAAAACATAATTTTTCAGGAAAGTACACATGCCTAATTTTTCAGGGTTCTGCAACAGTGGCAAAATCGCATCTTTTATGGTCACCGCAGGTGATGAATAAAGTAGACCAAAACTGGGCCCACACTGCAGAATCAGTGTTTTTTGGTTCACTTCACTGTACATTGAATTACCTCTGCCTGACCGTGCACGTGCACACAAGCACGGTGACTGCTAAACACACCACTACAGAAATATTGCCACCAACAGGACGAACATCCTGGAGGTGACAAGCTCAACTAGTAATTAACAACTATTATTTGCTCACTTGACGGTATCATTCATTAAAGCTCTTTGCATTTTTTTGCGTTGCAGTAAGCGCCGCGTTTCGTCTTTGCGTGTGAACAGGCTGTAACCTTTACACGACTTGATTGGCATGTAGACGCCGGACGTTTTAAAGTAGTTTATTACACAGGTTTAGAAATGTAGTGTGATTTCTGCCCTTTACAGCACAAAACGCAGCGCTGTGTCAACAATGGATTTTTCAGATACATTTTTGCCCTTGATCCCCCTCTGGCATGCCACTGTCCAGGTCGTTGCACCCTTTAAACAACTTTAAAATCATTTTTCTGGCCAGAAATGTCTTTTTTAGCTTTTAAAATTCGCATAAACTTCCCATTGAAGTCTATGGAGTTTGCGACGTTCACGAACCGTTCGCATTTTTGACGCAAGTTCGTGAATATGTTCGCGAACTTTTTTTCCGACGTTCGCTACATCCCTATAACGATCTGGCAAGGAGGAGCTGAACATCAAACAACCACATAATGGATGGTCGCCATATCACCTTTTCTGGACAGGACAGGAAGCGGAGTTTCGGTAAGTTATTTCTAAATAAAGGTTTTGCAATTTGAAAGTTTTTTTCTCTTGGTGTTTATTTTTTGATGTATACTAACGAATTAAAAAAAAATTGATGTCACTGTTCCTTTAATTTAATTTACCATTCACAGAACACACTAGGGTTTATTTCCTGAAGAATCGGTTATCTGACTTGTGAGTTTTCAGTGTGTGGCTGGAAACCAGAGTGGCCAGCACAGGGCAGACAATTTAGGTCACAGTGTATGCATATTATGGTTATGCTAGTTGTTACATTGTTTAAATAATACATTTTAATCCAAAGAAATACAATTAAATATGAGGATCATATATTAAAAGGGTGGTTCACCATTAAGTTAACTAAGTATGTTATAGAACAGCCAATTCTAAGCAACTTTCAAGTGCTTTTCATTGTTTCTTCTTTATAGTTTTTAATTATTTGCCTTCATTGTCTGTCTGTTTCCAGTTTTCAAACTGGGTCACTGACCCCATCCAAAAACAAATGCTCTGTAAGGCTACAAACATATTGTTACTTTTAATTACTCATCTTTCTATTCAGGCCCTCTTCTATTCATATGTAAGTCCCTTATTCAATGCTTTGTTGCTAGGATAATTTGGACCCTAGCAACAAAATAGTTGAAATTGCAAACTGGGGAGTTGCTGAATAAAAAACTAAATAACGCAAAAACCACAAATAATAAAACATGACAACATTGCAAATTGCCGCAGTATATTGCTCTCTACATCAAAGTTAATTTAAAGGTGAACAACCCCTTTAATATAGATGCTAAATTGCATATGTGAAATTAACCATGGATTACAGACAGCAGGCAATCATCCATTATCTATCGTTCATTAATATCCTGGATGTAAGTAGTAGAGCACTAAGAGTACAATACAGTGCCCACTAGTGCACAATTCAGAAAGAACTTGCATCTGTTGCATACCTGTGCTCCATACCTTGCTCCACCCCAGTTGCAGAGCCCAGGGCCATTATAAGGCCTTGGTGATCCCTGGGCAAAGACCCAATAAGCGGGGCACCAAACCCCTTACATGCGCAGCGCGCCAACATTTTTTGTGACCCCCATCTCCTGCACCCCACTTATGAGCGAATGGAGTTCTGATCCTCACTGACATCCTGACATCCAGGCAGTGGGATTTGAAGATAACAGAATCAATATCAGCTACAGGCTCGCTGAGTGCCAGGGGATGGAGAGATAAGACAGCGAACTGCATACCTCCCAACAAAGAGGGACAGAAAAAAGAGGGACAAAAAAATTTGACGCACGTAGTTTGGCAAAACAATTGCCACTCCCATTTTGTGGCCACACCCCCTAATTACCATGTTAATTTAACAAAATGTGGCAAGTTATGAAAGTTTGATTACATTTCTCCTTATCTAAACTGTTGTAATTACTTATTTTCTTATCTCAAAATTGTTACAAAGCATCTTATTTGCACCTGTTCTGGGCTCTCTGCCAAAAGCCAATTAAGTTATAAACTTTGTTTCTATTTCTGGCTGTTCAGTGCACAGAAAATAGGTACTTTCCAGTACAAATGAGGGACTGCAGGTTGAGCTGTCAAAAGAGGGACTGTCCCTCTGAAAACAGGATAGTTGGGAGGTATGGAACTGGGGGAGGGAAGAAGGGAGCACTGACACACTGCAGCTGGGGAAGTGGCAGGGGCAGGGCTGCAAGCAGGACTGGACTGAGAATCAAAATAGGCCCTGGCATTTCAGGTACACAGAGGCCCAATCAGCCCACAAAGAGGCCCAAACAGTCCCCACCAGCCCACTAAATACTGACTTTCTATGGGACCTTATAGCAGCCCCTCTGGCATTTGCCCTAACCCACAGATTGCCAGTCCGGGCCTGGCTGCAAGTACTAACGCTGAACTGCCAGATCCCTAAGCTGCTGCTGTTTCCGATGGGAAGAGCAGTAGTGCTTCGTCCTCTTCCAGTTTCCCCAAGGCAGCCATCTTTACTAAGTAACGGTGCATCTAACACAAGTAACTTTAAAACAACTGGACTTGCTGAGAAATTTTAATGAAGACATTTTACTGCTCATCCGAGCAGCTTCTTCAGTTCAGCTGATTGGTGTAGGGGAGTTCTCCGCAAAAGACTCTTCCAACAATCCAATCACAACAGCACATTGTAACTCTTCAGAGAGGTGAAATCTGAAATTCACAGAGGTGTTGATTCTGTGTAGTTACTGTGATTGGATTACCAATGTGTCATACAACTCCAAGACACAGTTTTTGAGTTACTTGTGTTAGATATACCATGACCTGGATGAATGAGAATCTTCATATTCATAAGCAACATTGTGTTCCTTCACCAGCAGAGGGAGCGGCAGCCGGTGTTCCACGTCCCTTCCTCTACTCTGGTAGGAATCCATGCCGACTGTATTATTAATGCGGCCGTGGCAGAGCCCATCACCAGCAGACACAAGTCAGCCCTGTCATTCAGGCTGCCATGGGGTCAGTAAAGGGCATCTTGTCCAAACCAGTACCTGTGTATCTAAATGTAGCGCAAGTTAGGGGTTGGGAAGGGGGAAACCTATAAGCCACCTCTCACAAGTTTATTTGAAGAATATCGTGTTTTGAAGGTGTAACTGCTTTTACTATGAGAGAAACAGAGCTGTAACACTCTCTTTACTAAAATAAATGCTGTGCCAGGTACATTTTTGGGCAACAATCATGGAAATTCATGGAACTTCCATTGCTGCCAACAGGAAATCGCTTTACAGCTTCTGTTAAAGTCCATCTGTGCAGGAGCTGGTAGTGCATGTTATATAAATAAGATGTATTATGAAGTCATGATAGAAGTAATATAAAATAACAATATAGCTATAAACCAGACCCTTACTGCAGCTATCCCATAAATAGAAATTATGTGTTCAGTGACTGAAGCTTTATGGCTCTATCGGTAGCAGCTGATTACATTGTGTCTGATAAGGGGCTTTGACGTCAGTCCATTGAGTGTGACTGCAGCATGTCCCTATCAGAGTTCCATCTTTCATTTAATATGATGTATGGGGTTTGAGTCACAGCTAATCCGCCAGCTCATCCATAAACTGGTCCCTGTGAGCTGGAAGCAGCTGGCAGGACTAAAAATAAATGCATTGTGACACTTATCCTTTGAAAACATTCTCTGTACCTTTAAGGGTTAGTTAGTTAGTTAGACTAATCTCCCTGAATCGCTTACCCCTGTCTTGCACTGGCTAAAATGAAAAGTCGCGTGCGGTAATTCACACGCTGCGGTGCGCTTTCCGAAATCGCCCGAAGTTGCAACAGCGAGTAAGTTGCAGGTAAAACTTAGTCCCTTTGTAAAATGTATAATGAATGAATGAATAGAATTCTTAATGATTCAGATGCAATTTGACCAGGACTGACCAGATATGGGATGAATTTGACGTATTGCAATATATGGACAAACAATCCCTGTTTTGTTTAAAGTATAAGGCATTTTTTAGTAGCTGTATGCACAAAATGTCTCAATGTCTTAAATATACTGATAATGGGTTGAGTGCAGAGTACCTCTTGTATTTGTTTAATTTATTCTTGCCATATAATGTATAGCGATACAATAGCTTTACATATAAGCTCCATTGTCATTGGTTAAGGGCAATTGAATTGGGGTGCAATTAGCTCCCAGATGTTTTGATAAATGAACACATCTTAGATTCTGAGATTTTGTTGTTGTTAATTCATCATATGCATAAATGAGAAATAAGGAATCCTGACTGAAAGCTTAAAAGTTTATGGGTTTACCAGGTGCCCCTGGCAGCTCAAATTTCTTTTTTTTTTTTTTTTCTTTATTGTTTTTAATTAAAAGTGGAGGGATGTGTACAGAAAGGACAAAGGGAATGGGGGAACAGAAAAAAATAAATGCACATCATGTACAGAGTATTGACTGATTAAGTAACAATGATTCACATCAAGTCACCTTAATATAATATTATAGTTGACATAGCATTGCTGAGTATACCCATTATGCCTCACCAATTTATCCAACCAATTTCAAATGCTCTAGCCATGGTCTCCATGTCTGAAAATATTGTGACATATTAATATGCAATAGACTCGTAATCTCCTCCAATTTTCTAGTTTCTTCTACTAGTTTACTCCATTCAATTTCTAAGGGTGGTGTCTGTAATTTCCATTTTTTTGGGACCATAGCGATTGCTATCTGTTATCATTTTATTCTTGCTACTGTCTATGTGAAACAACAGTAAAATAATTTTTGAATGGTCAATTTTAGATCCTGTTATTTTATTTATCTAAGCAACCACATTGACCCAGTATGGGATAATAACCGGTCATGTAAACCAAATATGTTTATAAGTTCCCATCTCCAAGTTACATCTCTAGCATCTCCCTTTGGAAGTTGGAAAAATCCTATGTAACTTTTCAGGCATATAATACCACCTAAATGTAACGTTACATAACATTTCTCTAACTCGCAAGGCTCTAATATTTTGTGTATATGTATTAATATTTTCCTCCTTACCTCTGTCCCCAGATCATTTTCCCATGCATTAAAATAATTTGTATGGGACACATTTTTGTTTGATTATAGGAGCTTATATATTAGGGAAATAGGTCTATTCGGTGGTTAATTTAAGTCCAGTATTTTCTCCCACATTTCTGTTGTACCTAAATAGAAATCACAACAAATCCCCTTCTTGACAGGTGTCAGAGTAAGTGTGTATGAGCAAAAAGAAAAAAGACCAATACCTTAATCAAAAATGGGGTGCTCCCAGGTTTATTGTAGTGCTCCAGACACGTGAGTCATGTTCAGACGTTTCGGGACAACAACTGCCCTTCCTCAAGTAAGTGTGTATAGCAACAAACAATGTGACAATATGGCATGGCTCAAATGAAGAATAACATTAATAAATTCTTTTATATCTGGTCCCTTTAGGAACTGAGCAAGATTGATGCAATTATAATGCAAGAGTAATGCTATACTAAGGTCCACACTGCATAAACAGTCATTTGGTCCTAAATTTCTCAACCCTGCTCTGTCCCCATATAATTAAGATACTTTTTTTTGCCTTCCTCTGGATCAACTAGCAGTTGGGCAGGTAAAAAAAAGTTAAAAGGTTGAGCTTGATGGACATGCGTCTTTTTTGAACCTCACTTACTATGTTACTACGTTACTTATATGTACAGATATCTATGCTGAATTGCTAAACCATAGCCATAGCCATCCTTAGAATAAGCTTTACCTAAACTTTGGGCTTTACAACTGTTGCCAATCTGGGGTATCTGTCAAATCTAACCATCCTTTATGTTTGTCTACAAACAAAGAATATAACTTATAAAACAAAATTTATGGGTTTAATTTACAACAAGGGCAAAGTGCAAAACCAATGCTTCACACATGCATATCAGACATTGGTAAACATACAAACACTTTGTGTATGGTCCCAAAGGGTGCGATTTTGTACCCTTAGCAGTCTGGCACTTGCTTCTGTATGCATAATTGTACAGTGTACTTTAAGGCAAGATCAAAATCCATCAGCAGGGAAACAATTTATGTAGACCGAACCTGCAATCAGCTCATTACTTTGTTCAGGTTTCTAGGCAGCAGTTTCTACAGATTGAAATGATGTTCCACATGGCTGGGCTGGTTATCATGTCAGCTGCAGGCTTATTGAGACAGGTGAACTACAGATACAGGTCACTGACAATGAACCTGCAACAGGCTGCATCCATTAACCTTTTCAAAGCAAAACACCATTGTGATATTTTACATTACATTAAAATTCAAGGATAAAAGGAGGATTTGAGCAATAGCAAAAATGTGGATATAAATTTGTGTTCAGAATAACAGCACCCCGACATTACTAACCTAACCAATCACTGTTTTTGGTAGAAATTGCAAGTCTGCAAATAACTTACTAGTAGGATAACAGAGTAATCGAAATTCAACAGACCCAGCAGTTATGACATGCACTCTGCTCATTCTGCGTAACTGCATTATTAATTGAAGCTTGTTCAAAATAATAGCAGTTTGAAGTTCATTCTGTGAAAAAAACAGGTGTCAATTACATCCCTTATTTAAAGGTTCCTGTCACTGCACATCAAAGCACATCAGTTAGTGCTGGACCAGCAGAAATCTGCTTTGCAATCAGTTTTTCAAAATACCAAACAGATTTTATTTATATTTAATTTTGAAATCTGAGGCAAAACATATTGTCCATTTCCCAGGTGCCCACAGTCATGTGATAATCGTCAATCATTATTTACTGCTGCACTGCATGGTGGAGGGTTATCACCCCTTCCCCCCAGCAGCCTAACAATAGAACAATGGGAAGGTAAACAGATAGCAGCTCCCTAACACAAGATAACAGCTCCTTGGTATATACGAAAATAGCACTTAGTAGTAAAAATCCATGTCCCACTGCAATAATAATAAAAATTACACCATAAAAATTATGACAGTGTCCCTTTAAAGGAGAACTAGCCCCCCCAATAAGAAAAGCCCTCACTACTACTCTAAGTAGTCCCCCTTACCTGCTTCCCCCGCATAGTTTGTTGCCCCTGAAGTGTCCCTAAGAGTTTGCTTACATATTGGTGCAGAGTAAGTGCAGCAAACTTATGAGCAAATGTTGTACATGCTGGTTAAGCTGATTGGAGAGTGGAAAGTACAGAAAATGATAGGCTACTCAACTAAAATAATCTCAAATGCTTTAAAATGGCAAATAAAACCTGAAAGACATGGAACAAAATATAAAATTACCATTCAAATGGATAGAAGTATCGCCAAAATGGTAACGACTCAAAGTAAGATCAACAAAGGTCTAAAGTCACCTGTTAGTATTGTTACAATTAAAATATGCTGCTTATGTGAAGCCAAGTTATCTGCAAGAAGCCCCTGCAAACAGGGCCTGATTTACACAGAGGGCGCCCCTAGGTCCGCTGTTGTTTGCCGCCCCTGTCCCCTCCCTTTTATTTGCTAAAATTTTCATCATTGGGACCGAGCAATGGGAATTGGCACACGGAAATTTAAATTTTCTGAAACAATGTGGGTGTGGTTGGGCAGCATGCCGCCCCCTAAAATCCTGCCGCCCCTAGGCCCGGGGCTGGGTAGCCTCTCCACAAATACGGGCCTGCCCGCAAAGTCCCATTGTTGAAAAAAAAGACATGTTGAAGAGGCTACAATTAACCAAAGAACACATTGACTGGCCTAAAGAGAAATGGTGCAAGATTTTGTGGACTTATGAAAGCAAGATTGTTCTTTTTAGTTGTAGGGGCTGCAGACAGTTATTTATCACATACCAGAGATCATGGATCAGTTTCAATACATCAAAATAGGTGAGGAGGTCATGTTGCCTTATGCTGAAAAGGAAATGCCACATTGAAATGGGTGTTTCAACAAGACAACGACCCCCAAACACACCAGTAAATGAGCAACATCTTGGTTCCAGACCACCAAGATGATATTGCTAATATTCTGAACAAAACTGTATGATTACAAAAACAATATTTGTAATAATGTATTCTTTTTGCATGAATGCTGTTATTTTTTTTACCGGCACAGTTGCCTTAGGTGGACTGGAATTAATAATATCAGTCTGTTAAAAAGACTGAAAGATATTTGGTAGCCAAACAGGGGCATTCCAGGGGCTGCTGTCGCCTAGTGGGCTAGTGCTATTGCTGCTGCCTCCTAGTGGGCTAGTGCTATTACATTCGCTGCACTAGAAGAGCTGAATTTCTGTTTTAAAAAAAATGGAAATTCGGCTATTAAAGTTACCAGAGGCGGCTTTTTGCCACCCCTGGTAACTGGCCACTCCATGCCACCTGAGGCAAGATTCTCCCCTTGCCTCATGGCCGAAGTGGCCCTGTAGCCAAGTTCTAAAGTTCTTAACTCTCTGGTTGCTTTTTACTGCTCTTATGATGCCAACTTGAGTTGGATGCCTGATTTTGGAGTCAGGAAGCAAGTTTTGCCAGGCAAACTGGGGACAGCTTCCTCTGGACGGAATATAGTGAGGTAGGAGGAAATGCTTAGGCAATAAGTTCCACAGGATGGATCTTATCTTATGTGTAACTAGATGTAATAAGTTTGTCATCATTTTGATACAAAGGATATGCTTTGCCCTATCACCAGCTTTCCAGTACTTACTGGTGCTGAACTGATACAGCCCTTCTTTTTTGGCTGCAGCACTGGATGTACTGCTGCTGACATCTACTGGGTTGGTTATGCCCTAGCTATTCTGTTGTCAGAGGAATTTGGTGGTTGCAGTTTAAGGGGCAAAGGCTGGACGTTACTACAGTATACAGTTGTGCTCAGAAGTTTACATACCCTAGCAGAATGTATGAATTCTTAACCATTTTCAGAGAATATGAATGATAACACAAAAACTTTTCTTTCACTCATGTTTAGTGGTTGGCTGAAGCCATTTATTGTCAAACAACTGTGTTTACTGTTTGTAAATCATAATCACTACACAAACTACCCAAATGACCCTGATCAAAAGTTTACATACCCAAGTGATTTGGCCTAATAACATGCACACAACTTGACACAAAAGGCTATTAAAGGTAACCATCTTCACATCTGATCAGTTTTTAATTAGTGGGTGTGTATAAAAGGTCAATGACTTTCTGGACTCCTGACAGACCCTTGCACCTTTCATCCAGTGCTGCACTGATGTTTTTTGGATTCTAAATCATGAGGACAGCAAAAGAATTTAGGGATGCACCAAATCCACTATTTTGGATTCGTCCGAACCCCGAATCCTTCCCGAAAGATTTGGCCAAATACTGAACTGAATCCGAACCCTAATTTGCATATGCAAATTATGGGTGGGAAAGGGAAAACATTTTTTACTTCCTTGTTTTGTGCCAAAAAGTCACGTGATTTCCCTCCCTGGCCATAATTTGCAAATGCAAATTAGGATTGGATTCGGTTCGGCCAGGCAGAAGGATTCGGCCGAATCTGAATCCTGCTGAAAAAGGCCGAATCCCGACCGAATCCTGGATTTGGTGCATCCCTAAAGACTTGTCAAAGGATCTGTGGGAAAATGTAGTTGAACTCTATGAAACATGAAAGGGATATAAGAAAATATCAAAGGAATTGAGAATGCCAATCATCAGTGTTCTAATTAAGAAGTGGAAAACCAAAACTACCACAAAAGACTTCAAGCCGTCATTAATGTTAAAGGGGGTGAGAACTGGGGTATGTAAATTTTTGATCAGGGTCATTTTGGTAGTTTATATAGTGATTATGATTTAAAAAGAGTAAACACAGTCAGAGGTGGGCCAGACCGCCTGGGCGCCCTAGGCAGGCCAGGCCAGCCCACCCCCCCCCCACCCCCTGTCGCTGCCCCTGTACCTTTCAGCAATTCGGAGCCCCCTGCTGGGGCTCGCGCACATGGGTGCTGTGACTCACGATGCGCACATGCACGCCGAACTGCTGAAAGGTGCGCGGTCTGGTCTAGGGGTAGGCAATAGGAGGAAGAGGTAGCTGCCCAGCGCCCCCCCAGTCGTTGCGCCCTAGGTAGTTGAACTCTCCTTATAGCAGCCCCTATATTTGTCAGAACCCACAGATCGCCAGTCCAGGCCTGTCCCCCACCCCCAGGTAGACCCCTCCTCCCCCCAGACTAACTACCCCCCCAGAGAGGTGCCCCATACTCCATACTTACCCTTCGTTGCAGATTCTTCCAGCGGAGTTGCACGCAGCCATCTTCCGAGATCTTTGTGAGTGTACTCGGAACAGTTTGCCGGTTTGCGCAACTGCGTATGCTCGAAATGTGCTCCGCTGAAAGATTCTGCGGTGAAGGGTAAGTATGGGGCATCTCCCCGGGGGTAGTTGGCCTTGGGGGAGAAGGAAGGGGGGTCTACCTTGGGTGGGGGTATGGGTTTTTTTTCACAGGTTGAATTCTCCTTTAATTAAAATCCATTTTATACAAGGGCCAGTATCTTGGTTTTTTTATCATATGAAAACACCCAATACATGTTTGCATACTGTAATGAGCTTGCCTAAAGGATTACAAAAAACAGGATGTCCCCTAATTAAGCATTATTGCATTTATTTGTCTTCAATAAGTATATATTTTTTCATACTAATTCATGCATTTGTGTTAGGTAATATCCAACAAGAATGTATTCCCATAGAAGCATATTGTCATTATTCCTAGCTGTTATCCCTGAGCCAGAGTACACAGTGTATTAGGGCTTCAGATACACTAAGCCCATTAAATAGGCCAAGCTGTATACCATTGAATTACGGATCAGGTTACTTCTCACCCTGCACACACTGCTCTGGTACTACTGACCCATCCTAAACCTCATTTAGTATGCAGATCAGGGATTACAGGTCCATCATCTGACTCAGATCTTGGATTAAATGAAACACCTGGTCTTATTGGCCATAGATTATTAGCTTGCATACCAAATGTATCAAGAGAAAATATAATAAATAAATAATGCTAAATAGTATGTATGCTGTCATTTCATCATAAGTGCTAAAAAAATATTTGATCCTCAAAATCTGTAATTGCTGGTTTAAAAAGCATTGTTGTTGTACAATGCCAATCTTTAGCACTGAACACTAACCCCATTAATACTTGCAATGCACACTTTCTGCCAAATATACTGTATTCATAATGATGACTAAGTTGTCCATTCATGGATGGCACAAAAACCATGTTTAAAGCAGCAATTGCAAAAGTCTGTGTAATAAATTTTGCAATGTTTGCACAAGATCTAGTAATGTATATCAATCAATCAGATAACCTGTAAAGCTATTTGCCAATTAAACTTTGCAATTCATGTTAAATTATACCCTGTGGACTTTCAAACAATCATACTTAATAGAACCAAATCCATGTATCATATGTATCGGATTGTCCTTGGTCTGAATGTGCTTGTTATAAAGAATGATAACAGAAGGTTGCACTAGCCTTACTGTACATATAAATCATATTTATGCCAGCACGCTATTCTGTCACTGTCATCTGGGTGTCTGTTTATAACACTGACATTTCATACCTCAATGTATTTAATGGTTAAAACAATATGTAAAATGAATGTTTACCACAAGCCCTATTCATTGAACTCATGTAGAACAACAAAGGTGTATACTGCCCCTTTAACTTTATATCAGAATATGGATGGCCAAGTACATTAGAAGTGAAAATCTTCTAATATTCCTGTTAACGGACAAGTAAATAAATAACTTATAACAGGGGTCAGCACATTGGTAATACACTGCCCACTGATTTTTCAGATGTAGTAACATTACAAGAGCTTATTATATACAATTCTATATTTTTAAATATGCAATATACTGTTTATATATGTACTATGTATAGATATACGCTTGTTTTGTTTTAAATACTTTTGTTTTCATTGAATACCCTATAGGCTAAAGCTGGCCATAGACGCAAAGATCCGATCGTACGCAACTTAATTATGGACGAAACAATGTATAGAAAACCCATGAACATGGATCCAGTGGTGAGATTTTAAAGTTGGATTCACCAAAAGTTATACGTGAAATATAGCAACACTGCACAATGTGCACTGCCAGTCTGCCACTATTTAGAGTGAGTAAACGTCACATGACATAAGTAGCCTTATTCCATTTCACTGGCCATCAAAGCTCAGAAAAAGTAATGAATACCCCGGCCAATAATTAGTAATGTTTCCCATTTCTATTTAACTAGTCTACATTTTAACCCTAATAACACTCACCCAAATTTGCAGTTTCACCCTCTTGTCATTTCGATACACAGTTTTCACCTTGAAGTCTATGCCGACAGTGCTTACGAATGCAGATGTGAAGGTGTCATCAGCATAGCGGAAAAGGAACGAGGTCTTCCCCACGCTGCTGTTCCCAATTATCAATAATTTGAACATATAATCAAAGTTCTGGTCTGAAACATCACGGTAACCATGCCTAGATTCTGTGGCAGAAGCCATCTGCAATAAACAAAAGATTGTATAAGTAATTTTATATAATTAAATTTTATTATAATGATATTTCCCTTTCTCGGCTATTAATTGCAATTGGGGTCCTTACAATGGAACTGCACAGATTAAGGATGGGATAATTTGTATGTGTGAGAGCCAACTACACAGAACATTATATTCTGTATGTATACATGTTTGCACCTCAACAAAGAGGAAACAGTATGCTGTCTCGTAAACATTGGACAATAATTATTAAAAGATAGGTAAACCTTATGTCACGGTCGGCACCCAAATACCAGAACAAGTACCAAGCACCCTGGTTTCGTGCTTCACCAGTAGTGTGGCCGCCTTTGGCTTCGGGAGGAGCCCTCAGCTACACAGATGCCACCTGGACTTATACGAGAGGTGCAGAGCAGGAGTTCTGGCCAGCAATGGGGCACGACTGTAGCTAGTGTCTGTTAAGGCCGATGGTCACGGTACAGATGGAATAGGCAGATTCGTGGTCAAACTGGTAGGGTCGTGGCAGGCCGCTAATTAGGATCGTCAGGCAGGCAAGGGTCAAAACCGGGTAATCAATCAGAAGGATGAGGCAGAATCAGTAGTCAATAACAGGCACGGGTCAGGATACAGAAATTCAGAATAGTCAAAAGCCAGGCAGGGTCAAAACAGGAATCAGGAACAAACAGGAAGCTTAAAGCACAGATACAGGCACCAGGAACAAAACCTATCACGGGCAATGATCTAAGGCAAAATGTCCCTTTAAATATTTGAAAGTTCGCGCCATAACGCCAGCGCGCAAGCGCCTATAAAACAAGGAAGTGCGCGCCGCGCGCACACTAGGAAGCAGGCTGCTGAAGGGGAAGGGAGTGGCGTGGCGGGCGTCCCCGACGATGGCGTGGCGGGCGTCCCTGCCGATGGCGCGGCGGGCATCCCCGCCGCACCACTAGGCCACCAGGGTAAGATTCTCTTACACCTTAAAAATATGTGAATGTAAAATTGATGAGGGTGCTACTTTAAGTACTTTTGCAATGTACATTCATTCATAATTTTTTTCAAATTCCAAGATATTAAAGGTTACATGTGCTGTTAACATGAATTCATTTTGTTACAGTAGCGCAATCTGCTGGTCATTTTCTGATCAGTCTGACCATCAATTAGTCAAGGAAGTTGTCAGTAGAAAGAAAGAGTCTGCTCTGATGTTCTCCTGGTTAGGAAAAAAAATAGAAACCTTTCTCAAATCTTTGCTAACCAGAAAAACATCCGACCAGACCTCTTTCTTTCTCCTGACAACTTCTTTGACTAATTGGTGGTCAGACTGGTCAGAAAATGACCAGCAGGTGGCGCTGTTGGAACAAAATTCATTGATGTTAACAGTAAACATAACCTTTAATTTCATTTCAATTTAAAAAAAAAAATAATGTACATTGCCAAAGTGCTTAGAAGTTTACATTTACTTATTTTTAAAGTTTACTTATACTTTAATGACCTTATAAGGAAATATGAATAATCACAATCATAGTCACTATGTCTTGGTGTATTGTAACTCATTATTAAGTTGGTAAGAGCAGAATGTGTATAAATGCTACAAAATGAAAGCATTCACACTTTTATCAAAAGGCTACTTTATTCCCTCCTGATTCCTTGTCATTCAAAAATTGGTCCACTTGGTGCAACTGGTCCAAAAAATGCCTACTGACTTCAATACAAGAAAAAACTCCCAGTGACCCAATGTATTTGGTACAAGAAACAACTTTCATTTATAGGGCACAACCTGCCATAACAGGATGCACAAAAGTATAAAAGACAAGTGTGAGGACCCTAAAGAAGAAGTTATACAAAACGTATTCTCTGGACACATTGCTCTGCAAGGAAAACTTCTTTCTTCCACTTGCAAACCAAGTAAATCAAATGATGAGGCACAAGGGCATAAAACTCCTCATTGTTAATGAATATCACTTAATGGAATATTTTTCTTGTAACCTTCTTAATGAAGCTGACATTTATATGAAGTGGAAGCCTAATTACTTATTCAATCCTGAATGCAAGTCATCAACCCTGTCATTTAGTAAAAAGTAAGAATGTACAGGACAACAGTGACAATATCCTTCTAAAGTATTGCAGGTGATTGCCCTCACAGTGCATTTTAAGTGCCCCCTCTTGGTTTTGTGAACCTGTGCAAATTCATAAGAGCATATCTTCATGCCAGGTGTTCAGCATAGGGGCCATTACTAGGGTAGGCACAGGGCCGGATTTACATAGCAGCCACCCCATTTGTTGCCCATGCCCCCTCCCTTTTATTTGCTCAAATTTTCATCATCGGGATAGAGAAATGGGAATTGCCACACAGGAAATTTCTGTGGGTGTGGTTGGGCAGCATGCCGCCCCCTCAAATCCTGCCACCCTAGGCCTGGGCCTAGGTGGTCTCTCCACAAATCTGGGACTGGGTAGACAGGGAAAATACATGCCTTGGGTATAGTTGGTGAGGGACAATTCTCAAGAGGGAGCAAGCTGTGTGGATATGGGCAATGGTGAGTGAGAAGAGAGCTGCAGGAGTGCAGTGTGAATTGAGGTTTGGAATGGTTGGAGTTGTGAGCAAGCATCAGGAAGTGTACCAGACACAGTAGTCTTTGGCTTGGGTGCCAACACTAAATGTTGCCATCTTCCTTCATGTTCCCAGAAAATCCCCCATGACAGGTCAGACTTGGTGCATGTGCAGACCTGAAATGTTCCACCACCAGGGGGCGTGCATAACACATTGGCTCCATAAGTTACTTTTCTTGTCCTTGTCCTAACATATTAATGATTTATAAGTGTGCTTCCTGAACATTTTGTAAGAACTTAAATTATTTTGTTTCTGAGTACTGCATTATAGATTGCAAACTCAAACTGGAATCAGCCAATTAGAGTGGGTGACATCTGTCAGTGACTCACAGCATGAGTGTGTTGCTGTGTTGTTTAAAGCCAGAAAAAAACGTTAGGTCGAGAAATTCAATAATAAATTATTTAAAATGTCAACAAACACAAGACAAAAATAATAAAGAAACCTATTTGTCAAACAGGCTTATTGGTGATGCCTCCACGGCAGCTTTTTAATATAAACTATAATTTTATCTTTCATATTTTAATGTTACTGTTCATTTTAATAAATTTTTAGCAATTGTTCCCCTTTAATATTCGTTTACCTGGCTGGAATTATGTTACCTAATGGCTCATAGATTGGTTTCTCCACTAATATATACAGCACATACTGTTTCCACTCTTTGTGTGCACTGACAGGCTCATCCTATGCATGTAAGAGCACACAAATTTAGGTAGTGGAAGGCACTCCACCTTGTCTCCCATCACTATTATTAAGTTGAATTAATAACACCCCACTTTTCTTTTCTTTGAACGTCCAAGGACTATTTGTTTTGTGTAGTGATGGGCGAATCTACCCCGTTTCGCCGAAAAATTCTCGAATTGGCATACGAGTCGTGGCACGTTTTTGACACGCGTCGCATCGTTTGCGTTGCGTCGAAAACGACGCGCAACTCGTTTTTTCAGCAAATTTTCGCTGGCGTTTCGCGAATACGCCTATCACTAGTTTTGTGTTGTGATGATCCCCATAGGGCTCTGCTCACTGCCCACATATCTAAATAGTAACTGCATAACCCACAAGTGCACCATGAAGTATTTTGCTGACAGCTGAGCTGATGATCATCGAAGTAAAATTTTCTAAATCGTATACTAGTGCCCTTACAATGTACTAACAGGAGCAGTTGCACACTAGGTAACAGTTGTGGTAAGTTAGAAATGGGTCCTAATGTGAATGTCTGCAGAACTAACCTATTTCCAAGAAGAAGAAAAAAAGTGGAAGTATCCCCTACTAATAAGTAGAGCATCTTCTCCCTTTATTATAAGAGCCCTGTAGATGCTGCATACAGAATAGAACCTGTATCTGAAGAAGAAAATGTCCAGAACAGCATGTGATATGAGCACTGTAAAATATAAATTTATAATGTAATATTTCAGCCTAAAACAAACATTTCTGAAAAGTAATCTTTGTTTCTGGCCAGGGATGACACATTGGACGGATAACAAAACATTTTTCTGTTGGAATGTTTAGAGCTCATTTTACGTAATAATTATTTTTTGTTCAAGACCAGTTCCATGTATAAATTAGAGGGATGGCGATGGGGTCCAATGTGGCCCCGTCATATGCAAATATGTACATGAATCAGTTTGAGGAAAGGTACATTTATACTAATGAACAATATCGTGAACGCTGTCTTTGATGGCTATGGTATATCGATGATGTGTTCATGATTTGGACGTGGGGCCCTGGACAAGTTCTTTGAATATATTAATTCTTGTTTAGTTTACATAAAATTTACCATACAAGCCAAAAAGGTTGAAATTCCATATTTGGACACTAGGGTGTACATAGAATCGGGCAAGATATCAACAGCAACAGATTTGTTTACCAAATCTACAGATAAAAATACCCTGTTAAACTACAATTTGTTTCTTTACCAAAAGCTCAATTTTCAAGAGTGAGACGGATTGTGAGTGATCAGGGTATACAACAACAAAGATTAAATGAGATGCAGTCCAAATTTAGTGGAAGAGGCTATCCGATTCCTTTATTAATCCAACAGCGTTTAGAGGTAGAAACATCTTCACAAGAGAGTATGATACTTGGAAAGTCCTAAAAAGAGTATGGATCATATACCATTTGTGACTACATATAATAATATTAGCCCACAAATTGCTAATATTTTACGCAAACATTGGGGGGTCTTAAGAGACGGAACTCCTAATGTTCCAAATTTTAAATCACCACCCTTGATGTCCTACAGGAAGGGCCGTACTATAGGATCGAACCTAGTACAATCAGATATAGGTACAAAAAAAGATAGGCAGTTAGTGCTCCAGCCTAGGAAACAGGGTACATTCCCTTGTCTGAACTGCAATTGTTGTACCAATTGTCAGAAGGGCCCAGTTATATATCTCCCACAGAAAGGCGCTGCTATTAATATTAATGGGTATTATGCCTGTATGAACATGTTTGCTGTATACATAATTAAATGCCCGTGTGGGCTATTATATGTAGCGCAGACCACTCGCCAGGTCAAAGATAGAATTAGGGAAAACAAGTCTGCAACAAAAACAAAAAAGGTTGACCAGGCAGTTGCAAGCCATTTTATTCAGATGGGACATGGGGTACAGCAACTCAAATTCCAGATAGTGGATCACGTTCCCCATCTTACATTGGGGTGGCGATAGAGCAAAGAGACTCCTCAAAAAGGATGCCTTTTGGATTCGCCACCTGTAAACCCTTGTCCCTTATGGACTAAATAGGGAGTACGATTTGCATACAATCTGCATCTTGCATTTTTATTGTAAATATTGTGTTTTTACAGGTAATTGTCATCAGTGCATAGTATTGGAGAAAAGTTTCCTTTCCAAGTGGCTACATTCATTCATTAAATAGACACGTGTTTTTAAATGTTGTTACTTTGTTGCCACTAGTTCAATAGATGGCGCTGTTTTAACATGTTTATAAGGAAGTCTAAATGACCAGGTGTGTTAGCTTGATAAAGAGCCAGGGAACAGCTTGAAATGTTGCTGGATATATATATATATATATTTCAATAAACACACCGCACTCCAAGGACTTGTGCTAAATACAAAAAATTGTGATTTAATCCCAACGTTTCGGCATCCTGACTGGAGCCAGTATCATGCCACACACTGCCTCCTAAGGAAAGATTTTCACCTTGCCTGATGGCATGAATGTCCCTGGCCCCAATTGTGCATATGGCTTCCTTTCCGCAGGACATACTGCAGATATCAGGAAGCCTTTAGCAGAGTACTAGTAAAGTTAAAGTTCACTTAAAGGACCAGTAACATCAAAAAATGAAATTGTTTTAAAGTAATACAAATATAATATGTTTGCTTCAGAAGCACTACTATTGTTTATATAAATATGCTATCCTGTAGCCATGGGGGCAACTAGTCAAAGGAGAAAAGGCTCAAGTTACACAGCAGATAGTAGCTAAGCTCAGTAGAACATAATGTTATCTATTATCCATTACTTATCCTATGCCATGTAGCCGTTTTTCAATTTCCGCCATTGCTACTTAGCAGCTTGTTTATATGAACTATAATAGAGTTTCTGAAGCAAACAGATCAGCTTTAACAGAGCAGGGCAACACTACATGATATTTTCTTTACTTTAAAACACTTTCATTTTT
>CM044438.1:76680138-76699538 GCA_024363595.1 Xenopus borealis
TATATAGGGTTATGGGAATACAATAACGTTGGCATTTAATTAACCCCTCGCATCCCTGAATTAACCCCACTGGCTCATACTGTAGAAGGAGGCACTGCTATGTGAGAAATACAATACAAAAATCTTTGGTTTCCTTTGGATTTCCTATTGATGGTGGCTACACACAGCAATATTACATTGCAACTTGCATGACCACTGGATAGTGTAGCAACAGTAAACTTTGATATTGCTGAATAGGAGAAGAAAACAAAGCAAATGAGAAGATATTGCTGGCTCACTGCAGACAGAGGATAGCTCTGAAAACACAGTTGGAATGGGCTTGAATCCTGCGAGACTTTGTGGCAAGTAGAATTTCCCATCAAACCTAATTAAATGAATACAAATAAATAAACACCTCCAAGCACAAACTTACTTTGAAGCCCTGCTACGAGAAGCAGCAGTAGCAGCAGCAGCCTCGATTCCAGTCCAGTCTCCCCTCGCTGCGGAGTAGTACAAGCACTGCCTGGGGTCTCTCACTGCTTTATAATTGTCTCCCCCCCCACCCCTTCGAATTTCCTCAGCGCTAGTTATTACGTTTCCGCCGCCTTTCTCTGCCCTGTGCCCCAGTCACTATCAATTCTCATCATGTCTCCTGGCAACTTTTCATTGTGTCTTACTAAACCCCTTAGAAATAAGCTGCTCAGGTTTGTGAGGAGCAAGTGTATTCGGGGCGGGGCTTGTCGGGAGACAACAGTCCTGTGTAGAGGCAGTACCACCGGGACTATACTTGCCTTGGAAACAAAGATGCTGGAAATAAAATGAAATACAGGTCTAGTCTGGATTGTGAAATCAATAGCAGGCAATAAAGCGTAAAATGACTGAGTGTGGGGAAGTTTTATAGGAAACTTCCGCATTAGGTGATCTCAGCAATCCGTAATTTGGTTAGGTCTCCAAAAAAACTCTTAAATGAAGAAATACATTTTAAATGAAGATTGCTCTACCTCCAGAATTATTATCCTTATATTCACAGCACTTATTCCCACATGTTTTTAATTGAAGTTCAGGCAATGGCCCTGCTGCAGTTCAAACACCCAATGGACAAAAAAGTGAAAAATAAGCGTGCAAGGTGCACCACAGTTCTTTTTAAGAAACAAGCTGAAAGGCTTTAAAGGACAAGCTCTACAGGTATTCCCTCCCTGCAAGGTTTAGGGAGACCACCGTAATTCTTTTAAATCCCTGCTCCACATGGATGCAGGGGTGTCCAAACTTGGCCCTCCAGCTGTTAATGAACTACAAGTACCACAATGCAATGAAGGAGTCTGACAGTCACAGTCAGGCAAATGCATTGTGGGACTTGTAGTTCCTTAACAGCTGGAGGGCCAAGTTTGGACACCCCTGGAGGGAGACCATTTTGTCCAAATCCCTACAGCCAGAGGGCTTTTAAGGGAAAGGACACCAGTCTTGAACCCAAAGTGTCCATCTTGTGTGCCCACTGCAGGGCCAGGGTTTGGGGGAAAGAACCAACTTATAGTCATTGTTATTAATCAGTGTTGGACTGAGGTGTATGGGGCCCCCACCTAGGGTTGCCACCAGGACTGGACTGAGAATTAAAATAGGCCCTGGCATTTCAGGTACACAAGAGGCCCATCAGCCCACATAGAGGCCCAAACAGCCCCCACCAGCCCACTAAATACTGACTTTCTATGGGACCTTATAGCAGCCCCTCTGGCATTTGCCCTAACCCACAAATGGCCAGTCCGGGCCTGGTTGCCACCTTTTCTTGAAAAAATATATATTTATCTGTTTTTCCTATTAATAACATTGTGATCAACCATCAAAAATACCGTCCAGGCCGGTAAAATACTGGCCAGGTGGCAACCCTACCCCCGCCTACGGTTGCCACATGGCCAGTACTTTACCAGCCTGACTAGTAACAATCAGGGCCACTTCTGCCATGAGGCAAGGTGAGAACCTTGCCTCAGGCGGCACGGAGCAGCCAGTTACAAGGGGCAGCAAAAAGCCGCCTCTTGTAACTTTAAGAGACACATTTTTGACCCCAATGTTATTTATAGGGAAAAAATCTAAATATATAGGAAGGCCTGTATTTTTTTCCAAAAAAGTTGGCAACCCTACCCCAGTCACAGGCTTCAGCTTCTCCCAATGTCAGCCCCCATAAAATACCACTTACTGCTTACTACTTTCATGCGGCCATGATCACAGCAGGGGGATCAATGCCTGTAATTCACACTTGGGGAGAGCAAGCCTGGATCTGTGGGGTTGTAGGGCCCACTGGATTTTCCCGGTGTCCCTTCGGCCCAGTCCGACCCTGTTATAAATATATATTAAGGCCAGTATAGAAAGGTGTTAACCCAACATACTTGTTGGCAATAAGACTGTCTTATTTACTATTAGACTTAGCAAAGCAAGGGAAACAAACAGTACTGCTGTTTCTAGTTGGCAACTGCTAATCTAAAGTGTATGATGAAAAAGATAGATTTGGGGATATGGCTTTGACAGAGTACTGGTTAACCCTGCAGTGGATAAAGTATCCACATATCAGCAGGCCAGGCCATAGATGGAAAAATATGTTTCTCCATCTACTTTCTTCTCTGTCCTCAAATTGCATCACTTTGGTTTTTTTTGATGGGCAGCAGATTGGATTGCAGATAAAGCTGTCAGGTCATGCCAAGGGTTGCATTTGTGATATAGCAGATTGAATAGAAGCAGGTTCTTATAGCTTGAACAATTGGACCATTATTTTCACACATATTCAACTACTAACACTTTCTAAAGCCCATGTCATTTTAATGTGTGACTGTGAAAATTAATTAATTAATTGTTAAGAACTTAATGAAGTACCTAGATAAACTAAGGGGCCAATTTACTTAATTCACGTGAATAGATCGAAGTTCGATCGAATTCGATCGAACAACAATCGCAGGAAAAATTCAATTGGTCGAATATGCAAATTTGGCTTATTCAATCATCAAATAGCGAACGATCGAATAGATTCCAATGATCGAATATTTAATCATTCGAACACGAAGGATTTAATTTTTAAAAGTTATTCGAATATCGAGCAAAATCTAATTTTTTTGGGGGGAATAATAGTAAATCTGCCCCCATATGTTGGTTTACTAAAATGCAGTAGAGTATGATAATGACTTGTGCTGAAAATAAGGCAGAATAAAATTGCCAGAGAGGTTTCCTAAACTGAATTATCTCCTAGCCAGGTCACCACCTTCTTAAGAGTAACATTATTTTACATAACATACCAAAACGGTCTAATTAGTGAGAGGTAATGTCCGTTCTAACCATAACCAGCAATTAAAAAATCTAATCAGGGAAGAGTGATATATAATACATAAATGTATTGTTATTGAATACATTGATATTGATTAATGTAAAAAGGATGTAATTGATAATTAATATAAATGTATTAATTTGTGTTAATGTTGTTGCTACAAACTCTGCAGCATTAATGGACAATACATTATTGACAATTTCAAAAACGTTTTAGTAAACAGTCTACCAAGTACATAACCTAATTGTTTACCACTAGCACCACCTACTGTTCTCATAAACAAATGTTTCAATCCACTGTAAATGTTAATATTAAACGATTCTGAATGTATGCAATATATAATTTGTCATCCCAAATGGTCATGTAAAATCATTACAATTTGGTTGGTTCTTTCTGACATTTTTGGGGTGTCTACTTCTGTGGTGCAACTTTTCTATAAACTTTTCTATATACCATTGCATTCAATGCAGTCAAGGGATTTTTTAAGCCCTCTACCTATATTCTAGCAGATGCAGATGTTTAGGGTAGAAATTTCCTAGAGGACCCTGGTCTGGGTTAGCCCTTCACTCTTTTTGGAGCACACAGCATTAAGTTGTTACTACCCTTTCCAGGTTTTGCACTGGTATTTATTTATCAGTATTGGTAGTTTTTTTTTTTCTAAAATCTTTTTACTTTTTTTTTTACAAAAAAGTATCACATTCTCAGGGAAAGCTATAATCCATTGTGATTTTCACACAGTTTCATCAAAAATAAATGTTTGATACAAGGTGCCTGAGGAAACCAAATCAAAATGGAGAAAGACAGCACAAAGTTAGGGGGAGATTTACGAAATTCAAGCGAATAGATCGAAGTTTGATCGAATTCGATCGAATTCCAATCAAACGATTTTATCAGATATTCGAATATGCAAATTTGGCCACTTCAGTCATCGAATAATGAAAATTCGATAGATCGAATAGATCGAATGATTGGATATTCAATCATTCGACAATTCGATGATCGAAGTACTTTAACTTTAAAATTTTCTTCGACTGCCTACTTCGCCAGATTGAACCTACAGAATTGCAATAGAAGCCTATGAAAAGCCCCCCATAGGATTTTTTCTCTATCACCTGCTCGAATACCATTCGTACAATCAAACACCTCGATCGTTCGAATCGTACTAATTTTTCGAGCAATCAGAGGAAATAGTACGAAGAGCATAAAAAAAAATCACTGGTAGCCTGTATGGTGACAAAAGAAAGAGCAACAAAGGGGATTAAAACAGGGGGTAGAGAGAGGCAGATGGGGAGGGGAGTCAACATAAACTAGAGGCAGGCAGAAGACTCTTTAACCAGCATCCCCCTATCATTGCACCATACCTACCCCTAGTTCTGGCCAAACAAATCATTGGTCACCAGGGTCCATCCTACAAGTTAAAAAAAGAAAAACATTGGTCCTCAGTGGAACTTACCTTTAAAGCTTTCCAGTCCTTCTTTGGTGACTTTGTTTCCCTTGAGCTGCTTGGGCTTTGTTTCCTTTCTACTTTTAGTGTTATAAGATTGTGGCTGCCAGGAAAGCAGGACATTATGACTGATTTAAACACACAGGTTTTAAAAACAGTGCTGCATTTGGCTATCATTCTGCACTAGGACTGTATACTTTGTCTACCACCCAGTCCTATGGTATAAGGCAGGTGCTGGAAGCTGGGCATTCTACTGGTTAGAAGTGATTTTTTTTCATAAGGGTGATGTGAAGAAGCAGGAGGTTAGGTTACCACTGTAACCATTATCACCATTTAAGTTCCACTGAAAGGAGAACTAAACCATAAAAATTAATAAGTGCCATATTTTATACACCAGCCTAAAGTTTGTTTCTCAATAGCAGCAATGATCCAGAACTTCATACTTGTCACAGGGGGTCACCACTGTGACATTTCTATTCTATGTGTACTATATTTTGTGAGTTGGTTCCTAAGCTCAGTTAGTAACAGCAGCACAGAGCATGTGCACTGAATTATCAGAAAAGAAGATGGGGAGCTACTGGGGTATCTTTGGAGACACAGATCTTTACTGCTAAAGGGTTGTGGTTGCCTTGTGCTGGTACAAAAGCCCAAAACATAATATACAACATTTCTAGCCTACTTCTTTAGTTAGGCTTTAGTTCTCCTTTAAAGGGAATATAAACTGAAAAAATATTTTTGTCTAATAAAAGAAAATATTCTATGCAACTTTGCAATATGCATTCATTACAAATTATCTATGCCATTTAAATTATATACTGTATATAGGTAATGCTATGAAAGCAGTGTTTGGCTGTCCCTTTCCATTCTCTGCCCTGGTGGTTCAGGCTGTTGCAACAATGTAAGACAAGGCAGCTGGTAAAAATGCTTCTTTCCATAACAATTTTATTTTTACAAATAATGCTAAAAGCACTGGACATTTTTAATAAATGTATATTGGAGAGTTACTTAGAATTATGTTTTCTTTTGTTGGCAAATTTTTGTCTTGGAGTTGACTTGGCCTTTAAAGTTCTGTCCAATGATTTCAGTAAACACATTGTTTAGACCTACAAAGACTTGACTATGGTTTTCTGGAGTTTTGGACTGGAGAAATATAAGAATAGACTTAATTAATAATAGACTCTGACCTAGCACCCCTGACTAAAATCAAACACCTGTAAGAACCCTCTTCTTCTATGCTGATAGCTATCAAATGTATGAGCCCACAGCCCCCATTGAGAAACAGCGGGTGAAGCTGGTCAGTGAAAGCCTTCCAATGATAAAATTAACATACCTAGCTAGACAATGTTCTCAGAAGTTTATAAAAGTTTGGGGACCTTGGCTAGAGGCCTGCCCTGAAGCAGATGTTACTGTGTAATTAATGTGAAATGAATGTGATACTTTATACTGTGCGCCTATAACTGCCTTATTTGTTGCTCCTGTGACATGCTGTGGTCTTGTGAGACAAACTATAGTTTGACTTAGCAATGCCTATTTTATTTTGTTGTGTGTTTTGTTTTAAATGCATTAATAAAAAATAAGTGCGTATATATGCCATAAAAACTTAGGATAAAACATTGTCAACCAAAATGTTGTTCATTTCTGTGCTCAGAAGCATTTTCTGTTTGCTTTGTCTAAACTGCCTTTTATTGTTGACAGGCTAGACATGCTTGGAATACAGATATCAGGATAAGAAATAATTGACTGAATTTCTAAGTGCACTTTTGTGCCTGGTCCATTTTCCCCTCATTTGCCTATGCTTAGAGAATGATTTATAATTAATTTCCTCTTTATATAAAACAGCTGTAATTATATGTTAGTTAAAGGCTAATTTTAGCACTTAAAAAAAAAAGCAGATGACACATTCAGCACATACTCTGAGCCACTGTGCAGGGAAAGTGGAGATGTGAATTATGCTGTAAACACAGCAGGTGCTAATGATTCTGAATCATAAAGTGATATTTTGACCCTAGGAAAAAAGTGTTTATACAGAGCCCCTACAGTATTTATATTATAGTCTTAGATTATATTGGGGAAGAAATCAAGGAACAATACTCCATTCCCAAAATGGGGTGTCAAACTTTTTGAGTTCAAGTTCCACTTGAAGGTCCTTCTGTAATGAATAATTAGAACTTTTTACTACCTGCTAGTATCAGAGGGAAAATGTGTAATCTTGTGACAACTGATATTGGTGCTGTATGCCTGAGAGGTAGGTTTCTTACACTGATGGCCTGAAAGATAGAGAACTAGGTCCCAATTGAATTATATGGTGCATGTTTTAACTGTTTTTCAGTGTAATTTACCAAAGGTAAAATAACTTGCAATGTTAGAAAAGAACTGTAAAGGGGTTATTAATCAACAAAACTAGAATCCATGATTTACCCTTTGTGAAACTGGAAAAAATGTTTGGATTATCGTATGAAACCCAGCCCACATACATTGCAAATAGGACCTCTGCCATGGACTTCTATAGGACCTTAGCAACAGCAATTCCGAATAATGGATCCGCACACACTTATTTCTGCATCCAACCTATTAATAAGGGAATTATATCCTGATGAAGGGAGGTTGTACCCCCTGAAACGTTGAAGTTGGTGGTTGAATAAAAGGAAAGGGGATTTCCCCCACTGCAGAAATAAGTGTGTGCGGATCCATTATTCGGAATTGCTGTTGCTAAGGGACCTTGTCGGGTTAACAGACTACCAGCACCACTGAAGCAGTGAAGTGAGTAAAAATCCGGGAGTGCAGTGTAAAAAATACCATTCTATAGGACCTTGACACATTGAAGATGGAGTTTTTTCAGATTCTTACTTTTTGCATCTTTGGGGTATAATAAATATTGAAAAATTCATACTAAAAAAAAAAAAAACCTTGAATTTTTCGAGTCTTACATTCAGACTGTCTTTTTTTTTATCCTACTTGCTGTTGACTCCTCAGATTGCTGATTGGTTGTTATGTGTTACCAAGTCTATCAGTCTCCTCTGATCTGGCCAGTCCCTATTCGCACTTACCTTTGATTGATTCAGAGTTTCAATTAATTATGCTATGTTTTAATCCAACTGCAAATTTTTACCTATGATTTTCTTTCTTTATATAAAAAAAAAAATCTCCAAATTACAGGTTACATGGAAATGGTTAACCACATAAAGTGTGCACTGCTGTGTGTTTTTATTACACAGTACAGGAAACTTATTTTTGTTTTTGTATTCTGCCCTGTACAGTAGATCATTGATATATTTTTTTTAACATAACTTTTCATTACCATTGCAGAAGAAAGGGATGAACAATAACTTTTATTGGCTGAGGAGGGAAGCCTATAAATAGATATTCCAAGGAAATCCTCTTATTAGAGACCTTATGCACACAGGTCACTTGGATTTATAAGGCATGTTTCCAGGCAACTGCTATGGGTAAAAGTACAAGAGGAAACAAGAAATAAGTATTTATGCTTAAAGGGAAGTTGTCTAAAAAATAATTTTTTGGCTAATTAAAAAATACGATTGAGTAATTTTTGCAATATATATCAATTATTTGTAAATGTGATTGCTATTGTAAAATGTGTGCAAAATGCCCCAATATTGCTGTTTTTGGTTTCCTTAAAAGATTCTATCTGGTTCTGATGAAACAGGCATCCTGAGCAATGGATTCAAACTTTTTTTTTTACCAGTACAGCACAACAGTACTTAATATTTTAATTACCTTAAAGGGGTGGTTCACCTTCAAGTTAACTTTTAGTATACAGTAGAAGGGCCAATTCTAAGAAACTTTTCAATTGGTCTTCATTATTTATTTTTCATAGTTTAATGATTTGCAATTTTCTTTGCAGCTTTCAAATGGGGGTCACTGACACCATCTAAAAACAAATGCTCTGTAAGGCTAAAAATGTATTGCTATTGCCACTTTTTATTACTTATCATTCTATTCAGTCCCTCTCCTCTTCATATTCCAGTCTCTTATTCAAATCAATGCAGGGTTGCTAGGGTAATTTGTACCCTAGAAACCAAATTGCTGACACTGCAAACTAGAGAGCTACTGAATAAAAAGCTAAATAACTCTAAAACCACAAACAATAAAAAATGAAAACCAATTGCAAATTGTCTCAGAATATCACTCTCTACATTATACTAAAAGTTAACTCAAAGGTGAACAACCCCTTTAAAAGACTTTCATTTTCTAGTGTTACTGTTCCTTTAAGCATTTTCTGAGAGTTTATAACACAGACACAACTTAGAAAATGTAAAACCTAAAGAAGTCCCAAATCATACATAATGAGGGATAGAAAACCACAACTCCTGCATCTGCAAAACTAGATTCTAACATACTGCTAAAGAATTTTAATGATAACCGAATTTTAAACAGTGTGCATGTGGTGATCTGCAGTCATTGAATCATTTCAATATAGAAATATGAATCTGAAGTTGACACAAAAAGTAGAAGTCTCGCAAAAAAATCAAATCCAGATTCCAGAGGTGGGGGTGATATAAATACCTAGAAATGTAGAAAATGTTCTTAAAGTAATATACCCCTCAAACAATGTAGGTCTCTATAAAAATATATTGCATAAACAGCTCATTTATAAAATGCTGCTTCATAAATAGAAAATTGCGGTGCCTGGGGAGTGAACACTACAGATGTAGTACTACACACAGACATGCCTGCATCACTTCTGACCAGTCACACAGTGCAGGCATCAGCAACCTTCCAGTCTACGGGAAAACCAGCAGAAAGACAGTGTTAGTCTGTACCCAGTACAGGTAATTTAACCTTTATTATTACTAATAATACTAATAATAACCTACTTTGTGCTCCTCGCACAACAATTTAGAACTTGGGTCTATTTCTGTGCATGATCTGGTGCCTCTCAGTGAAGCCACAGCGCAATTTGCGGGGGGGGGTGTCTGGCCACAACTGCTTAGGGGGCGCAGCAGTTTGCGCGTTCTGCTGTGTGGAGAGATGCGAGACGCATGTGAGAGCAAGCTCCCAGCTATAAGTCAGCACGGACAGACAGACAGGAACGGATAATACTGCAGCTGTTATCTGAAACCGAGAGCTTCTAGAGCTTTTTACTCAGATATGGTAAAACATTCTACAGAATAAATATAGCATTCTAGCGTGCACTATTGCAAATAATCTATTGACAATAAAATGCCTCCGTAGCTTTCCTTCTCCTTTAATAAATACGTAAATATATATAGGATATAATATATGCATTGAATAAAGACAATTTATTCATATAATAATGAAGTGCAGTCCATTTCCTATTGTATAGGATATAATATAACCAAAACTTAAAATGTTCAAATTAGCACTTAAGAGTTGAAAATACAAATCAGTGTTTATTGGTCAAAAAATTTCATTTGCATACAGAAGTTAATGTACTGTAATTCTCGGAATATTTGCATAACAAAGGGAAAATTATTTTCTTATAAATGTTTGAGGTGAATGACCAGAATGTGAACGGCCCTGGCTTTTCATCTCACGTGTAGAACAGATTGATGATCAGCCAGTATTATGGAGGGCTCGTACATATTTGCCTTTTTTACCCGGCGCTCCAGACGCAGGCAATTCTTGACACGTACATTCTAAATGCAGATGGAATGCTACAGGTTGTGTTCCACCTGTGTTTGGCACTTAAATGGGTTTTTGTGAGGACACCCCATTAAAAAAGAATGGAGTCTGGACCTGCACTCCCTTATTTAAGTTTTATTTACAAATGGTTCATTTACTTTTTATTTGCAGTGATATTTATGAATTTATTTTTAAAGGAAAAGTAAATACCGGTCACGGCTTCCCACTGAATGCAAATGATACATGTTTAACGTCAATCATAGTATGTATGTAAAAATACCAAACAACAAAGAAAACAAACATGGAGGCACTGGCTAAATAGGTGCTCAACAACCCACAGCTTCCAGAATGCCAAGTCCTCGGTTACATGTATTAAGACTATTTATAAAACAATAAAGATATCTGGCTATTACTTGGCATTGTCAGAATAGGCAGAATAGCACAATGCTTTATAAACTTTAAAAAAACAAAAAGAAAAGCAAGTATGTTGAACTTCAGAAATGGCATTCACAGTGGCACATGTAGGACATTTTAATATAAACTCTTTAATATAAAATCTTGCAGAATTGTAAGAAAGATTTTAGTGGAATACAGATTTTTTTTTAGGTGAAGTTATTTTCAATTTATATTTTATACTTACACTACACACAGTAATTCTTTACATTGTTGGTTATAGGCAAGTGGAATTTCTTACTTCCCTCCACCACAAACGAATAGGACCAAAACAACTTGTGAAACCTGAAAATGCCTCAGCAAAGATAAGCAATATGGCAGTTACAACTGCAGAATGAATAATATAAGTACAGTGCACATCAAGAAATGTGTACTCAATCATTTCTTGATTTATTTATAATGGTCTCTGATGAAGTGCCAACACTAAGGGCACGAAATGCGTTAGTTTGACCACATTCCCACTGCCGAAGTTGGTCACATATTGTGTGTTTGAATAAAGCCGTTTTTCAAAGCAACATTTAGCGACTCCGTTGGATAAGTTGGCCATCGCTAAACTGTGGGTTACAAGGATCGCTGCAAGTTTCCAGTTTTGAAGTTGCCCAGTTACCATGGGAGCAGCAGCTGACAGGAATTCAGTACAGTGCAAAAAAAAAAAAAAAAAAAAGGGATGGATTGTATCTACCTACCTACCTGAAACCATGGGCTGGTGTTCCTATCAGCAGAATTCTGCACCGGCCCGAGGTTAAACGAGTGAACACCATGGAGAGATCTACTTCCGTCTTCCCACAGCTGCGGCTGCACATGTGCAGTAGAGCGAAAAGCAGAGCTTTAAAGGAGAATTTAAACCCATAGGTGCAAAAATCCCTCCCCTGTGTAGGTCCGTCCCCCCCCTGGGCAAATGCCCCTAACTTGTTACTTACCTCTCCTTCCTGGTCATCTCCAGCGGTGTTCACCATAGCCATCTTATCCCGAGTAATCTTCTTTCTGGATTTATCTGTGTTTTCTTGGCATGCGCAATAGGAAGCATTCGCAGGTCTGGATCTACCTGCTTCCTATTGCGCATGCCAAGAAAACACAGATGAATCCAGAAAGGAGATTACTGGCTACCGTGAACACCGCTGGAGATGACCTGGAAGGAGGGGTAAGTAACAAGTTAGGGGCATTTGCCTGAGGGGGTGGGGGAGGTAGGCCCAAGTGCCTCCAGGCTTTCCCACTCCTTTAAGTGGTACTTTGATATAAGTGGAGTTCTAAACTTAAAGTTTTTTGAAGTAATCTAAGCACTGACAATTGTCAGACCCCAAATATAATCAAAGGGTTTGAACTCTAATTGGTTCTACTACTACCATCCACAATTTTACCTTATTTATCAACAAAACTAATTCAGTGCAGGAAAAGTCTTAAATTGTGAAAAAAGTAAAAATGTACACATTTTGTATTTGATGCCCACAAATTTATTTTTACAGATTACAACCTGGAAACCACTAATTATTTACATTATTGTACGCATATCATGATATCTTCCAATTGTAAAAGGGACATCTGCCATTGACCTCAGCAGGTTTGAGATGGAGTATTTTCAAATTCAGACTTTTAGAAGCCTTGGGTATAATTAATCTCAATAAATGCAAAATCCCCCGCAAACATTGTGTTTTCCCCTTTAAAATATCAACCAGAAAATGTTATATTTTTAGTAAATAACCATCAGTAAATTCATGCCAGTAACACTGTGCCAGTATCACTATTATAAGCAGGAGTATGAGAGAGACCGGAATCATTCAAAAATCAATAGAAAAATCTGGTGGAGAAAGTGTTTATAAAGAATAAGGTCAGTGTAGTGTAAACCTGTGGACTCTATTTAAATCTCCTTTACCCTGATCCTGGGGGGTGTAGGAGTGGACACATTAAAATAAAAAAAATAAAAAATAAATGTGGGGTTTTAAAATCACACCAATAGGACTGTGAACGATAGTAAAGTAACAATTTTACGTTAATTTACAATAATGACCTGAGAAGCTGTGTTAATACCATAGCCAGTTTATAGCCATAAAAGAGAACCAAAGATGAATACTGCACAGAAGAATACTTCTTGCCCTTTACAGTGCAGCATGCACAATTTGTACCATAGTTTTATGGGAAAGGCCCTATCTACAGTAAATGGCCAAGATGATATCTTGCCTTATATCTGTAGCAAAATTCTGCAGTCATTCTTATTTTAAAAAAAGAAAACACACATAAGAAGATATTTTTTTTTTAAAACGATTTCCCTTTTATAGCAAACTGGTGTTTTAGAAGGGCTCTTGGCAAATAAGATAAAAGTGGGGCTTTGATGCTATATTGCCAAGATATTCAAAAGTAACAGAGAATGTCCAAGAGAATCTGGTGAGGGTGAAGTCTATCAGCCTCACATGGCTTCTGTGCATTGCAGTGCAGGTCCATTACAGTATGAAAAAGTGTGCTGGTATTGTATTCCCAGTCAGGTATGCAACTCTGGTTTAGTCACAGAGTGGCTCACAATAATTTTCAGTCAAGATACCAGGGTTACAGCTCATCTACATGTTTCATAAAGGAGTCTCCTGTGAGCTTGTCTTGGGCTTCCTTCATTGCCTCAGTCACTATAAAACAAGCAAAGAGATGTAAAGAGGCAGAATACATGAAGCTTAGCTAAAACTACATGACTAAAGAACCTGTTAAGTATAGAACATGTCTGAAAATTACTTATAAACTGAACACAGGTGCTAATTAAAATACTTTATCTAGTTATTGCATCAGCAATATGGCAATATACAACCTCAGCCAAAAAAAGGCCAAAAAAAAAAAAAAAGGCCAAAAAAAAAAAAAAAGTCTAGTTCTGAAAATGTTTTAATAGTAAACAGCACAGTACCATACAATGCAAGCACTTGTTCATTTTAGACTTGATACCACCCTTGGTCTTAAGGTGGCCATACACAGGCAGATAAAGCTGCAGATATCGGTGGTTTAGACCAATTTGACAGCTTATCTGCCAGTCTATGTGGGCTTCCAACTGGTCTTCTCGATCGATATCTGGCCATGATATTGATCAGGAAGGTTTGATTTCCTCCGACCCGTTGTAGCCCATTGCCCTCGTCATAATCCAATCGTTATCCAATTTTGGCCAGTAAATGAAATCACATAAATTCCAAAGATGGGGAAGAAGTGAGTTACCCCACAATGGGAGGTGTGGCAACTGGAGAGGGAGGGGATGCTTCAGGAGCTTGCCATAGCCCAGGATTTATGTGAGGCCAACATTGTTTCAGGTAGGGTGGCCATATCTGTGGGGTGTCTATATGGGAACCTGGTTAGTCCCTCTGTGGACTGTAGTATAGAGGCCTGCAGGGCTGTCTTGGGGTTAAAGGGGTTTAGGACTAGGCACCTTAGCAAGTAATAAGCTTAGGAGGCCAGGTGAGAGAGATAGAAGGGAGGTAAACCTAATCCTCCCTCTGATATAGGAGCAGTGAGTCGTTCCCAGGAGACTAAATTTTTTGGCCCAAATGAAAGGCATTATGATAAATTTAGCCTTTTAAAGAAGGAGCGAGGAATATGGAATATAATTGGTGCATTATAGAGTATATAGAAGCTTGGGTAAGTATACAATTTTTATGATGTAAATGTGCCCCCATAGTGTTCTTGGGAGTTTATACCACGTTTTAAGGGTTTGGACTACTAGGGAGTCAATGATGTGGTCTAAATTAAGTTGTACAAAGTGTCTGGGGTTTGCTAAATCCCCTTTTTATATATGTGTCAGAATATGAAGTGCCACAGGGCCCTAATTATCCCTTTAGCACTTGAAAAAGAGCTACTTAAAATCTTCTTTTTTTTTTGCATCTAGATTTGGAGTGTCCCTGAATCATTTCATATTCTGCTAATGTACCTTTGACAAAACATTCTCCACATACACCTGACTTTAAAATGGGAGGAACATTTTATGGTCTACAACTCTAAATTAACCAACCATATCAAATGTGGCAGAATCCATTAAAAACGTGACAGGGCTGTCCTTTCATCCCTGAATTGTAATCCAATGATCAAGCCATAGATTTAAGTTTCTGCATCTGATCATAATTTGTCTGAAATAGCTTAAAGTACAACATATTTTTGAACAGAATTTTGCACCAGCTGTGCATTTCTTATAGTTGCAGTAGAGCAAATTGTTTAGCTCTTCTGTTACAGTAGCCATTCCATACTAAGGTAAAATACTTTTGACTGCTTTCTGCTAAAAGGGGTCATTGCAATCACCTGCATCAGCATTTCACCATTAAATAGTAATATTGCTTTGGAGTAAAGTCTCTCTTTTTTGTGATGGTGGATAAATTATAAACAGTGGGTGAAAGACAAACAAGCTCATCTGTAATATATTTCAGGCCTCAAGCATGATGATGATGAAAATTAACCACAAAAGAAGAAAGTAAATCCAGAAAAGAGAGTTAGAGTAAGTGCCAGCAATGCGAAAACACAAGTACATACCTTGCTCAGCAGTGTTGTAGAAATACTTATAACTTGGGTTTCCTTTGGTGTTTATAATCTCTGGGTGAACTTTACCAGAGGGATCTGCAATAAAGAATGTAAAGAGACTCTTACTTGCACAGCAACATGACATGATCCAGCAATGGCTTAAATTAGAAACTATGCAGTGCAAGTGCAGCACGTCTATCATAGGTCAACATCTCAAATGGTCTAAGTGATCACAAAATTAGCTTACTTCAGCAAGAACAATACAGGATCATAACGGAAGGGGCACCTTTATTATCAGAGTACAATATGCAAAACTGCAATACACTGTGCCTCCTTTACTTCTATATTCAAATTATCAAATTTGCATTGGATATGGACATTTAATAATTAGCATATAATGAAATATACAGTTAAAGAGAGTAGAGTAAATACCTCTGGGTAAGTACAAAGGAAACCATTTGGGTTCAGTTCCTACATAAATTAGAAAATTTAAAACACTGCTTACCAAGGAAGAGTATTCTAGGGATGTAGCCACCATCTGGGCTAAAAGCTTCATCTTTTGGCTCCTCTTCATCCTAGTTGAAATAGCACATGGTATTGGTAAATACATCATTCCAGTAACATAAGTAAGATTTGGTGACAGAAGTGCTTTGTTCTGTATGTGAGAAAGCTGTATGTGCAACACTGTGTTGGTCTACAAACAAGTTCAGTGCATACCTGGTACGCAATTTCAGAATGAGAGTTGTTCACCTTCCAAACACTTTTTTTTCAGTTGAGTTAATGTTCCGATTATTCACCATAAACAGACTTTTTTCAGTTGTTTTCCATCTTTTATATTTTACTGGATTCACAAAATTTAAAGGAATATGGTCATGGGAAATCCGTTAATAGTGCTGCTACAGCAGAATCTGAAATCTGTTTCTCAGGTTCATGTTACTTGTGCTGTGACAAACTTTAGTCACTCTTTACTGCTGTACTGCAAGTTGGAGTCATTTCACCCCCTCCCTTCCCCCCCCCCCCCCCCCCCCCCCCCCAGCAGCCTAACAGAGCAATTGGAAGGTAACCAGATAGCAGCTAGCCTACGAGTAAGTGCCCCTATAGGCACGAAACGCGTTAGGTCGTGTCTGATATGTCAATAAATATTTTTCTAATAAAATTTTAATTAAAATGTAATGGTTTAACATTATTTTTGGGGGTGCTCACATAACTAGTGGAACATTGTGGTGGATTTGCAACCTGGGACTGGGCTGAGCTGTGAGTTTGTTTATTTAAAATATTTTGGAAGTACCAACCTTATTTACTTTTTTTGGCTTAAAGCACAACTCATTTTGTTGTATCCAGATAGCAGCTCCCTAACACAAGATAACAGCTGCCTGGTAGATACAAGAACAGCACTCAATAGTAAAATCCAGGTCCCACTTTGAAACATTCAGTTACATTGAATAGGAGAAACAACAGCCTGTCAGAAAGCAGTTCCATCATAAAGTGTTTCTTTCTGACAGAGTGAATTATTTGCAGTGTAAACAATGTAATTTAGAAATAGAACTACATCATTAAAATCCCTTTAAGTTTAAAGCTGTTTCAGTCAGGCAGCTCAGTGATCCAGGAGTATTCTGAACTGTAACAATTTGCTACATTTAGATGATACAATTAGTTGATGCATTTCTCAGCAGTAGCTGTGGAATATTAGAAACTATTGTATCAAATCTAACAGGTGCTTTTAATAAAACCCAGCAATTGTGCTCAGCAGGGACAACAATAAATATATCAACTTAATGTATCAGTTTAAAACAGTTAAAGAGTTGGCGAAGGTAAAAAGTAAAATTACACTCCAATATTAGAAAAACAGTCACACATAGAAAATAGAAAGTAATTGGAAAGTTTTCTGGTGAACTATCTGAAACAAACTGAACTAAAAAAAAAGTAAAAAAGCGAGTGCTTTGTTGCCAACTGAAAAAATCATCTGAAAATACATGCCCCTTGAACCAAATAGAATAGCTTCATATAAAATAGTTTACATGCAACAATCCCAAGTAATGGTACTAAACCTTCTTCCACAATTTTGGTGATTTTACACATGTAAAATGGATCTGGAAGTGCAGATATTTTCAGGAGCTTTCATGTGAGAATTCTTACAGGTGACAAAGTGCCTCATCTCCATAAACAAAGTTTTTACACTGGTTAGTGCTCATGCCTTACTCCTTGTGATGGTTCCCTGGGCGCTCCGTCTCTAGCACCCTGTGGATATTCAGTAATTAGTGAAGCATGGGAAGCATACACGACCGCAGGTTTCCTGCAATTCAGCTTTTTATTGTGTCACCACACGACATGTTTCGGACCCATTGGTCCTTTTTCAACACTTGAAAAAGGACCAATGGGTCCGAAACATGTCGTGTGGTGACACAATAAAAAGCTGAATTGCAGGAAACCTGCGGTCGTGTATGCTTCCCATGCTTCACTAATTACTGAAAGTGCCTCATCTGTCATTGCCCTACTACACACTAGATACTTAAGTGTTGGCATCTTCAGCCAGTTGGGCTATCAATTACAGTACATATCTGCAAGCCACAGGCTTGACTTTCACAAAATAAAAGCATTCAAAAAGGCTCTCTCACCTCCAGGTTAACCATCACAAAATTGTGAGACAGTTCAGAAATCTCCTTGCTCTCTGCAAATGTTGGCTTTAATGCTGTAAATGATACAAACCAGAGATCATACAACAATGTTATTTTTCTGAACATCTAGAATGTATATTTATCATCATTACTAATGGGCCAGCACCTTAGGCTAACATTGAAGGGGAAGTCCCCCTTTGAGTCAAATTTTGATATGATGACATATAATTCAAAAACTTTCTTCGGACACTTTCAAAAGGGGCTCATTGACCCTGGCAGGCAAAAAAACTATTGCTCCATTAGGCAAAAATGTTGTTGTTACGTTTTGCTTATCTATTCAGTCCCTCTTTAAATCATATTCTAATCTTTCATTCTAATGACTGCCTTGTTTCTTGGTGAACTTGCTTAAATTCCAAAATGGAGAGCTGTTCAAGAAAAATAATCCAAAAATCTCAAACAATAACAAAGACAAACTGCGCATTTTTTTTTCAAAATTAGTCTCTGCATCATACTAAAAGTTAATTAAACATATAACACCACCTTTACATCAGTAATTTAAAGGAGAATAAAATTAAAAATCATTGGGGGAGTAACAATTTGTTAAACACCTCTGAGTGGCTAATTGTTGAACTCCTACCCTAGACCATGCTCCACTTGTTTGAAAAAACAAAACTAAAACACCAGGGTTAATTTTGTGCAGTGAACAGCCAGTCCTCTTGCCTGCTCCCTGGTATCCTCCCTCATCTGTATTTTCTAGAGACAATCCTGAGTTGAGAGTACCAGTGCAGGTCCAGGCAAATGTCATTTCCCTCTAGAGATGCCGTACCCCAGCCCAGCTTATAAGCAAATGCTATTTTCAGGCAGTACAAAAAGAGTTGATTTTCAAAAAATTATGGTAGTACCATGATATTGGTTAGGGTAGTTTAATAAAAATTGTATTTAAGCTAAAATGACATTCTAATAAAAGCATTTCAAGTAGCAGAAATACTTATTCTTAACAAAGAGCTCTGTCTCTAAAATACAATTTTTTTTACTGTAGTTTATTTAATTCAATACCAAGTACCTTTGCAGGCTCCGCACCATGTCTTGTGGATCACTAACATAAGAGGTAAACCACTGAAAGACAAAATGATTTATATACTATATAACATACTAGTTGTCATTTAGCAGGGCACATATACCAAACTGGTTACATTTAACCAAACTGACCTCATGTTCACATGCAAGTTGAAAGCGATTCTTTAGCCTGTACAAAATGTTTTGGTCTGGAGTCTGAACCCAAGGCTAAAAAGGTTGAATCATTATGCAACTCCACTCCCCCACATCCACTGGTTGCATAAGGTTTAGCAGTTGTTGTAGTCTTATTTGTGCTCCGTAATACATCGACAGTGGCCACCTGTGTGTAGCCAACCTAATAATTGGCCCATTGCAGCTCACCTTCATTTGAATTATGAAAGTTGGCTAGCAAAATGTACAGTGGTGTGAAAAACTATTTGCCCCCTTCCTGGTTTCTTATTCTTTTGCATGTTTG
>CM044438.1:76702583-76742538 GCA_024363595.1 Xenopus borealis
CATGCAAAAGAATAAGAAATCAGGAAGGGGGCAAATAGTTTTTCACACCACTGTATTAGAAACACTTTTATTTTGCACAGCCTATTTATCCAGTTTTTATTTTTACACTGAACTATTCCTTTAAGGCATGCTGGCATATAGCATGCTCATGTCAAACGGCCAGGGCAAAAAATCCCACTGGATTGTGGACCGCTTCTGTTCATTGATGTGGTCCCGCGATCTGACTGCCTGCATTATGATCTGATCGTTGGGCACTAGGGCTCACGATTGGCTCAGTCCGATATTGCCCACCACAAGCTGGGCATATCAGGGAGACATCCGCTCGTTTGGCAACATTTTAGCATGTCATTATTCTTATCAAAGGAACAGTAATATCAACAAATTAAAAGCCTCAAGTAATGAAACTGTTGTGCTACACTGGTGAAACTGGTGTATTGACTTCAGAAAGACTATTATAGTTCATCTAAACAAGATGCTGTGTAATCACAGGGGCAGCCATTCAAAGTCAAAAGGGAGAAAAGGCATAGGATACACAGCAGAGAACAGATAAGCTTTATACTATACAATGGTATTCTTCAGAACTTATCGGTTATCTACTATGTACTGTGCTTGAATAGCTGCCCCCTTGGCTACACTGCAACATGTTTATATAAACTATAGTTGTGTTTCTAACACATATATATGAGTTTTACAAACACTTTCATTTTTTGGTGAATGTATGTTACAGTATGGCCAATTATAAGCAACATTTCAATTGGTCTTTATTTTGTTTTAATTTTTTTTTACATATCTAAAATTATTTGCCTTCTTCAGACGCTTTCCATCTTTAAAATGGGGATCATTGACCCCATCCAAAATCATGCTCTGCTAGGGTAATTTGGACCCTAGCAACCATAATGCTGAAACTGAAAACCAGAGAGCTGCTGAATAAATAACTCAAAATTTACAAAAAAAAAAAAAAAAAAAAAAAAAAAAAAAAACAATTGCAAATGGTCTCAGAATATCACTCTCTACATCATACTAAAAGTTAATTTAGGTGAACACCTCCTTTAAGAAATGAGACTTTAGAGAACATTTTGGGGCTCGCCCTTTAAATGACAAAGAGAGAAATGAAAATTAGAATTCATCATAACACTTGCCTAGAAGCAGCTTCCTTCTTCCCATCTTCCAGGGTTCTCCAATGAATATGATCCCCAAATCCTGTCACAGTATAAAAAAATCATATGAATGAGTTGTGCAGCAAAAAAGTGTTGGGACACTTCTCTCAGGAAGTAGATCCAGAAGTATGCCTAGGTGTGGTATATTACACTACCTGCAAAATATATACTTCCAACCATACACAGCACAGCACTTCCCCTTCCATTAGTTGTATGCACACAGTGGGGCTCATTTATTAACACTTTTTTCAGTTCAGTTGTTTTCAGATTGTTCCCCAGAAATAGATTTTTTTTCAATTACTTTCCATGATTTATTTTTTTACTGTTTTTCCAAAATCGAAGTTTAAAGTTGAATGTTCCTGTCGCTGGTGTTTGAGTCAGGCAGCTCAGTAATTCAGGTGCAGACGCTAAACTGTTACAATTCTGCAACATTTACTTGATACGTTCCTCAGCAGCATCTCTGGCGTATTAGCAACTATTGTATCAATTCTAACAGCTGCCTGAAATGAAACCCAGGGAATATGCTCAGCAGTGACAAAGATAAGAAATGTATCAACTAAATGTATCAATTTAGAATATTGCAAAGTGTCAGGGACCCCGCTCCCACACCTTCTTTAGAAGCATAATATTTACATTTCAATATTAGAAAAATGGTCAAGCACAGAAAATAGAAAGTATTTGGGAAAATTCCTTATTTCTGGTGATCTATCTGAAACCAGCTAGTTGTTTGAAGGTGAACAACCCCTTTAATTTCCATTGCTTAGAAAGGTGTGCATTCTTGTGAGTAATTAAGCCCACAAAACTATGATCTGCTCAGCAAAAGAAGAAATGTATTTATTGAAAATTTATATATATATATATGTTTTGCCACATTTAACTCACTTCTATGCCCCCCTCCACCCCCTCCACCCATTAATGTAACTGCCCAAGATCTTGCTCATTTCTTTAATGAAAAAATAGATCTCATTAGACTGAGCATACCGTCCGACAACAATCTCAGACTAAATTGCAGTCCACTCACATCCACCTTACACTCCTTCGCCCCCGCAACACTAGATGAAGTCGGCAAACTTCTAGCCTGCTCAAAACCCACAACCTGCTCCCTAGACCCCATACCCTCTCGCCTCCTCTATCCAATCTCTGATACACTCTCTCCTGCACTTACCCACCTATTCAACCTTTCACTCTCCACTGGTACATTCCCATCCTCGTACAAACAAGCACTAATCACTCCTATCCTCAAAAAACCTTCCCTTGATCCCAGCTCTCCCGCTAACTATCGTCCGGTTTCCCTTCTTCCGTTCACATCCAAATTACTGGAAAGGCTTGTTTACAAACGCCTGATCCAGCATCTTACTGATAACTCCCTTCTTGACCCCCTGCAATCAGGCTTCCGCCCAACACACTCAACTGAAACTGCACTCACTAAAGTAACCAATGATCTTCTACTGGCAAAGTCTAAAGGTCACTATTCCATACTCATCCTTCTAGATCTCTCTGCAGCCTTTGACACAGTTGACCACCCACTCCTCCTCAACATTCTATACTCCGCTGGCATTCGTGACACTGCTCTTTCATGGTTTACATCTTATCTCTCTGACCGTTCCTTCCAAGTTGCCTTCTCTAACTCTACTTCTACTACGTTCCCTCTCTCTGTCGGAGTTCCTCAAGGCTCTGTTCTAGGCCCTCTGCTGTTCTCGCTCTACACTACTTCACTAGGAAAACTTATTCAGTCATTTGGACTTCAGTATCACCTCTATGCTGATGACACCCAACTCTACTTGTCCACTCCTGACCTATCTCCTTCTGTCCTTTCCCAAGTTACAGACTGTCTCTCTGCTGTCTCCTCCTGGATGTCACAGCGCCACCTAAAACTGAACCTTTCGAAAACTGAACTCATTATTTTTCCTCCAAGATCTTCCCCTGTCCCTCAGATTTCACTCACAGTAAACAACACTACCTTTCATTCCACCTCACAGGCACGCTGCCTAGGAGTTATACTAGACTCACATCTGTCTTTTTCACCACATATTCAAACACTTGCAAAATCTTGTCGTATTCAACTACGCAACATTGCCCGGATACGATCATATCTCAGCTCAGAATCAACCAAAACACTTATTCATTCTCTTATCATCTCCCGACTTGATTACTGCAACCTACTCCTTGCAGGAATTCCAACAAGTCGACTTTCACTACTCCAATCTGTTCTAAATGCTGCTGCTAGACTTATTCATCTATCTAACCGCTCAGCATCCGCTGCTCCCATATGCATGTCCCTTCACTGGCTCCCAATCTCCTTCAGAATCAAATTCAAATTACTAACCCTCACATTCAAGGCCCTTAACAATGAAGCCCCTACCTATATTTCATCTCTGATCTCCAAATACTCTCCTACACGCAACCTTCGCTCTGCTTCTGACCTTCGCCTCGCTTCTCCTCTAATCACTTCTGCCCATTCTCGTCTACAAGACTTCTCTCGGGCTTCTGCTTTTCTCTGGAACTCTCTGCCTCGAGCTGTCAGACTTTCTCCTTCTTTCCAAACTTTCAAACGCTCCTTAAAGACCCTCCTGTTTAGAGAAGCTTATTCAATGTACCTTAAATAATCACTGCTGTAGCATAAATCACAAATTGTGTCTGAAACCCTAATGTCTCAATTGTACCCTAACCTTTAGTTGTAAACTCTAATGTGTAGGGCCCTCTAATCCTATTGTATCTGTATATCCTTGATTGTTATCCACTTTTATTCCCTGTTTGTTATAACTAAGGAAAGCACTGCGTATCTTGTCGGCGCTATACAAATAAATGATGATGATGATGATATATATATACACATACATACACATACATACAATAACATATCTGCATGTGGAAAAAGTAAGGGAATCCTTAGGATTATCATATAATTTGAAGACAAGACAATGAGGTGTGAACTCCACGTGCGATCTCTATTTGATTGTGATGGATCCGACCCTCTGTGACAAAATGTCAAGTCAAGTCAGATGCGATGGAAAAAAAGGCAAGTAATTTTAAAGGAACAGTTCAGGGTAAAAATAAAAACTGGGTAAATAGATAGTCTGTGCAAAATAAAAAATGTTTCTAATATAGTTAGTTAGCCAAAAATGTAATGTATAAAAACTGGAGTGAGTGGAACACAACATCCTGCTTTTCAGCTCTCTAAATCTGAGTAAGTCAGCGACTTGAAGGGGGGCCACATGGGACATAACTGTTCAGTGAGTTTGCAATTGAGCCTCAGCATTCAGCTCAGATTCAAAAGCAACAGTTATGACCCATGTGGCCCTCCCTCAAGTCATTGATTGGTTACTGCCTGGTAACCAGGGTAACCAGTCAGTGTAAACAAAAGAGAGCTGAAAAGCAAGAAGTAGTGTTCTGTTCTATTAGGTTAGACTTGCAGTCACTCCAGCTGTTATACATTACATTTTTGCCTAACTAACTATATTGAAAACATGTTTTATTTTGCACAGCCTATCTATTTACCCAGTTTTTACTTTTATACTGAACAATTCCTTTAATGTCGGATGGTGTAGCAACTTTCATCAGACACGACAGTCAGATGCAAATGCTGCTAGGTGCATCTGCAGACAGTCGTGCATCCAACATTACTATTACTTACCTTGTTTTCCGTCACATCTGAGTTGATGTGTGCGTTTTGTCGCCGAGTATCAGATCCATCACAATCGTGTAGAAATCTCCAGTGGAGTTCAACCCTAAAACAACAGGGATCCAGCAAAGCCTGATCACATATACAGTTGTGCTTATAAGTTTACATACCCTGGCAGAATTTATGATTTCTTAACCATTTTTCAGAGAATATGAATGATAACACAAAAACTTTTCTTTCAAGGTTAGTGGTTGGCTGAAGCCATTTATTGTCAAACAACTGTGTTTATGCTTTATAAATCATAATCACTACATAAACTACCCAAATGACCCTGATCAAAAGTTTACATACCCTGATGATTTGGCCTAATAACATGCACACAGCTTGACACAAAAGGATTAGAATGGCTATTAAAGGTAACAATCTTCACCTGTGATCTGTTTGCTTGTAATTAGTGTGTGTGTATAAAAGGTCAATGACTTTCTGGACTCCTGACAGACCCATGCATCTTTCATCCAGTGCTGCACTGATGTTTTTTGGATTCTAAGTCATGTGGATTCAAGGAAAAACCCACAAAACTTCAGGTGAAATACAGGACTCTCTGAAAAAACGTGGTGTGGCCGTTTCAAAATATACAAAAGGAGGAAAGATGGGCTGCATTGTGGAGTTGCCAGAAGAAAGCCATTACTACACAAATGACACAAAGTATCCCGCTTACAAAATGCCAAACAGCACAGAGAAAAGCCTTAAACCTTCTGGCACAAAGTCATTTGGAGTGATGAGACTAAAATTTTACTTTTTGGCCACAACCATAAATGCTACATTTGAAATATGGTGGTGGATCACTGATGTTTTGGGGATGTGTGAGGTATAAAGGCACAGGAAATTTGGTCAGAATTGATTGCAAAATGAATGCAGTAAGTTATCAAAAAATACTGGAGGAAAATTGGCACTCATCAGCCCAGAAGCTGCACATGGGAAGTACTTCGACATTCCAACATGAAAATGATCTAAAACACAAGGCCAAGTCAACCTGTCATTGGCTACAGCAAAATAAAGTGAAGGTTCTGGAGTGGCCATCTCAGTCTCCTGACCTCAATATCATTGAGCCACTCTGGGGAGACCTCAAACGTGCAGTTCATGCAAGACAGCCCAAGAATTTATGGGAACTGGAGGCTTTTTGCCAGGAAGAATGGGCAGCTTTACCTTTGTCTGAGAAGATAAAGAGCCTCATCCACAACTACCACAAAAGACTTTCATGTCTGTCATTGATGTTAAAGGGGCAATACACAGTATTAAAGGACCAGTAACATCAAAAAATTAAATTGTTTTAAAGAAATAAAAATATAATGCAGTGTTGCCCTGCACTGCTAAGACTGCAGTGTTTGCTTCAGAAGAACTATTGTTTATATAAATAAGCCATTGTGTAGCCATCGGGGCAACTAGTCAAAGGAGAAAAGGCTCAAGTGACACAGCAGATAAGCTCTGTAGAACATAATGTTATGTGTTATCCATTATTTATCCTATGCCATATAGCCGTTTTGCAATTTTCAGCCATTGCTACTTAGCAGCTTGTTTATATGAACTATAGTAGTGTTTCCGAAGCAAACAGATCAGCTTTAACAGCGCAGGGCAACACTACATGATATTTTCTTTACTTTAAAACACTTTCATTTTTGGTGTTACTATTCCTTTAAGAACTGGGGTATGTAAACTTTTGATCAGGGTCATTTGGGTAGTTTGTGTAGGGATTATGATTTAAAAAGAGTAAACACAGTTGTTTGACAAATGGTTTCAGCCAACCACTAACCATGAGTGAAAGAAAAGTTTTTATTCATATTATTATTCATATTCTCTGAAAAATAGTTAAGAAATCATAAAGTCTGCCAGGATATGTAAACTTATGAGCACAACTGTATGTGTTTCATGGGTCAAACAAAGGATGTATCGGAGGACATCAGAAAAAGAGTTGTTGATACCCATAAAGCTGGAAAAGGTTACAAGTCTATCTCGAAAGAGGTTAGACAAAATTAGTAAATCAAATCTTCATTATTTTTACATAAAGACTAGATCATATGAATAGAATATGATAGAACTAAATCATTTAAATAACTTGATCTTCTTGGTTTAAGATTAAACTTAAAAGGGGTTGTTCACCTTCAAACAACTAGTTGTTTTTAGATAGATCACCATAAATAAGGACTTTTTCCAATCACTGTCTATTTTCTATTTGTAACCGTTTTTCTAATATTGAAGTGTAAAGTGTAATTTTTCACCTTCTAAAGCAGCTCTGGGAGGGGGAGTCATCGACCCCCCCAACTGTTCTAAATTGATACATTTAATGAATACATTTCTTATCTTTGTCCCTGCTGAGCAGAATCTCTGGGTTTCATTACAGGCAGCTGTTAGAATTGATACAAAAGTTGCTAATACTCCAGAGATGTTGCTGTGAAATGTATCAATTAAATGTTGCAAAATTGTATCACTTTAGAGTCTGCACCTGAATTACTGAGCTGCCAGACTCAACCAGAGACACCAACATTCAACTTTACACTTAGATTTTGGAAAAACAGTAAAAGATAAATAATGGAAAGTAATTGGAAAAAAAAGTCTATTTCTGGGGAACAATTTGAAAACAACTGAACAGAAAAAAGTGTTTGGAAGGTGAACAACCCCTTTAACTTGCAACCCAGCCTGAGAAAGTTTTTGTAGAAACCGGAAACTATGCTACAATGAAATGAATGTTGAACTAATAAAGCACAACACTGGAAAACAAATTAGACCTATTTTATTATCATTATTAGTAACATGTATGTCTGTCTATCGTGCCAACATATTTCGTAGCGCTGTTATTCTGACAGACAGGCTTGCACCTGCCTTATTTGTGTTCCCTTTCACCTTGAGTGTGCTGCCAGCTTGTGACTTTTATATTTACAGAAATACTTGCACACAACCATAAATATATACATACCATGCTATATATAAATTGTAATTAAACAAATGCAAAATGCAGAAAGGGCACAGTTATGTGACAATAAAACACAATGACGGTACAGGAAGTTTTCTCATGCCATAAATACAAACATTATTATGAGCAATTACAATCAGCTTTCAATCCCTTTAGCAAAGATCATTTAAGAAAAATGACTTACAAATAAGACACATCACTGGGAACTTACATATTTCCTGGTTTGGCAGACACATTAGCCAGAAACAGAAAAAGCAGCAACTATGTAATAGTGCTCAATATGCTGCCATTTCTTTTTTCTACTGTACAGCACATCTGCTGGAGAAGCCATTGTCTGGATATATTTGCGATGGCAATGCAGTTTATTTTTGGTAACTATTTAACCTTGAATGCTTCTTAAAGGAACAGTATACAAACAATAAAGTTCTCGTGTGCTTCAGCCAACCTTGAAAAAACCCTTTCGGGCAGAGTGCAGTGCAGTATGAAGCCCTTGCCAAAGGCAGAAATCATACAGTCACAGAAAAATACTGTAGCACCTCTTAATTGCAAAAGTGAAAACTTGCCTTTATTTGGTCAGAAATGCAACCTTTCGGACCAATCCTTGAGAAAGGGCAAGGATTGGCCCGAAACGTTGCATTTCTGACCAAATAAAGGCAAGTTTTCACTTTTGCAATTAAGAGGTGCTGCAGTATTTTTCTGTGACTGTCTTAAAGGAACAGTAACATCAATAAATTAAAACTTTTAGAGGAATGAAAATATAATGTAGTGTTGCGCTGCAGTTGTAAACCTGGTGTGTTTGCTTCAGAAACACAACTATAGTGTAATCCCATTGTAACCACATATCATATTTTATCTGCTGTGTATTCTGTGTCCTTTCTGAAATAATCAAGTTTATGTTAACTACTGTATGCCTCTCTCAGCATCTGTTTCTCCTCAATCTCTTGCAAAGTTGGGTGTCAGATATTCATTGAAGGTTAGATCCAATATATCTTATATTGCACAAATTCTACATGTAGAGAGACATGATTTCTGGTGATTTTAATAGAGTGAGCTCTAATATCTTCTAGGAAAAAGAAACACCCATATAATATATATTGGATCGAACACCCAACTCCTGTTTGAAGAGTGAATGAAGAGAAAGATTAACTTGATTACTTCAGAAATTGTAAAGAATTTCTAATTGATTGTATTTAGAAAGTTTCTTATTTTAGTATGTTGAAGCATTTTAATTTTCACAATAGTTCCCTTTTACGCTGGCCTTACACAAAGCAATGATATTGTATGAAACAGTATTGTATGGTTATCTGTATGTGTATGGCAGCCCAATGATTCTGACGGATACCCATGCACTTTGGAGTCAGGCCTGGACAGGCAAACTGTGAATTCTGCCAGATGCCAAAGTGGATTTTGTAAGATATCAAGGGCGTAAATCTTTGGGCCAGTTTGGGCCCCTGTGTACTTAAAATGCCAGGGCTTATATCAGTCTAGACCAGCAGCCACTGCACTGGCAGATGAAGAAGTGAAGAGCCACAGCAGCACTTTACTTCCTGCCATCATGATCCTGCCTGTCGGAACGATTGGCTCATAGGCTGTCCATTCGGCCCACAACCTGATTGACTGGAAAATGTATGAGGTTGGCTGTATTTAAACCTAGAATATTAGACTGTTTGTTAAATCAGGTGCCCAGAAACTCCACTGCATTCAATTAAGGTAATATTCCATAGGTTTATGCGACATCTCTTCTGGTAATGCCTTGGCATCGGGAGCCTGGATTAAACATCTGCTAGAATGGTGTGTTGACCTATATTTTCTGTAGTTTAGCTTTCACTAAAAGGCAGTGTGTTTCTGTTCTGTTAAGTACTACTAGTTCTCTTTCAAAGTAGCAGAAGTCAGCCCTGCATTCTTCACAGATCTGTAAGCTAGCTTCTGATAACATTGTTGCAAAAGTCAGAATCACCAGAACAAACAATATAATGAGACAGACAAATACTAATTTCAACAGCAGTTATACAGGTTTGGTATCCATTATCTGGAAACCAGTTATCCAGAAAGCCCAGAATTATGGAATGGCCATCTCCCATAGACTCCATTATAATCAGGGTGGGACTGGGTCAGTTGGGGCCCACCGGTTTTGGAAACGGCGAGCACACTGTGCTGCACATATTTTTTCTTTGTTCAGGGCCAATCAAGGAGCGGGTCTGGGCCAACGAGGGCCAGGGCCACCGGATTTTTACCCAGTTTCCCGCCGTCCCAGTCCAACCCTGATTATAATTAAATAATCCAAATTTTATAAAATTATTTCCTTTTTCTCTGTAATAATAAAACAGTAGCTTGTACTTGATCTAAACTAAGATATAATGAATACTCATTGGAGGCAAAACCAGTCCATTGGGTATATTTAATGTTTACATGATTTTCTAGTAGACTTAATGTAGGAAAGACTCATTATCTGGAAAACCCCAGGTCCTGAGCATTCTGGATACCAGGTTCCATACCTGTACTTTTAAATCCAAATGCTGCAATTAATATAGATCAGAAACCTAGGTATGTGGGGAGGAAAAGATTCTTTTTATTATTAAAAAAGGGGGACACAGCAGGGTGGGATAAAATATATGCAGCTCCAACAAAAATTTAGAAATCTAAATGCATTTTTGTACATATTCCTTAAAGAAACCCAGAACAGTAGCAGAATAAGAGGGATACATAGCTCAAAAACAGTAGCCCTGCATAAGGTGTGCCTGACAATCATAGGAAAATTTATATTTTGTAAACAAAATAAGCTCTGCTTCATACTGCAGGTAACACAATAGTAATCTTAAATAATAATATATTTACTGATTAATGATCAGCCACATACCATCTGCAACACAAAAGAAATTCCCAGAAACAAATACAAACAAATGGGCTGTTCACCTTTGAGATAACTTTTAGTGCGATGTAGGGAGCGATAGCCTGAGTCAATTTGCAATTGGCTTTCATTTTTTATTATTGAAGGTTTTGGAGTTATTTAGTTTTTTATTCTGGAGCTCTCCAGTTTGCAATTTCTGCAATCTGGTTGCTAGGGCCTAAATTACCCTAGCAACCATGCATTAATTTAAGTAGGAGACTGGGAGGGGATTTGAATAGAAGGGGATCTGAATAGAAGGATCCGTAATAAAACATAACAATACATTTGTAGCCTTACAGAGGGAGTCAGTGACACCCATTTGAAAGCTGCAAAGAGTCAGAAGAAAAAAAGCAAATAACTATAAAAAAATAAATAATGAAAACCAATTGAAAAGTTACTTAGAATTCACCTTCTATGCCATAATAAGTTACTTTAAAGGTGAACCAACACTTTAATAGCTGTGAAACAACTTAAATGTGGACTAGACACCTGCCATCTTAAACGAGTTTTCCCTCTAACAAAGTCACTATATAAATTCCTAGAAGGTTCTCAAATGATCAACTCAACCCATGTATATGTCCGCACAAAGAGAAAGTTACCTCGACCGTGTCCTGCATCAGCAAACACCGGGGCAAGGAATAGAAAGCAAATAGAGAGCACGACTAACCCAGCAGCATTAAAGTGCCACATGTTGAACAATAACTCGACTCAATGCAAACCGGCGGTGTAAGGTATATAAAGGGACGTGTACTTCCTATCGCCCAGATGTATTTTACCACGTGACAATGCACTCCAGTCATAGGAAGAGTCGAGAGGAAATAAGAATTGTGGGAGGGCGGGAGCTCGGAAGCCAGGAAGGTCACAGAGATTAGTAGACGGTGACAGGTGTAGCTAAGGCTAGAGGACATTAACACTAATTTCATGTCTCTGTAGTGTAGGAGAGCAATTCGTACGTTCTGATGACGTTTTAAAGACCAGTTTAAGCATTAGGACGCTCTTTCACCACCAAATGCGTTGTGTATACTTCACGTCACTGGAGAACATTGCAGCCAAACATCGAACCGTTGTTGCTTGCAAGAAAACCTATTTCCGAGCTTGTGGATGCTTCTAGCAGGATTGTAATTTGTAGGGGCAGGATAACCATCAAAAACCCGTCTAACCCGTGGTTAAAGGATAAGTAAAACTTACAAATAAGTAAATGTAAACTTGATGAGGGTGCTATTCTAAGCACATTGGCAATGTACATTCATTATTATTATTTTTTAAATTACAAGATATTAAAGGTTACGTGTACTGTTAACATCAATGAATATTGTTACAACAGCACCGCCTGCTGGTCATTTTCTGACCAATTTGACACCAGTTAAGGTGGCCATACACGGGAGAGATCTGCTCGTTTGGCGATGTTGCCAAATGAGCAGATCTCTTCCCCGATATGCCCACCTGAAGGTGGGCAATATTTGGCTGATCCGAGCATGGGCCCTAGGGAGGAAATACTGGCTGTCGGATCACAGGACCGCATCATTGAACAAATGCGGTCATGACCCGACAGGATTTTTAGTCCCGTCTGATCAACATCTGGCCGACTTTCTGCCAGATATCGATCGAGGAAGCTCGTCAGAGGGCCCCATACACTTGCTAATAAGCTGCCAACTTGGTCTGTTGGTAGTTTTTATCAGCCAGTGTATGGCCGCCTTAAGTCAAAGAAGTTGTCAGGAGAAAAAAAAGAGGGCTGGTCTGATGTTTTTCTGGTTAAGAAAGATCTGAGAAAGGTTTCTATTTTTTCTTAAAGGACCAGTAACATAAAACAATTTAATTGTTTTAAAGTAATAAAAATATAATGCAATGTTGCCCTGCACTGGTAAAACTGTTGTGTTTGCTTCAGAAGAACTACTGTTTATGTAAATAAGCTGCTGCGTAACCATGGGGGAAGCCATTCAGAGGAGAAAAGGCTCAAGTTACACAGCAGATAGCAGATAAGCTCTGTAGAACATAATGTTATCAGTTATCCATTACTTATCCTGTGCCATATAGCCGTTTTTCAATTTCCGCCATTGCTACTTAGCAGCCTGTTTATATGAACTATAGTAGTGTTTCTGAAGCAAACAGATCCGTTTTAACAGTGCAGGGCAACACTACATGCTATTTTCTTTACTTTAAAACAATTTCATTTTTTGGTGTTACTGTTCCTTTAACCAAAGAACCTCTTGGAATTAAAAAAAAAATAATGAATGTACTTTTGCAAAAATACTTAGAATAGCACCCTCATCAATTTACATTCACATATTTTAAAGGCTTATCCTTTATGTCCCTCTGCCTGCCAACTAAGTAGAATGGGGCAGCCACCCAAAATTTAATTTATCTTGACAGCGCTGTTTATAAAACAACATTCTAGTTTTAGGGAACCCCAAGCACGCAGAGATGTCAACTACTTGTTGTTATTGGGAATAATGATCCATTACAGCCAGGCATTTTGACTCCTTATTTCATAACTTTATTTTTAAGTGAAAGGGTTTGATCAAATATTTAGGGCTTCATCGTTATCACCCTTAATGACATGGGTTAGCTGAAAGATCACACATGGGCTTTTGTGGGTGCTATGTGCCTCACGACATTTGAATTTCAGCAGAAGTATGTTCTGAAGCATGGTCTGGGAAGAATATCATGTGGGGGTTTATTATTTATAAAACAACCTGACCTTTACAACCCAGAATCTGGAAGATGTGATTCAACAACAAGTAAAAGTGTCATATTTTGTAGACCGAAATATTGACACAACTCCCACCTTGCCTTATTTTGTCTTACTGATACTGTGTGGACCCCGCTCGGGGTAATTGTCTTCATCTAAACCCCCACCAAAGAAATCTTATCCATCTGTTCCATATGAGTTAAAGGAACAGTCAAATAGTATGGATACAAATAGAGGTATTCTTAATCCCTTATCTAACAGTGCTGCAAGGCTATCGCTGTATTGATTTAGTACTTTTGAATGTCAAATTACCAAACATCATGACTGAATTGTTTGCAGCAGGAAAACAAGAAATGTTGACATGTTAAAATATCAAGATATATAAAAACCTGTTTGGGATGTGTTTTTATATTTATGATATACTTTTGGGCTTCCTTTATTTTCTGCAGGCACTGCCCATATATCTACAATGTATATACATTTGTCTTAGGTAATAATACATTTTCACAATGCATCAAACCATGTAAAATAGAAGAAATACTTTTTATTTTAATACTTTTTGGATCAAGAAACATCTGCATCAGCTTGAAAACTGTGCTTAGCCCTCCCCCTTTGCTACTTCCTGTCCAGTATTTGACTCTGGAGCCACCAGCTCCTTCTGCCTGAGCTACAGACCAACAGCAACTAAGGGATGAATGGTAGTGTCTGTGATGTCACACTCAGTTCTTCCCTGCAGAGATCTGTTAACCCTTACTGCTTGTTTTACCTTCACTGAACTGCTCCTTTCTGTCCCTCTCTGTCCTCTCTGTTCCTTTTCCCCCTCCCTTCCCTTCACTATTCATTTCTCACCCTCTCTGCTCTGTCCATTTAACCCCTTCTCTACTCTGGTCATTTAACCCTGTCTCTGCCCTGTTTGTTTTCCTCCTCCCTCCCTTCACTGCCTGTTCCTTTTCCCCGCCCTTCAACTATTGGGGGAAAAATCTGCTACTAAAAGTATTTTATTCTTTTCTGGGGGCAATGTGTATCAGCAGTCATTTTCTACACAGCATTATGTTGTATACAAAAAGCAGTCAACATATTTTCAGTTTTCCTTTGTAACTCATTGCATCTGTTATTATATGTTATACAATTCCAGAATATCAGAACACAAATTGTTCCAGAACAGCTGCATTTTACCTTGCAACTCCCTGCACCTGATTGGAATTTGTTTCAGGACAGATGCATGTATTACCTTGTATTCAGGCCCGGACTGGCAATCTGTGGGTTAGGGCAAATGCCAGATGGGCTGCTATAAGGTGCAATAGAAAGTCAGTATTTGGTGGGCTGGTGGGGACTGTTTGGGCCTCTATGTGGGCTGATTGGGCCTCTGTGTACCTGAAATGCCAGGGCCTATTTTGATTCTCAGTCCAGTCCTGCTTGTATTGCATGTATTATGCCTGACCATAAACTGTTCCACAACAGCTGCATTTTGTCCTTGCAACTCACAGCACCTGGTCATAAATTGTCCCAGAACAGTTACATTTATTGCCTTGCAACTCCCTGCAGTTAAACATAAATTGTCCCAGAACTGCTGCATTCATTCCCTTGCAACTCCCACACCTGATCATATATCAATATGCAGGATAATAAACCTACAGCTGCTGTTATGGAATATCATAACAGTAAAAACTAATGAATACTGTTTGTATAACTTTTATAATTTAATAGATGCAGGGAGTTGCACAGTGTATAACAATGTAGTATGGACTATAGAGTATGTCCTGTTGGACATGTACATTTTCATACCTCCCAACATTTTGGAAATAAAAAGTGGGACAAAAAAGTTGGTGTGCTTAGCGTGGCATTTTTGACCAGGCCCATTTTTGTAGCCACATCACTTTTTTGACCACACCCATTTTGTGGCCACATCCTGTAATTACCATGTTAATTTTACAAAATTTGTCAGGTTTGAAAATATTTGTGTTTTTTTCAATTATTACTGTCTTGCTAATGAAGGTGAATTGCCCTTCAAGCTATTATCTTATAATGTTACAATTACTTATTCGCTTATCTAGAAATTGTTACAAAGTATCTTATCTGAACCTCCTGGCAGTCCTGGGCTCTCTGCCAAAAGCCAATTAGGTTAGAACCTTTGTTTCTTTTTCTGGTTGTTCAGTGCAGAGAAAAACTGGACTTTCCAGTACAAATGAGGGACTGCAGGTTAAGCTGTCAAAAGAGGTATATGTAAAGATCTCTCTGCAGCTCTTATATAATGACAGTTTTAGGAGGTAAAATGCTTTCAAAACATTTTTCTTTCTGCATCATTTCATGTTTTGAGGCAGGACGAGTAATATACTGTATCTGACTATGACAGTTACATAAAATGTCTCCTTTAAAAATATATTTATCTTTCTCTGAATACATTTATTAGTTTATACAAATTGTTTGTTTATACTTGATGATTTTAGGTCCCTTGTACCTCAATAAATGACCAGAAAGGGCTTAAAATGTTGTTTAGCATGGTCTGAGCACATTAAGAATATAAAGGCTTTTTGATCATATGAAATGATTGTAGTGGTATTCAGTATCAATGAATTAGTCCCTGCAACATACAATAAATGTCCACTGTTTTGCGCTAATATGTCTTTGCCACATGGTTGTCTTGGTTTCATTAAGTCCTTTTGGTTTGAGGGTTTCAAGTGTAAACTCCACCTGGACAGGTCTGTATTGCAACCCTTATTGCAACTGACACATGATCAGTGATGTTTTGCTTTTATCCAATGTTTAGCCACTAGTTGCACTGCATTACCACTGGTCAATGCTAACTTAAAGGAGTTGTTCACCTTTGAGTTAACTTTTAGTATAATGTAGAGAGTGATATTCTGAGACAATTTGCAATTGGTTTTCATTTTTTATTGTTTGTGGTTTTATAGTTATTTAGCTTTTTATTCAGCAGCTCTCTAGTTTGCAGTGTCAGCAATTTGGTTTCTAGGGTACAAATTACCCCTAGCAACCCTGCATTGATTTGAATAAGAGACTGGAATATGAATAGGAGATGGACTGAATAGAATGATAAATAATAAAAAGTGGCAATAACAATTCATTTGTAGCCTTACAGGTATTTGTTTTTAGATGGTGCCAGTGACCCCCATTTGAAAGCTGCAAAGAAACAGAAGAAAATTGCAAATCATTAAAAAAACTATGAGAAATACATAATGAAGACAAATTGAAAAGTTTCTTAGAATTGGACCTTTTACAATATACTAAAAGTTAACTTGAAGGTGAACCACCACTCCTATGATTATTCTTTTTTTCCCTGTATGGTACACATGTCTTGTCAGCATTATATAGTCCACAGGCACAGAATACCATATAAACAACACAATCAATAGTACAGTAGAACCCCCATTTTACATCCCCTGATTTTAAGTTTTCCCTCATTTTACATTGTTGTTTTGTGGTCCCACCTATATATTATGCATAATACATTTCCCTGATTTTAAGTTTTCCCTCATTTTACACCATTTTTTTATGGTCCCCTGAAAAACGTAAAATGGGGGTTCTACTGTATGTGTAACTCATAATACTGTGGTTTATCTGATATCTTTTGTTCAAATAGGGATGTAGAAAGTAAAATCCATGTGCCATCCCCCACAAGTCTGATAGCCACTGCATTTGAAGTACTCATATTTAGGGATGGCGCGAACGTCGGAAAAAAAGTTCGCGAACATATTCGCGAACTTGCGTCAAAAATGCGAACGGTTTGCGAACGTCGCGAACCCCATAGTCTTCAATGGGAAGGTGAACTTTAACAGCTAAAAAAGACATTTCTGGCCAGAAAAAATATTTTAAAGTTGTTTAAAGGGTGCAACGACCTGGACAGTGGCATGCCAGAGGGGGATCAAGGGCAAAAATGTATTATAAATGGTTATTACAGCAGTCAGCACACAGATGAGAATGAGATCAGAAGAGATCAGTGCCCACAGCAGCTACATACAGAGCACTGCAGTAGAAGGTAGATTACTAGCCAGCAAAGCTACCTAACCTAAAATGTCCCTCAAATCCCTGCAGACTTGGCCAGTTCATGTATAAATACCCCTAGCGTTCACAAAAGATGGCCAGTTCATGTATAAATACCTCAGAGTTCACACAAAGATGGTAAAGTGGCCAGTTCAGGTATAAATACCCCTAGAACTCATAGCAGAATGGCACAGTTATTTTCCATGATTTACTACATTCACAGCTCCCTGGCTTTGACTGGAAAGTGGACCAGTAGCCAGCACATCATCCAGGCACAACTAAAATACAAAAGCAGAGCCACTGACCATGTGGGTGGGAGGGTGGTGAGCAGACTGCAGGCTGCAGTATTTGTGTTATAGCAGCTCCTTCCTTTTTCTTTTTCCCTGTGCTGAAATCAGGGAACTGTTACTGTACAGTCTCTAAACAGAGGCGGGCAGTATCAGTGCTGGCCAATCCGATCAACAGCTCGTGCTAGTGCTCTCTCCTCCTTGTCACAGCCGAAGTAATTGGATCTGGCTGCAGGGAATGTGAAGGGAGGAGCGAGCACCAAGGGAGCTTCCATTGGAAGGGGAGTGGTCCAGTGGGTGTGGGGGTGGTCCAGGAGGGAGAGCTTCCTGATTGGCTGCCATGTATCTGCTGATCTGAGAGGTGAGAGGGCAAAAAAAAAGCGCCAACTAACGCGAACCCAAAATGGCGAACATCGCGCGACGTTTGCGAACTTCCGGCGAGCGCGAACAGTTCAACAAGTTCGCTGGCGAACAGTTCGCGCCATCCCTACTCATATTAAGTGGTCTGTCAAGCCAGGTCTTACCTGTAGATCTTTAATCACAAGTAAATTGCTTAGATTGTGTCCTCGACTATATGCTATCATAGGTCTCTTTTTACCAAAAATGGTAAAGTGCTGTTAGTAATTAAAATCTCCCATCTATTTATAAATGCTCTTTTGAATGCTTGGCTCTGAGTTGACTTCTGCATTTGATGACACACTTTACTTATGTACACTATAAGACTTCATATAAAAGGGCTGACACTCATATACAAATATATTGTGGTCAGTATTTACAATGGTGATGTTCACTATAATAGGTGGGTTTGGTGCCTTTCCGCTGTTTAAATATCACTGGGGACATTGTGTGCAGCTGTTCCTAATGAAAGCTCACGTTTGAGCAAAAACAAATAAATTAACTTGTCTGATTACGTCTGATTTACATTATCATGAGCCTAACCTCATACTCCCGCTTCATACATTGTTTCTGTATTCTTTTTATATCACATTTCACTATATGGTGGAGTTATTTCAGTTCAGTTGGTTTCAGATAGTTCACCAGAAATATAGACGTTTACCAATTAATTTCTATTTGTGATTTTCTAAAACTGAAGTGTAAAGCTGAATTTTTCACATTCTAAAGCAACTCTGGAAGGGGGGGTGACTAACTCTATAACTGTTTTAAATTGCTACATTTAGTTGTTACATTAGTTATCCTTGTCCCTGCAGCTGTTAGTATTGATACAATAGTTGCTAATATTCCACAGCTACTGCTGAGAAATATATCAACTAATTGTGTCAACTAAATGTAGAACATTGTAACTGTTCAGAATGCTCCTGGTTCAGCTGCCAGATGAAGACACTATCTATAACAGGGGTGTCCAACCTGCGGCCCAGGATGGATATAAATGCGGCCCATCTTGAAACACTTGGTTCCCAAGGAAATGTCAAAATAATATATAATAGATCTGTTTACTATAATATCCAGGTGTCAAAAGTGTTTGTGTGTCTCATGCGTGGCCCCAGACCATTTTTCTTTTTCCAATGTGACCCAGGGAAGCCAAACGTTTGGACACCCCTTATCTATAGACAGGAGAAGAAGTACTTGTAAAAAGTCTTTGGTGAACAATTTGAAAATAACTGAACTGAAAACATAACTGAAAACATGCTTGGAATGTGAACAACCCCTTTAATGTTAATTTTGTTTGGATACTATGTTTTGACATGCTCAGTAAGGCAAGAACAACACTTTATTTTGCTTCAGTCATCCACTGTCATGTCTGTTTTACTTATGAGTGTTTACTACATTCACTATGGCAACTAACAGACTTTCTGGTGTCTTTTTCAGGTGGTGGGTTATTTAGCTTTGCACAGCATTGTAACCTTGAACCTGCTATGACCAAATCATTGGTTCAATTAATTATTTTTTCTTGAAGAGTTAAGATTTATGTTTGTTACATGGCATTTTACAATTTTAACACTCTGTGGCAGATTTACTAACGGTCAAACTTCAAAGTTAAAAAACTTCTAGATTCAACTATAGAATTTTTTTTGTGTTTTTTCGATCGAAAATGAACCTATGTCGATGGAATAGGTCCATTTGTGATCAAATAAAAATTGTTTGAATTGTTTGAATGCATCATTCGATTTGGACGATTTTGGCCAAAATAGTTTGAGTTTCCAAAAGCACTTCTCAGAGGTTCCAGGAGGTCCCCCATAGATTAAAACAGTTTTAAAGTGGGGGAAGTGTCAAATTCTATTTATTTAAAGAGAAGGTACTTCGATTTTTGAATGTTCGAATTTTAAAATTCGATTAGAATTTTTTTCAATTTGAATCTAATTTTGGCCTATTGGATACTTGAAGTACCCAAAAAGTCAAAATTTTTACTTCGATCCTTAGTAAATCTGCCCCTCTGTGTAGTGCACACTTATATGTGTGTGTAGGTATATACAGTGGCTTGCAAAAATATTCACCCCCTTGGCATTTTTAATGTTTTCACAACCTGGAATTAAAACGGATTGTTTGAGAGTTTGCACCATTTCATTTACAGAACATGCCTTCAACTTTAAGAATTTTTTTTTTATTGTGAAGCAAACAACACATAGGGCAAAATAACCGAAATCTTCAGCGTGCATAACTGTTCACCCCCCCCCCCCCAAAGTCAGTACTTTGTAGAGCCACCTTTTGTGGCAATGACAGCTGTAAGTACTTTTGGATAAGTCTCTGTGAGCTTGCCACTGGGATTTTTGCCCATTCCTCAAGGCAAAACAGCTCCAGCGCCTACATGTCGGATGGTTTTTGCTTGTGAACAGCAATCTTCAAGACTGACTGCAGATTCTCAATTGGATTGAGGTCTGGACTTTGAATAGGGCATTCCAACACATTTAAATTATTCCCCTTAAACCACTTGAGTGTTGCTTTAGCAGTATGCTTTGGGTCATTGTCTTGCTGGAAGGTGAACCTCCATCCTAGTCTCAAAACACTGGCAGATTGACACAGGTTTTTCTCAAGAATATCCCTGTATTTAGCACCATCCATCTTTCCCTCAACTCAGACCAGTTTCCCAGTCCCTGCTGCTGAAAAACATCCCCAGCACAGCATGATGCTGCCACCACCATGTTTCACTGTGGCAATGGTGTTCTTGGGGTGATGGAATGTGTTGGGTTCGCACCAGACATAGCATTTTCCTTGGTGGCTGAAAAGTTCAATTTTAGTCTCATCTGATCAGAGCACCTTCCTCCATATATTTGGGGAGTCGTCCACATGCCTTTTGGCAAACTCAAAATGTGCCTTCTTATTTTTAACTTTATAGATGTCTCTTCTACCTCTGTAGCAGCCAAACCCTCTTGAGCCTACCATATGTTTTACTGCTTGGATCCGTTTGTTTGAAAATTACATTATTGCTGTTAACCAAGGGGAATTTCTGCTGCTAGAAAGCATCCTTTACATATTCACTGCCTGGGAGCAGAGGGACAGTGTTTATTCTATACATTACCATTACCTGATGAGACTTATAAAACTGCACTTACTGCTATAAATAACTTTTCTGTGCCAAGAGTAAATGTGGTTGCTGAAAGATCTAAATTCTGCCAATGTGGACAACGTAATGGCGAATCCACAGAACAATTTGTAGCAGCTTTGAGAGAGCTGGTTGTTATCTGTGAGTTTGGGAAGCTAACAGATGAAATGCTAAGAGACCAAATAGTGGGAAAAACAAATTCACCCTTGCTAAGGCTGTTACAGAATGCAAGTTGTCTTGCGCCTGCTAGATATGACTTTGGAGAAGCTCCTATTTGACATCCACATGGACTTTTCCATGCTTGTGTTACTCTCCAACTCTTTTTTAAATTTAAATGTGGCTCACAAGCAAAAAAGGTTGGGGACCCCTGCTATAAGACATACTGAGAGAATCAGAAACTACCTGCAAGGACCCAGGACTATATCATGTGAAGAATGTATATTATTGCTGTAAGATGCATTGTTGTTGTTTATTACATTTGCCCAAATACTTTCCTACTATAGGGGGGGAATATGTGGTGTTTATACAAATGGCCTGTAGGTGTCACTGAGTTATACTTAGTTGAGTTTTACCATACACAGTACTGTAGAGTTTTTTACTGTTGTGTAATGGCTGCTAATAAAGCACTGTTATACCTTGGCTATCAAAACAACATAAAGAAAAATAGACTAACAATGTGAATGCATATAGTTATAGATATATAAGAGAGAGAGATCCAGGTGGCTAATATATATAAATACACACATAGCAATACACACACACACACAAAACATACAAATGTGCATTGGATTTTCATGGGAATACAGTAAAGCGACATGAGATAGGAGCATTGTCTTCTATGAGCTAGCTTCATCCCTGACACCAGGCAGCCTTTGATCTGTGCATTTGATCTCACAGTGTCTACGAACATAAAGAACACTAACAAATAAAATGATAAACTTGAAATCATAAAAATTTTAATCTTTATATAAACAAATGAGGAGGGCATGCTCTCTGCATACCTCCCAACTGTCCCTTTTTTGGAGGGACAGTCCCTCTTTTGACAGCTCAAACTGCAGTCCCTCATTTGAAAGTCCCTCTTTTCTCTTCACTCAACAGCCAGAAAAAGAAACAAAGTTTCTAACTTAATTGGCTTGTAGCAGAGAGCCCAGAACAGATAACAGGTATACTTTGTAACAATTTTTGAGATAAGAAAATGAGTAATTTTAACAGTTTAGATTTAGAAAATTAGAAATATTTTCAAACTTTCTTAACCTGCCAGGTGGTGTGACCACAAAATGGGCGTGGTCAAAAATATTTAGACACTCTACCAGAAAAAAAAACGTCCCTCGTTTTACTTCCAAAATGTTGGGAGGTATGTCTCTGTCCCCACTGAGGAACATGGGCAGCCACTGAAACTGCGACGTACAGCTTTATAGAAAGACGAAAATGATTTATATTTGCATTATCAACATAACAGTTAGCCATTTATCTTCTCGGTACTCCTGTGGCCAAGCGCCGCGCTTAATTCATGCACAATCACCAACACCGGAATAAAAAAATCAGTCATGACGCCTACGTCACCCTGACCTCAAGTTGTTCGTCCCTGTACGTGCGTTACGACATTACGTTCCGCCCTCCTCCCGCACTCGCCATCTTCGTTACCGCGTGCTGTTTGTAGGTCTCTTCTGCTAGGTAAGTGCTACTTTGTGTGCTGACAAGGGAGCTAGCGGCCACCACTGAATGGTCACTACGCACCCCTAGGATAGCGTGCACTTATAGGCGTGATGTAGGCTAACATAGGCTCTGTCGTTTTGCTGAGTGACTGAATCGGGCCTCTGTGTGACTTGTGTCTATTCACTGAACCCACCTTGTCCTGGCTGTTCAGCTTAGAGCGTCAGGTCTCCTTGTAGTGTGTTGCTTGCTTGCTTGCTTGCTTGCTTGCTTGCTGAGTGCGAGCTCCCAGTCAGGCCATGCATAGTGTCTATATTCACATTGACATGCACCTTTGTATCAGGCTGCGTTTCTGCTTTTATACTTCAACGTTTTGTGTATTACTTTTGATTCTTCCATGATTTGTACATCTGATAAGCACTTGAAATAGGAATTATCTGCGTCTTGGAATGTTGTATAGGTTGCAGGATTTTAACAATTCGGAACAAATGTAATGTGTGAGTTTCTTTTTTCGTGTGATCTGTGTATTCAGCAAAACAGTGTGGGGGTTTACAGCAAGATGAGGTTAAAAATACTTTCCAAAATGCAGCGAATCATGGTGCTGCTGGCCCAGGGGATCTGGTCACATATAAAATAGCATCACCATAAAAGGTGGTAGTATGGTGTTTGCTGGTGGCCTGCCTTTTATTTTATGGTAACTGAGAGATGCATGTCTAGGCACATAACTTAAAGGGACATGGAGTGATCCGTTTTATTTCATACTAACTTTTTGGCAAACAGGTGGCACTCCAGATAAAATGAATCAGGATATTTATTCCAAACAGGAAAGGATCCACATATTCTGAGACCACTTGTAATTAGTTTCCAGTTTATTATTTGTGGTTTTTGTTATTTAGCTTTTTATTTAGCAGCTCCCCAGTCTGCAAATAAAGCAATATGGTTGTTAGGGTCCAAGTTACCTTAGCAACCAAGGACTGACTCGAATAAGGGACTGGAATACAAATAGGAGAGCACCTGAATACAACAATGAGTTAAGGATAGCCGTAACCATAAATGTGTAACCTTACAAAGCATTTGTTTAGACTGGCTAGTTACCTCTATTAGAAAACTAGGAAAAGTCATAAGAAAAATGCAAATAATTCAGAAACTACAAAAAGAAAAAATTAAGATCTATTGAAAATTTACTTATGATTAGCCATTCTATAACATACTAAAAGTGAACATAAAGGTGAACCTCCCATTCTAATGGTTCTAGGTTCTAATATCGTATTCAATTTTTTTTTTTCAAAACTGGCAAATAAAAATGTAAAAGCACCAACTCGGCTGTAAATTTGAATGTAAGATTTATTACACCTTGACCATGGAAACTGTACCGATTTGAAAATTTGCTACCTTAAAAAGGCCAAATTCCAAAAAAAAAAAGCTCAAGGGTTCCCATCATTATTTATGAAAAAATTAGAATGTCTGAAATACAATTGAATGTGAATGACTGGAAAATTTGATTTGTAATTGAAATCAAATAAATCTCAAATCGAATTTCCCTCTGAAAAAAACATGAATGTCAGGAAGGCAATAAGCATCTTCAAATTGGTCAAGGGACCTCTGCCAATAATGATGGGAACCCTTGAGTTTTATTTTTTTGATGGGACCCTTTTGCCCCTTCATCTCAAGTAAATTTGGTTGCTTAAATCTGAAAGTACTTATTAGTGTAAACACAAAGCTTTCTGTCTGGCTTTTCAGGGGTTAGTTTCTCAACTTATCCAAAGTCCTTCCAGATATAAGGTCCAAATTAGTCATGTTCTGAACTGTGAAATTTTGAAATGTGGTAGTACAAGGCTTTTTCAAAGACAAAAATACAAATATGAAAGCTGCACTATAGTGGTGTAAACCTCTAAATCGCTTTTGTGGGTTACACACATTCATTATTTTCAGCCTTTTTTGTAGTTTGTATCTCTACTTGCTATTTAATAACCAGAAAAACATTTTTCATTTTTTTCTTATAGAGGTTAGGCTATAATATAGTTAAGTTGCATAGCGAGCGAGTCATCCCAGTCCTATTTTGTTGGAACAGATGACAAGCTGACCATACCTGTAAAGACCCATTGAACTTGACCAGCTTCTCTTATATTTTGGCAAGCCTGATATCCATGTTGATTAATAAAAAAAAAAGTTTGGATAGTTGTCGTTTGGGGACAGTAAGTAATGGAAGAATAACTACATATCCAAAAATCAGCATGCCATGATTTATTTTCCCTGGTTTCAGCCAACAATTCCTCCTTATAAGACCCAAAGTGATTGTCTTGCAACATCAGTCTCTGGACTGTCCAAATCAGGGTAGATTCTGTAAACCAGGTATAATAGCCAGTCTGTTCGGTCCCTAGGCTGGTGGGACACAGGGACATTAGTCCCACTGGCAAGAATGTGAATCACAGCTGGGATGGCATTCATAATTTCCAAATTTTTCCCTCAGTTGCCTCGCGTGAAAACTTCAGGAGAAGATTTATTGCTTGATGACTAATCTACCTGTGTTCCATCAGCCGTAACTTTTAATGACATATCTTCAGGATAGTTTGTAGGTCCTTGCTGTTATGCCTGAAAACAGAAATGTGAAACTTTTGTCCTGTAGGACCAGTGAATGGATCCCTGCAATTTGACTGTCCATGTGTGGTTGAACTGCATGCAACATATACACACTAATGGAATGTATAAATGGCTTCTTTGGAAGTGGCTAGATTTTCTTCCAAATGAGCATCTGTCTTACTACCTCATGATTTTACAGGCTTAGTTTCTGGAAGTAGCATGAAAAAATGTTCAGCTTAGCTTCCATTAATGCAGATGTGAGCTTTTTTCCTTTGTGAGGTTGTGATTGACACCTGTTCTTTAAATGTTTGTAAGCTAGCTATTTAAAGCTGCAAAGCATACTGCATAAAGCATAACTGCAATTTGATTTGCGGTTATCATGGAAAGTGTAGTGCATCCTAACTCCCTGTGTGCCTCAACTAACCCTACCCTCCTCTGTTCACTGGATTTAGGGTTCTGGGACGTGTAAAACAATCTGTCTCTGCATGTGACAGATATTCAGCCTTTGAGCAAGACTGGTCTCTCAGAAGTCCATTTGAAATGTACAGGGTGACAGCTGCAATATCAGCTATGTGGGGCTAAAATAGGTAACAGTAATGCCCCTTAAAGGAACAGTTCAGTGTAAAAATAAAAAAATGTCTGCTATAGTTAGCCAAAATGTAATGCATATAGGCTGGAGTGACAGGATGTCTAACATAATAGCCAGAACACTTTCTGCTTTTCAGCTCTCTAAATTGAGTTAGTCAGCAACTTTAAGGGGACATAACTGTTTAGTGAGTTTGCAGTTGATCCTTAACATGCAGCTCAGATTCAAAAGCAAACGGTTATGACCTATGTGGCCCCCCTCAAGTTATTGATTTGTCACTGCCGGGTAACCAATCAATGGAGAGCAAGAGAGCTGCAAAACAGGAAGTAGTTTTTGGCTATTATGTTAGACATCCAGTCACTCCAGTCTTTATACATTACATTTTTGGCTAACTAACACATTTTTTTATTTTGCACAGCCTATCTATGTACCCAGTTTTTTTTTTATACTAAATTCCTTTAATGAAAATTTCCATAATGAAAGCAACTGTAATTGTAAAAATGTTGTGCATGCAAGTGATATAGGAGCCTTGAATGCATGCATGCGAGCCGACAGCTGCTTGCAAGAGGAGCTCCCTGTCTTTCTTGGTGGCTTTGCTCATGAGGGGGGAGGATCGTTTTTCACCATTAGAGTGGGGGAAGCCATTTGCTTAGAATTACATGTACCCCTGCTTATTAATATATTTTGTATCTCTGCCATAGGCAAATGCAGTAAGGCAGCTTTCATTCGTGTTCTAATAAAAATATGCAAAGAGCTGTCTTTGCATTCATTAATCCAGGCTTTATCTCATGAAAAACTAAATGTAAAAATCCTAGTTCTTACAAATTGCCTTATCGGTGTAAGATCAGTGTCTACAGCTGTTACATTTACAATACCATCTTTCTTTAGGTTCAATATGAATCAAGAAAAGTTAGCAAAGCTTCAAGCACAGGTCCGAATAGGTGGAAAGGTTAGTATGTGTGCTTCTGTCTTGTCATATAGCCTTTATTCCTCTGAATTTATTGTACAGCGCTGCAAAATGTCCTGGCACTTTCCAAGTGGATTAAAATGTTGCAATAAGCCCCCAAAATAACTTCTATTTTTGTAAAATGAAAGCAGATAATTCTGTGCAGTGTTTAAATATGCATTAATATAACATTTTCAATGTTCTTCATTTGTAAATGTAATTACTATTAAAAGCAGTATCTGTCCCTCCCTCACTCCATTTTATTTCATTGGCTACTCAGATCATTTAAACATTGTATCAAAAGTCCTTTGTCTAGCCAAGACTTCAATTCTCCGTGTCGTGAGTTCACAACAGACCTGCAGAGAATTTGATACTTTTTCCAGCAATACCCCCAGGTCAAAGTTGGTCAGTTTTAAGTGTTCTCAGGAGTACGGAACGCATTTTAGGACATTGTCGCCTCAAAACGATGTCCTGTATGCGTTTTCCTACGGTTATGGAATGCAGCGTCGGGTGCTTTTTAACTCGCCCATTCTCCAAAGCTGCAGTCAGGTATCGGTCTTCGGCCCTCCCTCTTCGGCCCTCAGCCCTGACGACCTAAGACCGATACCTGACTGCAGCTTTGGAGAATGGGTGAGTTAAAAAGCACCCGACGCTGCATTCCATAGCCGTAGGAGTGCACATGCAGGACATCTTTTTGACGCGACAATGTCCTAAAATGCGTTCCGTACAGGAGATCAGGATAAGGCTTGAAACTGGACTGATGACTGGAAACTTTTTTTCAGGGATGTTGCACCAAAAGGGTGCAATCAGCAAGCCCAGTGTGGTGTAGCAGTCATTGATTGGCAGGACTCTTGCATTTTGCAATTTTTAGCAGGAAATCTTTGTGTACCTTCAGGAAATATGCGCATCAGTTATGAGAACAGATTGGACACATATTTATGTAAATAAAAATCAGGCAACTTCGGAAATCGAAGCGCTGCGAGTGTATTTGTGTCTGCCACTAACCTATGGGTGTGAAACAGAATTGTGGTAATGAGGGAAGGCTGTTATGTGTTTGACTTGTAGGGTGGGATATTTACAATTGTAGGAATTTTCACTCTTTACTCCCCTACAATTGTTCCCTCTTGCAGGGCACAGCTCGCAGAAAGAAGAAGGTTGTGCACAGAACAGCAACTGCAGATGACAAGAAACTTCAGAGTTCCCTCAAGAAATTGGCAGTGAATAATATTGCTGGCATTGAAGAGGTAAACTATTAAAACTGGTGGTCTGGCTTATACCATGGTAACCCCTTTCTCAGGAATTCATTACAGTAGAACCCCCATTTTAAGTGTTTTAGTGGACCATAAAAAATTGTGTAATAGCCAGTAAAATTTAAAATCAGTGAAATGTATTATGCAGACTATATAGGTGGAACCACAAAATAACAATGTAAAATGAGGGAAAACTGAAAGGGATACTGTCATGAGAAAACCTGTTTTTTTTTTTCTTCTTCTTCAAACCGCATCAGTTAATAGTGCTACTCCAGGAGACTTCTGCATTGAAATCCATTTCTCAAAAGAGCAAACAATTTTTTTTATTCAGTATTGAAATCTGACATGGGACTAGACATTTTGTCAATTTCCCAGGTGCCCCTGGTCATGTGACTTGTGCCAGCACTTTAGGAGGGAACTGCTTTCTCACAGGCTGTTGTTTTTCCTTATCAATGTAACTTAATGGAATGCAGTGGGACATGGGTTTTTACCATTGAGTGCTGTTCTTAGATCTACCAGGCAGCTGTTATCTTGTGTTAGGAAGCTGTTATCTGGTTACCTTCCCATTGTTCTGTTAGGCTGCTGGGTGGGGGAAAGGGAGGGGGTGATATCACTCCAATTAGGGTTGCCACCCAGCCGGTAAAACACCAGCCAAGGCCGGGGCCGGTATTACAAATTTACCGGCAATGTAGCTGGGAAATTGACAATATGACAATATTTTAAAATGATATATAAAAACAATCGGTTTGCTCTTTTGAAAAATGGATTTCAATGCAGAATTCTGCTGGAGCAGCACTATTAACTGATGCGTTTTGAAAAATTTTTTTTTCCCCATAACCTTTAAAATCAGGGGATGTAAAATTGAGGTTTCACTGTATTAATGTCTTCATGGTATAGTGACGTGTACCACTCTTATTTGTTGCCCATAGTGAAATTTTTGAAGTTTTATCACATACAGTATATAAACAAAAGTAGTTCTACTGAGGCAAACAGTATTTGCTTCAGCAGCACTACTTTTGTTTATTATAATCTGTTCTGTAGCCATGGGAGAGAAACTTATCCTGTGCCATATAGCCGTTTTTCAATTTCCGCCATTGCTACTTAGCTGCTTTTAATATGAACTATAGTAGTGTTTCTGAAGTAAACAGATCAGTTTTAACTGCGCGGGCAACACTACATTACATTTTCTTTACTTTAAAACACTTCAATTTTTTGGCGTTACTGTTACATTAAGTTAACTTTTGGTATATTATAGAATGGGTACTTCTTATACAACTTTTCAGTTGGTCTTCATTATTTTTTATAGTTTTGTAATTATTTACCTTTTTCTTCTTTCCAGCTTTCAAACGAGGGTCACAGACCCCATTTAAAAAAACAAATGCTCTGTAATGCTACAGATTTAAAGTTATTGCTATGTTTTATTGCTCCTCTTTCTATTCCGCTCCTCTCCCATTGATATTCCAATCTTATTTAAACCTGTGCATGGTTGCTAGGGTAATTTGGACCCTAGCATCCATATTGCTGAAGTTGCAAACTGGAGAGCTGCTGAATAAAAAAAATACTGAATAACTCAAAACCCACAAAGTCTCAGAACATCACACTCATACTAAAAGTGGACAACCCCTTTAAGGGAAGAAAAATTTTGGTTTGACTCGTATGCAAGCTAGATAAAAATCAGCAGCCACAGTAATTACTGGAAATGCAGAAGTACAATTTATACAAAAATATTAGATTTGTAAAGTGCAGTTCAGAACTGTCTTTCTTCAGCTATATTGAGAGTATTGTGTTAAAAAAACAAACAAAGGAACCAGTATAATTTTGTACATGTCCAATACCTATTACTATGAAGATTTGTAGACAGGCTTTTTTTTTTTTTTTTTTTTTTTTTTTTTTTTTTTTTTTTTTTTTTTTTTTTAACAGATGCTGTGATAATATTGTATTACTTTGCCCAGTCTTCATTTTAGCATGTTAGTTTGTTTTTTACTGATTTGCCTTTGCTGGACTTCAGGATGCTCACATTTTTAATAAAGGTATTTATATTTGATCCTGATATCTCTGCAGGTGAATATGATTAAAGATGATGGTACCGTTATTCATTTCAACAACCCTAAAGTCCAGGCTTCACTCTCTGCCAACACATTTGCAATTACTGGGCATGCAGAAGTTAAACAGATAACAGAAATGCTGCCAGGGATCCTCAGCCAGCTGGGAGCAGACAGCCTCACAAGTCTACGCAAGTTAGCTGAACAGTTTCCCAGACAGGGTAAGATTCTCTGAAAAGTACAATATAATTGTTGTACTTGGCAGAACTCAAACTAATCTTATCCTGGCTTACTAGATCTACTGGTTTGAGGATGATGAGCTGTAATGCCTTGTTTTCACTTTTATATCTCTGGTTTTACATAAGTGCAATTGTTTTCACATAGGGATAATGATGTTTCTAATATAACCAGCAAAGCATCCGCTCTCCAGGAGAGCATTACCAGCTCCAGATACAGAGTTTAGAGAAAATGATACTTTGCTTTCACCATCAGTTGTAAAGGTGTTAACACCATGATTGTTACAAAGGTCTCCGTATAAGTTAGCACTAGTTTTGCTGTTAAATAATAAAAAAAACAAAGATGCAGAATGTTGCAATTCTTCCAGACTCTCTTTTTGGCTCAAATGTTGTTGCAGATGTATGTATATTTCATTTGATTCTCTCGGCCATTAGGTTTGTTTAAATTCTGCCTTGTTCATATCCTTAAAGGTATTCCATTGCAGCAGTTTTGCTTATTGTGACTTTGTCACAAGCAACTATTAAATGTGAAATCTCAAATTGTGAGCCATGTTTATGGTGAAGTTAAATTGTTTTGTTTTTTTTTTCTTTTACAGTTTTGGATAGCAAAGCATCCAAACCTGAGGACATAGAAGAGGAGGATGATGATGTTCCTGGTTAGTATTATGTGGTAGTTATTTAAACTATCAGTAGTAAATGAAATATCTAGAAAAGTTGCACTATAACAATTTGGGTGAGGTATTGAATGTAATTGTATTGTTTAGGAAACATTGTATTTAGCCATTTGCTCCACCAGCAGGCTGTTGCTGTCAATGTGTGTAAAAAAAAAAAAATTACTTAATCTATTTTGCTTATTTTTATATTTAAAGCCAGTCCTTGATAGTTTCCTAATGCGTTTTAGCTCTTCAGGAAATTGTATGTTACAATCACAGCTAGTTTATAATTTTCTTGAAATTATTTTTCCCTGGGACAACCTGTCCTGTCATTGCAGAATTTTCAAGCTAAACATTAGCACCTTTTGTAGGTAGATCAGTTACAAGTTTTGCCCCCACCGTACCCTTAGATTTCCATCATTCTGACTCTCGCTTTTGTCCTTTCCCAGGATGCAGGGTTTTCCCCACAAAGGCAAGGGTGGTAGCGATGGTATAATTAGAATGGCAAGCCACCAGACTTTTATGTATACGTTTCCTATCTAGGCTAAACACAGGTGTACTTGCAGACTTTTCTACTAGATGTGCTTCCTTGGATATCACAAATGTTATCACATGTAGCGGTAAATGTCATGGGTAAAGTTGTATAATCCTTAAATCTGTCACCACTTCTTTTAAATTATACTTTTTTTTTTTTTTTTTTTTTTTTTTTTTTTTTTTTTTTTTTAGAACTTGTAGGGAACTTTGATGAAGCATCAAAGAATGAAGCAAACTGAGACATGCTGTTCTTTGGAAGATAACATGGACTTGATTTTAACTATGAAAATCGACTGTGTGGTTCCAAAGTTTTACAAGCAAACATCATGTTAATAGTTCCATAATATAAATATTTTGTATTTTAACAATGCTGCTACGGCATTTTTGTGTGTGTTTTGCGTTTTGCACTTCCCCCAGGACTTTTCTTTTGGACAAAGTGAAAAATGACGTTTGTGTCTGCTTTTAAGTGCTGCTCAGAGAGCAGAAGGCCTCTGATAACACTTTATTTCTTGCCCCATATGTAGAAATTAAAAAAAAAAAAAAACTCTTCAGATCTATATACCTTCCTTTTTAGATCCATCAGTACGTTAACCTTTAAACGTCTAATTATTTTCGTTGAAAATGTGGCTCTAGTAAGTTAATGTGGATAGGCATAATCTATAAAAGCTACTGAAACCTTGAGATAAAATAAATTAATTTTGTCTGTGACATTATTTTAACATATACATATATGTGATATTTTAAGCCTGACACGCGTTGTGCCTGAGATGGGCACTTTCTCATAGGCTAGTGGTCTCTCCTATTGTACAAACCTTATAAAGGAGTACTGACCAATTCAAATGCATTACATCATACTGATCCTTAGCCAATTGAAATTGATAACTTCATACCTACAGGTATGGATCTGTTATGCAGAAAGCCAAAATACAGAAAAACCATCTCCCATGGACTCTTTTAAGCAAATCATTAAAATATGTAAAAAGTATCCCTCTTAATAATACAACAGTACCTTTGTTATTGACTCTGAACAAGATTATTAATCCTTAAGTAATACAATCCTATTCTGTTTGTTATATATTAGACTTGGGGTTTTTTTTTTCTTTTCTGGTTGTACTTTTAAAGGGGAAAACACAATTTTTTTGTAGAAAAATAGAGAATTTTTCACCCAATGGTGTTTGATCCTAACAAAAAAAAAGTACTCCATCTTAAACATGGTAGAAGTCAATGGCAGATGTCCTGCAGGGTTTCATACAATCATCTGGAAGGTTTGGTGGTTTTTGGGAAAGAAAAAAATTCATACAATTCTGATTTTTTTTTAAACTGTTTTCTCAAGTCTCTTCCTGCACCATATTTTTGTAAAAATTACTGTAAAAAAAAAAAGTCTTAGGGGCAGATTTACTAAGGGTCAATTTTGACGGTCAAATAACCCTTGAATTCGACCCTCGAATTTAGGTCGAATTAAAACTCCTCAGGAGTTTTAACGCAATCCGAATTATCAAAAGATCGAATATAAAAATTTCGATCAATAAAAAAATGTTTGCTTAAAATTGTTTGAATTAAATAAGAATTTCAAATTTTTTCAATTCAAATTTGATTCGAATTTTCACTTTGCATCAATTTGACCTTTAGTAAATGTGCCCATTATTGTATGAAGATACAAATTATGGAAAGATGCCTTGTGTAGAATACCCCAGATCCATAATGTCCCATGAATGGTGTGATTGGGCTCCGTGTACTTTGAAAAGCATTGCTTGTGCATTCCTTCTCCCCTGGTTTGTCTTCTGATTTAGGAACTAGACGGGAGCATTTGAAGTATGTCTCCTGCTGTAGGGTGTTGGTCTTGCATATGTCTGGACATTTCTGAAACCTTTCCCCTAAACTGACTGCTGTTAGAAAAAGCTTTTTCCCTGAAGGTTCCATTGTAACAATATACAATCCTAAATTGATCTGGATATTTCAGTCTAGAAAAATGAGAGAGAGAGAGAGAGAGATGTGGTGCCAGAATAAAACTGATCTGAAAGCTTGGGGAAGTCTACCTGCAGATGACATCATTCTCTATATATATATACACACAGACACACCAGTACTGGAAGTACATCCCTGAAACCGCAAAACATATATCATTCACGTGCTGGGGTATAGTGATTTCAATGACATGAACATAGAAAGAAGAGGTTACTGGCCTTTTAATTAAATTATTACTTAATTATTTGGAGAAAATCCTTTTCCACTCTTGTTTTCCGATGACTGAGTAGTTGGCCGGCCAAATCTGACTGGTCCAAAAGGGTGATAATGCAGTTTTTGGATTTTCAAACCGATTTGAAAGCTGCTTATAATTAAAGTTTTCTTTTGTTATGACTGCACTTTGCCAGGAGGTGTTTTGCACCAACAGGGTTTCCTTCTCTTTTAAGATGTTTTTTTTTTTTAACATTTCCTCATGCTATGTTGGTTTGCTTGGCAGCTTGCAGTACTGTCTGGTATGATAATCAGTGATGTTGGGTTAATAGTGTTTGTAAACATAAATCACAAAACTTCAGTGCACCTTGGCATAATATTTTGGGCTCTTGGATAAATAAGTGGTTCTATTCTGCCTGGTAAAGCTTTCAAGTCAGTGAGGAGATTCATATCATACTTTTCTAACTATTAAGAAACACCAACCACATGAAAAATGCAAAGATCAGAGACAATATTCACGTACCATTATTTTATTTAACTGTATCTGTGTAAATATATGTGTACAGGATTGCTACATTCATACACACCATTTGAAAGCAGATTGTTTTGGGCCTGGAATACCTTCCGATAAAGTGACCTGTTTAATTTAAATACAGCATATTGAAATCGTGGATGAGTCCGTCATCCCAGGATCCTAACAATCCTGTTCCCTCTCCCAAGCAGCCATATAGCTATAGAGCAGTTGTCTCACTTTCATATAATGATTTCTGTGCTATATAAATGCATGGTGGTACATAAATAGGCTTTTTTTTTGGTTGATTATACATTATATTTAATAGTCCATCGATCTAACATAAACACACTTGTGCTGTGAAACAGTGGCAGATTTCTTTAACCCACTAGTAACACCTCTTTCTCCAGGAGTCTGCAGGGCCCTTGCGTTCTGTATACAAGTATGTTACCATATGATGTTTTTTCGTGAGTTTAAGTGTTAACTAACCTCTTGATCCTCTATGGCAGTGATCCCCAACCAGTAGCTCATGAGCAACATGTTGCTCCCCAACCCCTTGGATGTTGCTCCCAGTGGCCTCAGAGCAGGATCTTATTTTTGAATTCCAGGCTTGAATGCAAGTGTTGGTTGCATAAAAACCAGATGTACTGCCAAACTGAGGCTCCTGTAGGCTGCCAGTCCACATAGGGACTATAAATAGTCAATCACAACCCTTACTTGGCACCACCCAGGAACATTTGTTATGCTTGTGTTGCTCCCCAACTCTTTTTACACCTGAATGTTGCTCACAGTTGAAAAAGGTTGGGGACCGCTGCTCTATGGGGACTGTTCTCAAAGTAGGACTCTGAATGTAGATGAAAAGCAATAGAGAATGGAGTCCGTTAATTGTCACATTCCCGTTTGTTGAAACACACCCATAGGAGTGCAGTTACAGTAACATAACTACCCATCTCTGGGCCTGAATGCAGGCTGTGCAGCCGGACCCCCACTCCCCCCTCCTGACATCTCTGTGGTGTATTTGCATGTGTGTAATCCGCTGGTGGGCCCCAAAGGGTGCTGGCCCAGGTGCAATTGCGCCTCCTTTCTCCCGGTAGTTTCTGCCACTGTGCCTTATACCTCACAAAGCTGGCTGCAATGTGTTAACCATAATAAGGTGTTTTGTTGGCAGTTTTACTACTGAAATATAACTATTATTAGCTGCTTATATATTGAAAATGTTAAGGGGTTCTTCACTTTCTGACACTTTTTTGGTTCAGTTGTTTTCTGTTATTTCCTGTTTGTTACCATGTTTCTAATATTGAAGTATAAAGTTTAGTTTTTCACCTTCAAAAGCAACTTGGGGGGTTGTTGCTGACTCTTTGTTTTAAATTGATGCATTTAGTTCAGGGATCCCCAAGCTTTTTTAGCTGTGAGCCACATTCAAATGTAAAAAGAATTAGGGAGCAACACAAGCATGAAAAGGTCCCTTGAATGCCAAATAAGTGCGGTGATTGGCCATTTGGTAGCCCCCTATTTGGACTGGCAGCTTACAAGAGGCTTTGCTTGGCATTATACTTAGTTTTTATGCAATTAAAACTTGCTTCCTAGTCTGGAATTCAAAAATAAGCACCTGGTTTGAGGCCACTGAGAGCAACATCCAAGGGGTTGGAGAGCAACATGTTGCTCATGAGCTACTGGTTGGGGATCACTGATTTAGTTGATCTATTTCTTGTATTTATCCCTGCTGAGCAGAATCCCTGAGCTTCATTTAAGGCAGCTGTTAGGCTGGTGGCAGACGTGGCTACTGTGGAAGATTAGTCGCCCAGCATCAAATTGCTGCTTCGCTGGGCAACTAAATGGCTTCCCACGGCTAGAATGTAAATCGTTTACCGAAGTTTCCCCGTGAGGAATTGATGCAACAGTTGCTAATATTCTATAGATGCTGCTGAGAAATGTACTAAATAATTGTATCAACTAAATGTATTAAATTGTAACGGTTCAGATTCTGCTTCTGGATTACCAGCTACCGGACTGAAACACCAGAGACACCAACATTAAACTTTAATTTTGTAAAAACAGTCAAAAATAAAAGATGGAAAACAGCTGAAATAAAGTCTATATTCCTGGTGAAAAATCTGAAAACACATGAACTTTAAGGACAAGGAAAGTCTATATTTTTTATACTAAACATGAACTTACTGCACCACAAGTCTAATCAAACAAATGATTTATGCTTTCAAAGTTGGCCACAGGGGGCTGTCATCTTGTAACTTTATTATACATCTTTGCAAGACAAAGATTGTGCACATTCTCTGTGTGGCCTGAGCTAATCTTAGGGATCCTCATAGATTATCAAAACAGCACAATTCAAACATCAGCTAGAAGCTGATGCAGCAATACTGATTAATACTTGAAATATACAGACTGAACTGGGCCCTGTGTTGTCACGTAATCTAATGTGGATTTTATAGTTTTTGTATTTTTTTTTGTATTGTACAAACTTTCTCCAGCTCTGAAGTGGTTGCAGCAAAATAATCCTTCAAATAGAATCCTAGTTTATCTTTTTAAATCTGACTCTGTGATCTTTGTCCTTGCAGCTGGAGTTGGAAACATTAAAGGGGATGTAAAGGCAAAAATAAAATCCAATACAAATCTCTGCACAGTCACCTACTGCTCTTCAGAGAAACAAAGTTGCTGGAGTTCTGAAAGGCTGGGAAGTAAGGCGTGCGGCTCCCCCTGCTGTTCATAAGTATGATTGTTTCCCTGCATAGCAGTTATAGTTACATAGTTAAATTGGGTTGAAAAAAGACAAAGTCCATCAACTTCAACCCCTCCAATTTAAAACTCAGCATACACACACACACACACACACACATACATCTCCACTCTTTCACACAAACCATATATGCCCATAGCTATACTAATTGTAGAGTTTAGTATCAAAATAGCCTTTGATATTATGTCTGTCCAAAAAATCATCCAAACCCCTCTTAAAAGCATCAACAGAATCAGCGATCACATCACCCGGCAGTGCATTCCACAACCTCACTGTCCTAGAGGTATAATTATGTTTTCATCCCTTTTTAATACAAGACAGAACTTTATTTGCTTTAGTAGCTACAGAATGAAGAATTAGACAACTTGTTATCTATAAAAACCCCAAGATCCTTTTCACTTAAGGAAACTCCCAACACACTGCCATTTAGTGTATAACTTGCATTTATATTATTTTTGCCAAAGTGCATAACCTTGCATTTATCAACACTGTACCTCATTTTCCAGTTTGCTGCCCAGTTTCCCAACTTAGACAAATCAGTCTGCAAAATGGCAGCATCCTGCATGGAATCTATAGTTCTGCACAATTTAGTATCATCTGCAAAAATAGAAACCGTACTTTCAATGCCCACATCCAGGTCATTAATAAACAAGGTGAAAAGCAAGGGACCCAGTACAGAGCCCTGCAGTACTCCACTAACAACACTGGTCCAATTAGAAAATGTTCCATTTACCACCAATCTCTGTAGTCTATCTTTTAGCCAGTTCTTTATCCAGGTACAAATGCTATGTTCCAGGCCAACATTCCTTAATTTAACCAGTAACCTTCTGTGTGGCACTGTATCGAATGCTTTAGCAAAGTCTAAGTAAATCACATCCACTGCCATCCCAGAATCGAGTTCCCTGCTTACCTTCTCATAAAAAGAAATTGAGTTAGTCTGGCAAGATCTATTACGCATAAAACTCATAGTATTGTTATTTGCCAAGAAGTCCACTATCCTATCCTTTATTAAAGGGCTCCTGTCATGGGAATTTTTTTTTTCTTTCAAAATGCATCAGTTAATAGTGCTGTTCCAGAAGAATGCTGCATTGAAATCAATTTCTCAAAAGATCAAACACATTTTTTTTATATTTAATTTTGAAATCTGACATGGGGCTAGACATATTGTCAATTTCCCAGCTGCCCCGAGTCATGTGACTTGTGCTCTGATAAACTTCAGTCACTCTTTACTGCTGTACTGCAAGTTGGAGTGATATCACCCCCCCCTCTCTTTCCCCCATACAGCAGCCTAACAACAGAACAATGGGAAGGTAACCAGATAGCAGCTCCCTAACACAAGATAACAGCTGCCTGGTAGATCTAAGAACAGCACTCAATAGTAAAAACCCATGTCCCACTGCGTACTATTCAGTTACATTGAGAAGGAAAAACAACAGCCTGCCAGAAAGCAGTTCCCTACTAAATTGCTGGCACAAGTCACATGACCAGGGGCAGCTGGGAAATTGACAAAATGTCTAGCTCCATGTCAGGTTTCAAAATTGAATATAAAAAATCTGTTTGCTCTTTTGAGCAATGGATTTCAATGCAGAAGTCTGCTGGAGCAGCACTATTAACTTATGTGTTTTCCTATGACAGTATCCCTTTAAAGAAAGAAAAAATAGGATTTTATTTTTTTGCCTTTACATGCCCTTAAAAGGGGTTTACAAGTGGTTTTGTCTGTAGACACTTAGGGGCAGATTGAAAGATGGACCTATTTCAATCAAATAGGTCAGTTTTTGATTGAATTGGATTGTTCGAACCAAAAGATTTCAAGGATTTTACGCAAAATCATTTGAATTCCTAGAACTTTCAGGTTCTAGGAGGTTCCCCATAGGCTACAATGGCAATGCGGCAGCTTTAAGGTGTCAAAGTATTGAATTTGAAGGATTTTAAAGGGCCAGTACTTTGAATTTTTTTTCTATTCGAAACGAATTTTGGCCTTTTCGATAGTCAAAGTAGCCCAAAATTACAGCGAAATTCGAATTTTTAAAATTCGAATTTTATTCGAATATTCACCTCTGTCCTTAGTAAATGTGCCCCTTAAATGTAACCGCAAAATAAAATGTCTTATAATGGATAATGTAATTCAAAGCATCTTTTTACTATATCAACATTTTAGGATTTTCAGTAATCTGTAGATGTCATGGCTTTTGCAAGTATCATGTGTTTACCCCTTGATATTCCCTTAAGGTGGCCATACACGGCCCGTGAGTGGAACCCTCCCCGATTGATATCTGGCTGAAAGTCTGTCAGATGTTGATCAGGCAAGATTAACAATCCAATTGGATCACAGCCGCATCTGTTCGTTGATGCGGTCTCGCGATCCAACCGCCCATATCTGCGTCATTCTGATCGTTGGGCCCTAGGGCCTACAATCGGATCAGCCGATTGATTGGATCAGCGAATGAGATCTGCTCATTTGGCGACATCGCCAAACAAGTGGATCTCTCTGTGTATGGCCACCTTTAAGGGCCCAACGATCGGATCATAATGGAGGCCATATGGGCTGGATCATGGGACTGCATCAACAAACAGATGCGGCCACGATCCGATGGGATTTTTAGTCCTGCCCGATTGACAGGCTGACTTTTGGCCAGATATCGATCAGTAAAGCCCGTCGCAGGGACCCATACATGGGCCAATAAGCTGCCGACTTAGTCTGTTGGCAGCTTTTATTGGCCGTGTATGGCCACCTTTACACTGGGGATTCTGACCAGATCTACAAATTGCCAGTCAGGGCCTGGTTCTGACTCTGGAAACAACAAAAGTCAGTCTTGGACGAGAACTGATTTCTTCTACAAAGTCAGAACGGGTAGTGCAGAAAAGGGCAGATAAGGAGATTTTCTTACCTGATAAATCTCTTTTGCGTAGGCCCGTACTGTCAGTG
>CM044438.1:76749149-76771768 GCA_024363595.1 Xenopus borealis
AGAGAGGAGAACTTAACCCCATACGTCCTGCACTGACAGGTAGGGCCGTACGCATAAAAATACACAGGGCAAGATCAATAGGTAGGGGAAACTTTTGCTTTTTTTAAATTATCATACAAGACACGTTGAACAGCGGGATGTTTAAATCAAGCCCCGAGATAATATTCTTTCACAAAACACTAAAAAGTATTTAATATATTTATTTTTAAAAAGAGGCTGATGGCTGCTCCGCTTCACAAAAGCCTACGCTGTCCCTAACTCGAAGCCAGTGTAAGACTGCCTCCTCCTGGGCAGGGGGCGCTGGAAGTTTCCCGGTCCTTGTCTCGCCTCTCCATTGTCTCGTCGGTCCGGACATGGCAGTGACAATAATGCGAGGGGAGTACGGGGCCCGGCCGCTAATTAGGCAACAGCAGCCAAAGGGCGGGGAAGCGATTTGTGAAGATGTGTGAAGCTGGCTGCTCTCACACACAACCACTCGTCTTCAAGAGTGATCTGGCGGAGGGAGGGGGAAACTGCGGCTCCGATTGGAGCCTTTGCTGGCCGCTCGGCATGAGGAGCTTGCGGGTGAGTGCGACTGACACTGCTGGTCGTAGTGAAGCAGTCCGTGTGTTAAAACTGCAGCTCTCCAGCTGTAGTGAAGCTATTTCCCAGCATTCCCTTGTACCAGCAACTCTAGAGAAGAGAAACAGCCGCACGAGATGCAACATTATCTCCTCACACACACACACAGGGCTCCTGAAACGTACCAGAGTTACACCTCACCAGTGTGATTGGATGAATTTGCACGACAAAAGTCGACTATGTTTAGTCTATACCGATTTTTATGGGCAGTAATTACTACCCAATACTATATTATTTTGGTTTTTGTTGTATATGTCTTCCTTAGTTATGTCATGACAGCTGATGTTATCAGTATGTTACAGTATGTTGATGTTTCTGAGCTACAGTTAAGGCTGCACCCTTTTATCCTTGTGGGATGAACTCAACCAAATACATCAGGCCCACATCAGGTATTTTTAAAGGGATACTGTCATGAGAAAACTTTTTTCCCCCCAAAACGCATCAGTTAATAGTGCTGCTCCAGCAGACTTCTGCACTGAAATCCAATTCTCAAAAGAGCAAACAGATTTTTTTATATTCAATTTTGAAATCTGACGTGCGGCTAGTCATATTGTCAGTTTCCCAGCTGCCCCCAGTCATGTGACTTGTGCCAGCACTTTAGGATGGAAATACTTTCTGGCAGGCTGTTATTTCTCCTACTTAATGTAACTGAATCAGTCACGGTGGTCTTGGCTTTTGAGGGTAAGGTCACACAGATTTGGGGAGATTTAGTCGCCTGGCGATTAATCGTCTCTTCTTCTGAGCGACAATCTCCTAGGGCCTTCCTGTGCCATACTGTCGGCTTCAATGAAAACTTGCTAGCGGTATGGCACTCGCAACTAAAATGGCTCTGCCGAATAGTCAAAAGATTTTTAAAGGGCCAGTACTTCGAAATTAGAAAATTTGAATATTCACATTGTTTCAATTCGAATAGAATTCAAATTTTATTTGAATTTTCACTTCGACCCTTCGTAAATCAGCCCCTTAGGGTCAGTCCTCTCGAGCAGATTCGGGGAGATTTATCACTGGGATGACTAATCTCGAGGAAACTTCGAGTGACTTCGGAAAACGAAGCTCTGCATGTGTCATGCCGCAGACGACTTTTCATTATAGCTGCAAAGAGGAGGCGATTAATCGCCAGGCAGCTAATTCTCTCTGAATCTGCTCTATTGGACTGACCCTTAAAAAAACCATTGAAGTAGGTTTCAACGTGGAACTGAATTTATGTGGGCACAGAAATACAACTTGTGATGATGATCATGCAGCCCTTTAAATTAGTTTATGGATTACTATTAAGGCAAAGCAATTAAACCTTTATATTATAAACCTTTCACACCTCTGAACATAAATATTATATATCTAATGTATGTATATATAAATAATATATGTATTCATTTGATGTCTTGCTGTACCTCCCTTCCAGAAATTAAGTGTATTTAATTTTTTTTTCTGTGCCCCAAGCCTCCTGGTCCTTTGTGTTCCAACATTTGGTCATGACCAAATGCTTTTTAACTCATTCCAAAGTTAAGAGGTATTGTACATCGTAGGAAGTTGTTCTTGCACTTCTTCAGTATGACTGCATCAATCCTCCTAGGGTTACCGCTTTCCTAGTAGTTACTCTTTAAATGAAGGATGAGGAGATCACTCCGAGAGCAAAAACTGCTGTGATTAAAGTTATTAATGCAAGACTTCAGTATATAATATAGGGATTATTAATTATTGGATGCATGGATCAGATGAATGTATTTTTGTACATTGCAGTCTTAACAAATACATTTTTTTGGCCTTATTTTTGTCTATAAAGCCTGTATCAAATTTTGAAGAACTTTTCTACCTTTTTTTTAAAGTATGTATACACACCTAAGCCATAATGGGGTTATTTCCCCTATCCATCATTATGGAACATCATCCTTTTTGTTTATATTTTAATAAGTCTGCCAAAATGAAACTGAGGGTACAGATGCATGTGTACATTTGAAGTCAGTCATGGACGATGCTCCAGTGACTACCAGGAAGGAGAGCGAGGTAGTATGCTGTGAGGGATACATATTATAAAGTCTCAGTTTTTGGAGGTTGAGATAGAGATGGATTTACATGGTAGAGCAAACCAGTTTTTATAGCAAGTACCGATTTTTTGATCATAATTTTGTTATTTACATACATTTCTAAACTTACTCATTTCTAGTTATGAGAGATAGTTATGTCATAGCTAAGTATAAAATATAGCACTAGGAGTAATTGCATGAATGCATATCTAAGTAATAACCAGCTGTGTAGACAATTTAACTATGTTGGCGCTATAGAAATACATGATAATATGTTTACCTTGTATAGGCTCATGCTTAGGTTACAGGTCTCCATGACTGTGGTTAGATTTTGAGGGTCTGAATTCATGGTTTGTCTCATAACTGATTGCATTATACTTCTACATTAAATACAAGCAGCTTTATTTACAGACAGAATGACTTTCACATGCATAAGTCTTGTATACATGAGTATATCCCTAAAGAGTATTATTGGGTGGGCAAGGCACTAGAAGTGCCTTTGCTACAATGGGAACTGTGTCTGGAATGATTCTTATAATGCACATGCCTGGTTCATTGCTCTATTTTATTTCTAATAAAGTGTGTGTGTGTGTGTATAGATAGATAGATATAGTAAGAAGTAGATTATATATGTATATATATATATATATATGTATGGAAAAAAACGGCACTCACGAAAAAAAATCGTCAACTTTGCCTGGGTGCAATGCCACACAAAATATCGATAGTCCACAGAAGTAGTCGCACTCTCCGGTCTTACGAAGAAATATATCAAGTTTTATTCAGACAGAAGAAACTGACGTTTCGGCTGATACAACAGCCTTTCTCAAAGTCTCAAGTCTCAAAGACTTTGAGAAAGGCTGTTGTATCAGCCGAAACGTCAGTTTCTTCTGTGGACTAATATATATATATATATATATATATATATAACGCATCAGGAGCACTCACTGATATAATGGAGTGAATTTATTAAAGTTCTACAATGTTCCCCACATGTATATGGTCTATATAAGGACCACCCAGGAAGTGTGGTGAGTTTAGCTTTTTTAACAACCAACAGAAATGACTGATGTATCTGAATGCCCAAGGGGCATGAAAGTGTTTATTGCTAATGTGGCCTAAACACAGTGAAGTCAGCAATGACCTGTCAGCAGGACTGGACTGAGAATTAAAATAGGCCCTGGCATTTCAGGTACACAAGAGGCCCATCAGCCCACATAGAGGCCCAAACAGCCCCCACCAGCCCACTAAACACTGACTTCCTATGGGACCTTATAGCAGCCCCTCTGGCATTTGCCCTAACCCACAAATGGCCAGTCCGGGCCTGCCTGTCAGCGGAATGGGAATACACCTAGGCTGGCTTATAGCCGTATGATTAATGTTCTCAGACACTTCAAGAAAAAATGGAGTGTGTCAAACAAAGGAAAAATATTCACAGAGCATCTTCAATTTTTTTTTTTTTTTTTAGTGCCATGAAGCTTACAGTCCAATGTCCCTAACATGTGCATGCACACTATCTGGTCAGATTGTTTTGTTATTCTCCTTTGTTGCATATTTATGGGTTGCCTTTGTAATGAACTAATACATAACATCTAGAACACCACTAAAAGTCTGTGATCATGAGCAATTATCTGGAATAGCAGTTGATCTAATTGCATTCCTGGAATTTACGCCAGGTTTGTAAATATGATGTCAATAAAGCATGATATCATTTATTCATTTCACCTTACTTTGCTTAACAATTCATTATGTACCCCTCTTGAATTTTAGTAGAAATGTGTAAAATGTTGGTGCTCTGAAATACTATCCAATTTAATGTAGTGTGACAGCATGTCATTAATATAGAGTTCTTGTTGGACGATAGAAGCTTTTATACATACATTTATATTTCACGTTAAAACATCTAAAATGACCCTTTAGAAGATGACGTGTCATCTGTGGACTGGTAGAAAGGCAGTAAAATAGGTGGGAATTATTAGGAAATAACTAGTATATTTAAACAGTTAATGAAAGTCTAGCTTGCTGCTAGAGCTTGGTAAACAAAGCAATGTGAATGTGTGTGGTTCATTGGCTCATTGTAGCTCTCAAGTTCATTGCTGTTGTTGGTTCAGCTATATGTGCTGCATGTGCAGAGCATTATTGGGCTGTGTTTCAAGGTCATGACGCTTGGGCGTATGCTGTATAAATAATGAGTAGGGAGTTTGTGGGAGTTGCGTGTGTGTGTGTGTGTGTGCTGGTGAAAGCTACGTCACTGTAATTTATAAGCTTTACAAGCTTCAATAGAAAGGTTTGTTGTTTTAATTGGTTTACATCAAGGTTGATTCTGCATTTACACCTGCATTTGTTTTCTGCTCTTGTGTATGCATATATGCCAAAAAAGTTTCAAACATTTTTTTCAGGACAGATTCCAAACAACATTGTTCCAAAAAAATCTCTGCTTTTACTAGTATTTCTAGTAAACATTTCTCAGTTACTGCTTGACTATGTTTCAGAAATAAAATCAATACATTTTGCTGGAAATTATTATTATACAAAGAAATGAAAGGCGTTGTTCACCTTCCAAACATTTTTTTTTCAGTTGTTTTCTGTTTGTTCACCATAAACAAAGAATTTCTTTTTAATTTTTGTAGCATTTTCCCAAAATTTAAGTTTAAAGGGGTGGTTCACCTTCAAGTTAACTTTTAGTATATTGTAGAAGGGCCAATTCTAAGAAACTTTTCAATTGGTCTTCATTATTTATTTTTCATAGTTTTTTAATGATTTGCAATTTTTTTCTGTTTCTTTGCAGCTTTCAGATGGGGGTCACTGACACCATCTAAAAACAAATGCTCTGTAAGGCTACAAATGTATTGTTATTGCTACTTTTTATTACTTATCATTCTATTCAGTCCATCTCCTATTCATATTCCAGTCTCTTATTCAATTCAATGCAGGGTTGCTAGGATTATTTGTACCCTAGAAACCAAATTGCTGACACTGCAAACTAGAGAGCTGCTGAATAAAAAGCTAAATAACTATAAAACCACAAACAATAAAAAATTAAAACCAATTGCAAATATAAAACCACAAACAATAAAAAATTAAAACCAATTGCAAATATAAAACCACAAACAATAAAAAATTAAAACCAATTGCAAATTGTCTCAGAATATCACTCTCTACTTTATACTAAATGTTAACTTAAAGGTGAACAACCCCTTTAATTTTCCTATCTCTAGTGTCTGTCTGGCAGCTCAGTGATCCAGGAGCATCTGAACTTTTACAATTTGCTACATTTAGTTGATACATTTCTCAGCAGTATCTGTGAAATATTAGCAACTATTGTATCAATTCTAGCAGCTGCCTTTGATGAAACTTAGGGATTCTTTTGAGTGGGGACAAATATAACAAATGTATCTATTAAATGTATATTTTAAATGTCAATTTAGAACAGCTAAAGAGTCTGCTATCTCCCCTTTCAGAGCTGCTTTAGAAGGTGAAAAGTTAAACTTTACGCTTCAATGTTTGAAAAACAGTCACAAATAGAAAATAGAAAGGCATTATATTTGGTAAACTATGTGAAACCAGCTGACTTTAAAACAGTGTTAAAAGGTCAACAACCCCTTTATCCACATAGGGCAAATTTGTACTTGGACACTAACCCATAACAATCAGTCAGTTATTTGGAGGTACAGTGAAGATGAAATCTAAGCCACTTTCCACTATACATTAAAGGGATCCTGTTATGGGAAAAATTTTTTTTTTCAAAATGCATTAGTTAATAGTGCTGTTTAAGAAGAATTCTGCATTGAAATCCATTTCTCAAAAGAGCAAACAGATTTATTTATATTTCGTTTGGAAATCTGACATGGGGCTAGACATATTGCCAATTTCCCAGCTGCCCCAAGTCATGTGACTTGTGCTCTGATAAACTTCAATCACTCTTTACTGCTGTACTGCAAGTTGGAGTGATATCACCCCCATCACTTTCCCCCACCCAGCAGCCTAAGAACAGAACAGAACAATGAGAAGGTAACCAGATTACAGCTCCCTAACCAAGATAACAGCTGACTGGTAGATCTCAGAACAGCACTCAATAGTAAAAACCCATGTCCCACTGCGTACTATTCAGTTACATTGAGAAGGAAAAACAACAGCCTGCCAGAAAGCAGTTCCCTCCTAAAGTGCTGGCACAAGTCACATGACCAGGGGCAGCTGGGAAATTGACAAAATGGCTAGCCCCATGTCAGATTTCAAAACTGAATATAAAAAAAAATCTGTTTGTTCTTTTGAGAAATGGATTTCAGTGCAGAAGTCTACTGGAGCAGCACTATTAACTGATGCATTAAAAAAAGTTATTGGCAAATGTAATAACAGTTTATGGATTTGTTTATCCCCTACCGCTGATCCAACATTTTAGCTGGCTTCTGCTGCTACATTGTTTCAAAGACTCAGAAATCAAAGTGCAAAGAATATAAACAGCCATGACAATTACTGTTGTTGGTAGGGTTTTTTTTATTTGTACAGGTATAGGATACATTATCCAGAAAGTTCAGAATTATGGAAAAGGCCATCTCCCATAGACACATAGCAGGCATTGAGTAGAAATTAACTTTAAAATATCTTTAAAATCATGCAAACAAGTTGAGGATAGACATTCCTCTATCATTTTCATTTCTTTTGGCAATGATTCTTTTTTTTTATTTTACTTTTTTTTAAATTAATTACAGTATGCTTATTGGAATCCTGAGTTTCATTTTATACTGTGAAGTGACATATTGAACTACCATACTAATATTTTTTTGTTAAAGGAACAGTAACACCAAAAAAAAAAAAAGTGTCTTAAACTAATGAATCTATAATGTACTGTTGTACTGCACTGGTACAATGGAATTCTTTAGAACTTTTGTTACTTACTGTGTATCCTTTGCCTGAATGGCTGCCCCATGGCTACACAGCAACTTGTTTATATAAACTATAGTTGTGTTTCTGAAACTAACACCCCAGTTTTGCCAGTGTTGCAACAGCACATTATATTGTCATTGCTTTAAAACACTTTACATTTTTGGTGTTACTGTTCCTTAAATTCTTTATGCTTTGGGTGCAATGCTATCACTAATTCTTTCTTGGCTATATGTGGAAATAAATTATATTGTGTGCACATTTAAAACGTGTGTATGCATTTTTAAAACAGTGTGCTCAGGTCAGAGTAAATAAAAAATGCTGTATTTCCACAAAAAAAATCTTTGTGCAGCATAATTGGTGTGCACTGGCCTCAACATTTGTGTGCATGCCTTAGAGGGGACATTGCTTTGGTGTAGAAGCAAATATTAGCTTTTCAGTTAACTTTTTAGTATTTTATAGAAAGGCTAATTCTAAGCAGCTTTTAAATTGGCCTTCATATTTTCTTTCTGTTTTACAGTTTTTGAATTATTTGACTACTTCTTCTGACTTCTGATTTTCATGTGGGAGTCCCTGACCCAATCTTAAAACAAATTTTTTGTTGGGCTACAACTGTATTGTTATTGCTACTTTTTGTTACTAATCTTTTTATTCCAGCCTTTCCTATTCATATTCCAGTCTCTTATTCAAGTCAATGCATGGTTGCTAGGGTAATTTGGACAACTACAAACTGGAGAGCTGCTAAATTAAAAGCTAAATAATACAAAAACACAAATATAACACATAAAAATAAAAACCAGTTGCGAATTGTCTCAGAATAATGCTCTCTGCATTATACTGAAAGTTAATGTAAAGGTGAACAACCCCTTTAATTATTCCCATGTATACATCCTACCCTTTCTTCCACCTGTAACTGGCCTCCTAAAACATTACAGAATAGACATGCATACCTGACCAATGGTTATTGTTTTCTCTATATTCATTTGTTTGTATTCCTTGATGAAATTGCTTATATAAGACCATTTTTATACTGTATAAATTACTTAATTAGCCAGGTTCTGGATTATATTTAAAACTTGAAATAATCCATGCTGGATGGAGATCCATCCTGTACTTTTAAAGGGGACCCAAAAAATATTCCAAATCCTATTTTATCACATTAGTGAAGCAAAATTAACATTAATTACACGATATAAATTATTTTAACCTTGTTTTCTTTAGTCTGGGAACTCATAATTATACCAAGGAAGCAGGAGCCATTTTGTGGACACTGTTATTAAGGCAAGCCTTCCATCCTCTCAAAATCTCGTTTATGCACCAGAATAGGGGAGTTTATGTCTATCTCCGTGCACTGGTTACTCAATTAAATCGTGACGAGTGCAGTGATATCTAGGAAGTGCTGAATGGCTAAGGCATAGAGGAGGGGCAGGCATTATTTGTCTGACAGCTGAGCTTTTAAAACAAGTTTACAACAACTATGAATGCTTTAATAAAAAAAAAAGGTTTTGATGTTTAATTTGAAAAGAACTTTTATCATGCAGCTTTTTATGTCTGGGTGACAGGTCCCCTTTAAGGATGGTTAAACATTTTGCATATCATTGCGGAGGATTTTTCCTTTTAGTAGGCCACAGTACAATTTCATGGACTGAATAAAATTAAAACTTTTATGGAGGAGACCAGCATTTGAAGTATCCTGGGGTCCACGTCTTGCCATGGAGTGCCGTATCTGTCACACAGGTCTCAGGTTGCACCACTCTGTTATACAGGTCTTTTTACAAAGTATTCTGTAATATAATTCCTATTCCCCAGTGAAGCTGTAAATCCTATTTCCTCTGAAAGCTGGACATGGTCATTTAATGTGTGATTATGCCTTGTCTTCCTTTCAGAGGGTGTGTAAATTGAATTACAAAACAACCTATCTTCTTGTTAACTTTAAGGTGCCAAACTTGTCTAGACTTTAGTGTTGTATGATAAAAGCTGTAGTGTTTGTGTCCCAGAGATATGTAAACCACCATCAGATCTGTCTGTTTTATCAATCCAGAAAGCTAATGAAGTTTTGGTATTTTCAGCTTCGTTATTACAAATTTCCCAACCATTGCTCCATGGTGAGTTCTTTTTGGCTGCAGTTTAAACTTTTCTTTTCAAAACAGAGATGTCATGCTTCGTGTTAGCAGTATCAAGTTGTGTTTTAGGTGTGTTTTTGAAATTTAGATTAAAATCTTTAAAAATAAGTATTAATTAAATAAGTAATAATTTATCTGCCTTTTCTTTACAACCCATACCACTTTTATAGTGCTTCAAGCATATCACCAGTCTGTTTCACATTGTAGGGACATTTATGTATGGTTTCTTAAAGGGATACTGTCAGGGGAAAACAGATTTTTTTCAAAACACATCAGTTAATAGTGCTACTCCAGCAGACTTCTGCAGTGAAATCAATTTCTCAAAAGAGCAAACAGTTTTTTTTTTTATATCGTTTTAAAATCTGACATGGGGCTAGATATTTTGTCAAATCCCCCAGCTGCCCCTGGTCATGTGACTTGTGCCAGCACTTAAGGAGGGAACTGATTTCCAGAAAGCTGTCATTTTTTCTTCTCAGTGTAATTGAAGGAGTCACAGTGGGACAAAGGTTTTTACTATTTTACTTAGCTCTACCTGGCAGCTGTTATCTTGTCAGTGTGCTATTATCTGGTTACCTTCCCATTGTTCTGTTGTTAGGCTGCTGGGGAGGTGTGATATCAGTCCATTTTGCAGTACAGCAGTAAAGAGTAACTGAAGTTTATCAGAGCACAAGTCACATGACTTGGGGCAGCTGGGAAATTAATGTCTAGCCCCATGCCAGATTTTAAAAATATAAAAAGTCTGTTTGCTCTTTTGAGAAATGGATTTCACTGCATAATTCTGCTGGTGCAGCACTATTAAAGGATGCATCTTGAAAAATGTTTTTTTTCTCATAACGGTATCCCTTTAAGCTAGTATCTACGTAAGTGGCTTAAAGTTTCTGTGGTCCAAATAAGAAAGGCTTTCAAACATCAATTAGCAGACACTACCTCTACCTGAACAATGTTCTGTGATATTAATCTTTTTCCTGCCTTGCCATATAAGGGAATTAAAAATGGGGCTATATTAAATTTGACTAATTACATTACGTTCATGAAACGCCAGTGAGAGCTTAAAATGCCTTCAGCATTAGATATGTAGTGACCTGATGTTATAAGCTCGTTGTCCTAGTTTATTAGCTGTTCCTCAGCTTCCATAGTGACAGTGTAATAATAGAATTTCTTTATTTTTTCAGCCATTGTATAAACACCTTATTCATTAAATCCCTGAGTTTTTGATTTTTGGAACGTTATGTATTTTCATATACAGTTATGGGTCTAGTTATCCAGCATGTTTGGCACCTGGGGCTTTCAAGATAACGTATTTTTCCGTAATTTCAATCTTCATAACTTAAGTCTACTAGAAAATCATATAAATCCAATAGACTAGTTTTGCATTATTACTGAGAAAAAGGAAATTATTTTTGTAAAATGTTGATTATTTGGATAAAATGAAGTCTATGGGAGATGGCTTTTCAGTAATTCAGAGCTTTCTGGATAATGAGTTTCCAAATAACACATCCCATACCTGCGCTTACATTCAAATTTCTATTTTGTTAAATCAAAATTTTCCTCTAAAAGTTGTGTTTTTCTATTTCTCTAAATTCTCAAGGCTTATAAAATGTAAGGAACACGAAAAACTCATAATAAATTTTGGCAAGTAAAAGCAGTCAAGGTCCTATATATTTCAATAGGAGCTGTTTTGATCCTAATGGACTTTTATTTTTTTAGCCATTTGAACTTTTAGAGTTTACTAGTAATTGTCTGAAAAACTCGAACAATTTTCTTTCTTTACTTTTTTTCATTGTTTTACATAAATGTCCACCCTTGTTTCATCTTTAGCATCCTGGTAGATGGCAGCAGATTCAGATAAAAATTGTTCCGGTACATTTCTCCATTCAACTTTCTTCATTTATATGAAATCTACCCATGTCATATGCTGAAATACAACCCCACAATATGGTTTTCCCACCTCCAAACTTCACTGTTGGTATGGTGTTTGTGCAGTGCCAATTCTCCTCCAAACATGGGGTGTCCAATGACATCCAAAGAGTTACATTTTGGTCTCATCTGACCAGACTATATTATCATAGAATTTCATTGGCTTGTTCAAATGTTCAAGTGCAGCAAACATTAAACAAGCTTCAACATGCTTTTTCTTCAGCTGTGTTGTACAGTGAGCATACATAGAGGCCATGTTGAATGCATTACTGATGTTTTCTTTGAAATAATTGTACCTGCCAATTCAAAGTTTTCTTAAAGGAAACCTATACCTCCAAATGAATACTTGAGCAACAGTTTATATCAAATTAAGTGGCATATTAAAGGATCTTATCAAACTGGTATATATATTTAAGTAAATATTGCCCTTTTATGTCTCTTGCCTTGAACCACCATTTCGTGATGGTCTGTGTGCTGCCTCAGAGATCACCTGACCAGAAATATTTCAACTCTAACTGTAACAGGAAGAAGTGTGGAAGCAAAAGACAGAACTCTGACTGTTTTTCCATTTTGATGCTAGCATATTAAGTATGAGCCTCCTTCAACACAGCTGGAGCCCATTCACAGCTTTCTAAAGGTGGCCATACATGGGCCAATAAAAGTGGGACTAAAAGTCTCATCAAATCGAGGCCGCATCTGTTAGTTGATGCGGCCCCGCGATCCGACCACCCATATGGCCTCCATTATGATCCGATCATTGGGCCCTAGGGCCCACGATCGGATCAGCCCGATATCGCTCGCCGTTTCCTGACCCCCCCCAAAAAAAAAGTAATAATTTCTTTACATTTGAGAATGTTTTTAGATTGCAGTAGATGAATGTTTTTAGTCAGTTGTATTAAGTAATTTATTTTTTTTATTTATTTTAATTTCTAGCGCCAGACAAAAGCCTAAAAAAGGTTTTTGACCAATGGAGAACTATTTTGAGGTAGAATCCTACAACCTGGATAAAGTTTTAGACGAATTTGAAAAAAATGAAGGTATAGTATGTTACTCACATACAAATTAAGGCTAATAACACTATCTTCATATTTTACAGAGGGGTTTTGGAGCAGTGTTTAAATTTGTGTCAGACCATAAACCATCACAGTGTTAGAAATTCAGTTGAAGGCAGAATTGTGAGCACAGCTAGCCAAGTACACATTACTTATTATGTGAAAAGTAGTAAATTAATCAGTGTGTTAAAAAAAACATTTTAAAATGTTACATGAAACTGTTTTATAATGCACAGTTATATTCTCTTTCACAATTTTTAAAACACAAGAATATTATATTTTGGATCACTTCCCCCAAGTGTCCACTGTTTACTGCAAAAAATGTATCAAAGGGGACACTACCATACGTCAAGCCCACTACCATGGGTCAGGCCCACTGCAACAATTAATCAGCTCTGCTAAAAGCATGAAGTAGATGTTTTAAAAGAGGCAACCCCAGCCACCATGTCTTGTCGCTTATAGCAATGCACCTATATGCAGGGTATCGCAACATATGGTGTAACATTACTGTGAAGATGGGTTGTCGGTGATTCTGGAAACCATTAATTGTTTTAGTTGAGATGCAGAATAATGTAGGCAAATGTGAAAAAACATACATTTTTTTTCTTGTATTTTTTTCCCTGGTAAATCCTGAATTTTAAGGAAGGTAAACATCCTTAATTTGTACTTCAGTCTATTTCCTGGACCATCACTTATTCTTATTGTATGTGGGCTGTCAATCAGAAAACTTTGACTAATATTATGTTTGACAATGAATACCCCTGTTATCTCCCTGTTTCTGTATGGGGGCAGCTGCTAGGCCACTGCACAGAATCAGATTGGACTTGCACATATGTAACCACTTAGATATAACTGGATCAGCTAAAGCTGAAGCAATGTGATGCATTAGAACTGGTCTTTCTTTGACTATATTTCGTAATTACCCAATGCTTGCATTTTGCTGCTGAACTCTTCTGTTACAAAGTAACCCCTGCAACTGAGTTTTTGAATGAATGTGACCACTGAACTGGTTTCATTGTTGTGGCACGTAGACAAATATCTTTTGTAGAGTTAAAACTTGGCTCACTATTGAAGAGCTAGCCATTGTCATAAGTGAGGCCCATCATTTGTTCGCCATATGTAAATGTTTAATGAGGAGGGACGCTGATCAACTGTGAAGGCGGTAGATTGTTGCCAATGCTCAATTTTTAGGACAACTTTTGTGTTTTTTCTAGAGAGCATCACAAACATGCTGCTCATTTTGTTAGAAAAATAGTACATGCATTTACCCCCTCTTATGAGGGATAGATAAGATAAAATTAAATGCCAGCAAATAAAACCATACATTTGTTTTATATGCATTTAAATCTAATGCAAATTTATTATGCATTTGTAAAGTTTTATTTTCAGAAGACGTTGCATCTTTATTTTCAACATGAAGTTTAACTATGTAGGAAAATATTTCTGTTGTATATGCGGTATGTTCTGTTTCAACCCACTGTCCTTAGTGATAGTTCCCTTAGATCTGTGCCAGGACCTTTACAGGACACTACTCACTGTTATGAGCAGATCTCCACAGACAGTTGAACTCAAACAGACTGACACGAATATGCAGATTTGTTAGAAGTTTATTCCACAACTGTTATAAAATCTCCCATACATTAATCAATCCAGTAGGTCAGAGAATATTTTTTTACCAGGGATGGTTAGGCAGAGTACCTAAAATGACTGCTAACTGAACACTGGGAACAGTTAAAGAGGGGAGGAGGGTTAAGGGTCACAGCGGCTTCCTGGACTACAGGGAGAGGTGAAGGACAAACTACATTTAAAGGGAAACTTTCATGGGAAAACCTAGTGCTGCTCCAGTAGACTTCTGCACTGAAATCCACTTCTTCTGCATGCCAATACTGGCACTAGAGTCCATTGCAGGCATCTTCTGTTCATATTATCAGGATCTGAATTGTAAATCCTCAGGGTGCTTAGGCGTAAGGTGAAGCAAAGTCTTCTCTTGATATGAGTAAGTCCAGTTCAGCAGCAAGTCTGCAGAAACCCAATAAGTGTCATCTTACTACTTCTCTTGGTATGAGCAGTACCAGCTCAATAGAAAGTCTGACAAAAGCCTGGTAGTGTCACATTTGGCTACCTTTACTACAAACCTTTGTAGCTCCCAGCCTTCACAGGGTAAAGTCTTTGTAAGAAATCCTGTAGTTCATTTTGAAGAACAAGATCCCTTGTGGGTGAAGCTTAACCTTTCATGATTAATTTAACATCTGTAGAACATGCAAACAAACCATTCTCCAGTGGCTTAGAAGCACATTGGAAAGATGTCGGATGTGCTTCCATTGACATCCACAGAGTGTGCTGCAATCAAAGTGTCCTGAAGGAACCTGGACCATGACAGTCTCTTGAGTGGTAAGAGTCATTAATGTTGGACGGTGTGGGTAAAACAGTTCGAAAGTGTCTTCAGTCATCAGACATAAAGAATTGTCCTTTTGGAAGAAGACTGGAACTGATGAACACATTGCTTTAGTGCTGTGACTTGTTGCAGATGTGCTGGTAATGTCTGCTGGAATAAGTATAGTGTAGATGTGTTGCCATGAGCAGGACGTGTTCCAGTTGTCCACTTTAGAAGTCGGCTTTCTAGGCAACAGGTTTCCTTGGAAGGTGACTAAACCTGAGATGTTACTTTCAACAGACTGATGTGTTTTAGTTCTATATTCACTTTCACCCTCTTGAGAGGTTCTTCTTAAACCATATATAGCAATGGCAGAAGAAACATACTCTCATGCGGTAGTCTGTCACCTCATCATTCTGGTCATTGCTGTGATGCCATAGGAACTGTAGGTAGTTCCTTCTATCCTCACGGACAATGAAACTTTGGAACATCTGTTGAATGTCTGCCTTTATTTCCACAAGTTCTTGACTGAAATGGATGAGTACCTCTATAAGGCTGCTTTTCAAGTTGGGCCCAGTGAAAAGAGTGTTGTACACTGACAGATCTTCGTACTGAGCTCTAGAGTCAAACATTACCCTAATCTGATTCAGTTTTTTAGGCTGGTAGACGCCAAAGGATAAGAGGAACTAACATTCTTCTCTTTCCTGTAATTGACTTGTAGGTTCAGCATGGTTGTCAAAACACTTTTGCATGATGCCTAGGAAAGGTTCTCTCATTTCTGGTTTCTTGTCTGAGATGCTTTGCAGTGAAACTAATATAAATATTGCTTGTTGCCTTTTGTTAGGCAAATGTTGCCTTTGTGTGCAGGAAGATAAAGGGGATACCCAGCTGTTGGACTTCTCCTGGAGAAATTCTTTATCCACAGTTGTGAGTACTATTTTGCTTGACACACTTGACAAAGAGCTTCACAAGCTCGAAACATGTTGTGTGGCAATAAAAACACATACTAGCAGTTAAACTGTTGTATAGTGCCATATTGTTGGTTTATTCAATTGGAGTACTATTTTGCTGTCATCACTGGTTGATTTGAACACAGTGCTACAAAGAGTGTCTCCTTGAGACTGATGAGAATTCACACTACTCTGTGTGATGTGCTGAAACTCTGAGTTGCTTTCAAGTCTTTTTTTCACACTGTACTGGTGTGGACATGGATCAATATAAGTACTGCATCCATTTGAGAGTACATGAGTTTTGTAAGAAGTAATATTAGTTGGTTTCCTCTTACCATCTCTACAGACATTTCCTACAATGACCCATCCAAGGTCAAGGTGTTGGGCATAAGGAGTATCATGAGGTCTGTTGCGTTGCTGGCGTTCCTTGTGTACTCTCAAGATATCTCTACCAAGCAAAATAAGAGTGTCAGCATTCTTGTCAAAGACTGTATGCAGTTGGCTATGCTCCTTAAGTGAGGATGATGAAGAGCAACTTCAGGTGTAGGAATGTCTTCTCTGTTGGATGGTATATGGTTGCATTCAACCAGTGTAGGCAAAGGTAACTTTGTCTTGCCATCTAAAGATGCTATCATAAAGCCATAAGCTCTTCTTTCAGCCACTTCAGAAATACCTGCACAAGTGCCGAGTATGTGGTAGTGCTTCTCTATTTATGTTAAATAAATTAAATAACTCAGAACATGACGTGGAAACAGAAGTAGAAGCTGAGGTTTGATTGGAGCCCTCCCCGCCATGATTTTCTTGGGAAGAAGTGTTTGAAGGCAACACTGGAGAGGACTGTGGATGAAGGGCTGACACATGTTTGTCACTGTTACACTCTAAACATTTAATAACAGCTGTGCAGTCCTTGGCGAGATGTTCCACAGAGGCACAGCACTTTTAGCAGATTAAAAATTTCTTTGAGTTCCTTGCGTTCCTGCAGTGGTTTTGCTCTAAAGCCACAACACTGTGGATAGAGCATTGTCGATTTGGGTTTTCAATTCTCTCACCCTGATCACCTTTGCTGGGAGAAGTAATTGCAGGAACAACATCTGTTTTCTTAACAGACGAAACCTCTGTGATCTGTGTAATTGTCGCGTGTATGATTTGGTGAAGGGGGGCTAAGAACTCTTGCCTCACTAAATATAAAGCTTGAATGATTATTTGTCCTTGAAATCTCTTTGATGAAGACACAGAAGTAAGAAAATGGTTGAAAGGATACTTGGTTTTTTACCTTGTGATTAGAACCTTGTGTTACCCACTTTTCTTGAATGTCATATGGCAGCTTTGCTACTATGAACGGTGTCCAAGCGGTGGCAAGCGAGGATCTGTTTTTGCCAGTTGAAGTTCAAGCAAGAGGTCTAGAAACTTTAGATTGTCCTTTCCGGTTATTTTTGGAAAACTTTGCAGTTTTTTTAAATAAAGCACTTTCTGGACTGCCATTACTGTGTTTCAGGCGTTCCCATGCAGCTGCTAGACCTGCAGCTACATTTACCAGTGTAAACAGATTTCAGAGTCCTAATGCTTTCTGAAGACTGTGGACCAAGCCACTGAATCAGTAGGTCTAATTCTTGTCCGGCTGTAATACTAAGATCTGCTGTGGTGGCCTCAAATGTACTCTTCCAGCCCCTGTAGGTTTCTGGTCGGTCATCAAACTTTGAAATACTGGTGCTGGTGAGTTCACAGCGAGCCATAAACTTGGCAATGTCTGTAATTCCATTTCCCTTTATCATTGGGCAATGTGCTCCTGTCTGGCATATTAGTGTTGAATGAAGTAAGGTGATGCAGAGGCATTCAGCATAGGAATAGTTTTATAGTCCATTATTCTAGTTAGGTATGTATCTGCAGCAGTGCTGTTGATAAAAGGTAGATGACTGCCCATGCGATTGGCACCTCCAGTTTGTTGGAGCACAGTTATTGAAGCAGAAGGAGGAGAACATTTATTGTATTGATTAGCACTGTAGGGTATCTTTGCCATGCCTTGAAGTGACTGTTTTTATGAACAGAGTGCCTGCTAGTTTGGCTCAAAACGTAGTCCTTGGTGCGCTTGGAGTCCTCTGTGTCTGTCAGACTGACACTATCTCTATCAATCTCTTTAGCAGCCTGTTCTAAAACTTTCAGTCTAGCCAACGCTGCTGCCTGGTCACGTTCTCCAGTTTGGCTTCCATTTCTGCTTTTTGATAAGCAGTATCTGCTTCCATTTCTGCTTTTTGATGAGCATTTTCTGCTTACATTTTTGACGAGCAAGGTTTGCTTCCATTTCTGCTTCTTGACTAGAAATTTTTGCTTACATTTCTGCTTTTTGATGAGCAGCTTCAATTTCTGCTTTTTGATGAGCAGCTTCAATTTCTGCTTTCTGATGAGCAGCTTCAATTTCTGCTTTCTGATGAGCAGCTTCAATTTCTACTTTTTGATGAGCCGTTTCTGCTTTTAGGGTAGCTTCCTTTCTAGCAAAGTCAGCCTCTCTTTTAGCAGTCTATAAATCAACCCGGGCTTTGAGAAGAACATCTTGAATGTGAAGATCTGGAAGACCTTTCTGTGTGTCTAGAAGATACAGAGACATGAGATGTAGCATCCACCTGATGTGTGATTTTTGCTTGAGCCTTCACCTTGGTTTCTTGAACTAGGCAGTTTCTTTACTCATTGAGGTAACTGAATCTACTTAACTCTAGAGAATCCTCTGTATTGGTGCTCTTTAAGAAAGATGAATATTTACTACTCGGTCTCTGATGACGTTCAAAGGCGATATTGAGACCTTTGAGAGCTCCCTCTAGGTGCAGTACTTCTTGGTCAGGTTCACTAACCACAGACATGCAGTGTACTGTTTAGATTATCTGAGAATTGCTCTTTAGTAGCTTCAAAATTTTCCTTTAATTTAATAGTAGGTAAAATCTTCCTTTTGGATCTGACACTTTGCCCTGGCAAGGTGGTGATGGGTTGTACATCAGTGAGCTGTGGTTCTTGACACACAATTTCAAAAATATCCTTAACAGAAGCCATAGATCCTGACTGAGACATAGCAATGACTGCGCTGGTTGCAGGAGCTAACAGCAGGATAGAGGCAGGTGCTGAGCAGACAGGCAGATTACAGAAAGTTCAATGCAGGATATAGCCCACTTGTGTCTCTTTGCAGAATATAGATAGCAGTATTTTGTGAACAGTGGTATGTAGAGAAGCTTCCTGACTGCAGCAGTTCTGTACATGTAATTATTAACACTGGATGCTGATAAATCCTGATGAGAGGACACTGGAGTGTGCATATATATAGCTGTTTCTGTGTTATGCACATACACTGTGGTGCTGCTGCTGATGGCTGGCTGCTATTTACTACCACCGAACTAACACAAAGCTGGCCCAATTTGAACTTGGCTGGCAATTATATTCTCTGACTGTTCTGTTTTAACCCTCAATCAAAGTCATGGAGAGCACACCTAATGTCAAAAAATCACTAATTTATTACAAAATAAGAAGAAACAAAGGAAATACAAATTATATAGTCAAAATAGCAAAAAATTAGGTAAAAAATAGAAAATAGAAAAAATAGAAAAAGAAGCCCAACTCGTTTCGACCTTAAGGCTCTTCCTCCGGGGCAAAAAACACAAAAAAACAAAATTTAAAAATTGGCAGAACGAGTCTTACTGTCCGTGGGTTTATATAGTCCATGCTGTATGTGTGTCGATGTCCTCTGGGTGTCTGACGTCACTTCCGCCCCAATAGGAAACACGAAACTTCTTTGCAATTGAGTCGTGGAGCGCAAGTACTTCTAAATGCATGTCGCGGTTTGTGCCAGACTTACATCATCACTTCCGCCATCATCTGTTTTAACCCACTGTCCTTAGTTATAGTTCCCTTAGATTTGGGCCAGGACCATTACAGGACAGTACTCCACAGACAGTTGAACCGGACTGACACAAATATACAGATTTGTTGAAGTTTATTCCACAACTGTTTTAAAATATCCCATACATTAATAAATCCAGTAGTTCAGAGAATATTTTTTGTTACCAGGGATGGTAAGCCAGTTAGAGAGTACTGAACACTGGGAACAGTTGAAGAGGGGAGGGGGGGGGGTTAAGGGACAGCAGCTATCTGGACTACAGGGAGAGGTGAAGGACAAACTAGAAAACATAAAGCACAACATACTAAAATACATTTAACTGTAGTTGTGTGTAACATAAGTGATACTGACACTAAAAACATACTTTTTAAAAATATGAATGTACGATAAAAGTTACCTATTGGTCACGTCTAATTCTAACGGACTCCTACTGCACAAATATGCCAGACCCCTTATACAGGAACACGGGTCATCAGACGGGTAATGTAAAAGCATCATGCAAATACTTTATGGCAAAGTTAGAAGTAGCTTTCAAAGCCAATATTATAATAGATGTAAAAAAAGGGTAATTTCTGGCGTCATTATCTCTTTAACAGTTTTCTCTTTGTGCTTTCTTTCTTCCTCAGATGAAACTGTCTTTCCAAAGCTGTTAGATGCTAAGTGGAATCAAATCTTAGAACCACATTCGCATAAAGTCACTGATAACCCAGCTCTTGACAATGTCTGTAAATCAATCATTGCTATTGAAGCTCATCTCAAAGTCAGGTCACCCAGCTTGACAGCCCTGGAGAGGTCCACATATGTGAATGGAGAAGTAGGTATTGTGACTCCTGAAATGCCTAAAATGGTTATAGGAGACACCATTATGGCAGAAGATTCACTCTTTAACACTGGTCCCTCTGAAATTATATACAACCCATCTACTGTGGAGAGTCAAAGTTTACAAGTTTTAGACGATGTACTAGTGAGCATTAACAATGAAAAAAGTATTCTTCTTGATGATGGCTTTTCTCCATGCAGTAGCCCCAAAAGTGTTATAAACTCTGCCTGCTTGACCATGAATAATGGAAAGCCCTCACATGGTCAAATAATTGTAAATGACCAAGACAAAGAAGCTGTAACAATTTCCTTCCTTCCAACAATCACACAGGATACTACTAACGTAAGCACAGACCCAACTTTAAATAAATCTGGCACTGAAGAACCTTATAGAGCATTAAAACAAACCACATCAGTTATTCTGGCTGAAATAAAGCCTTATTCCACACGTGCTACCCTTTCATGTGAAAATAACAACAAGATACCCATATGTCAATTAAATAATACAAATCTACTCAGCGTTTCACCAGTGGTTGAAGCATGTAGTGAGAAGCATACATCTTCCTTGCATGAAGAAAAACTTGCTGATATATCTGTAACTGAATCCTTTTCAGCCACTGCTGCTGAAACTGTACTAGGTAAAGAAGCTCTTCATAGTGCAGATTTTTTTGACATTGTTGTAAAGAACTTTTCTGACTCGTGTGTGTTTAATGGTGACTTTACTAAAACTAGTGGACTCTCACAAGAAAGCAATGAAAATCTTTATGGGGAGTTTGAAGGGGAGGTAGATGCTAATGTTTTATTGGAAGATGCATGTGTTGCTTATAAAGAAAGAATAGATTTGTCTGAAGAAAATGGAACTAATGCACCAATGTCTCTGTTCAATGGGTGTGATTCATATGGAATAAAAACCCCTGCTATAGCTCAAAACCCAAAGAATTTACCATCGAAAGAAGATTCTGTAACAGAAGAAAAAGAAATTGAAGAAAGCAAGTCAGAATACTATTCTGGTGTTTATGAACAACAGAAGGAAGATGACATAACTGAGAGAGGTGGACTCTTGTTAAATGCCAAGGTTGACCAAATGAAGAACAGTTTGCTTAGTCTTTGTAATCAGGTTCCATCCATACATGGGCAAACGTCACCAAATAAGGGCAAGATTGTGCAATCCTTCAGTGTTCCATTTGGTGGAGCTCGCCCAAAGCAGCCAACTCATCTCAAACTCCATATTCCAAAGCCATTGTCTGAAATGTTACAGTGTGATCTTATTCCTCCAAATGCTGGATGCAGCTCTAAAAACAAAAATGACATGTTAAACAAATCAAATCAGGGGGATAACCTGATTTCAGTATCACTATGTGAGGAAGTGCACAGCCCTGTTACTGATACTAATGGCGAGTACAGGGGACCTGGCAGCCTGTGCCTTGCAGTGTCTCCAGACAGCCCAGACAATGATCTGCTTGCTGGGCAGTTTGGCGTACCCATCTCTAAGCCATTTACTACTCTAGGGGAAGTGGCTCCGGTCTGGGTGCCAGATTCCCAAGCACCAAACTGCATGAAGTGCAAGGCCAGATTTACATTTACCAAAAGGAGGCATCATTGCCGAGCTTGTGGAAAGGTATGTAAAGAAATGTGCTGTTTCATCAGGGCAACAGTAATCACGGCTAATTATTCACAACAAAATGTGTTCAGCAGATTCAGTAAAAGTATACTGATAAGTTACACAGTAACGATTCATCTGCTCAGCCTCATTTTGAAGTGTATAAAATATAAGTAGATGTTCTGTATATTATCTGGTAGTTGATTTGATGCAAAAGGTTATTTGTAAAAAGTACAAATGGGTGGAGAATTGAAAAAAAACTAGGCATGTAATGTATATTGAAATAATTTGATGATGATTTGATATTGCATTATGTGTACTGCTCTGCCTGTGTGTGCGCCGAGCTCTGCCTGTGTGTGCGCCGAGCTCTGCCTGTGTGTG
>CM044438.1:76806220-76852368 GCA_024363595.1 Xenopus borealis
CATTATATTTTTATTACTTTAAAACAATTACATTTTTTGATGTTACTGGTCCTTTAAAGGTGAACAAGCAATAGGTTGGCAGTACAGTTTCCCTTTTATTGGTGTCTCCTGTGTTTTATTGCTTATATGGGTTTTTTGCTTTACTATTCATCTTCTCATTTGATTTCAAAACTGCTCGATGGTTGCTAGGGTGATGAGATCCTAGTGACCAGATAACCATTTCTATAAACCTTGAGAGCCACAGGGGGAAAAAAAAGTCTTTATGAAATAATGGGATCTAATACTATTTCAATGCATAGGGATTTACTGGTAGTTCAGGATATAATTGATATTATATATACTTGTAATCCATTATTATTAGCTTGTGTCTAAGCTTCGGTGCTTGACTTCAGCATTGTTTTGTGATAGAAAATGGAGATGATGTGACAACCCATTTCTCGCTCCATCCCTCTGGAAATGTGTTCTGTTTTGGGCAGTTAAACCCAAGCCAGTAGTTTGGATCAGAGCAATGAACTGTGGCCTTTACTGTACCAAGCCCAGACTCACTGGGACAAGGAACCTGTGTGTTTAATGTTAGTGCTCACTTAAAGGGGTGGTTCAGCTTTCAATGAAATTGCAATTGGTTTTCATTTTTTATTATTTGTAGTTTTGGAGTTATTTAACATTGCATTTGGCAGCGCTCCAGTTTGCGAGCTGGTTGCTTGGGTCCAAATTACCCCTAGCAACCATACCCTGATTTGAATAAGACTGGCATATGAATAGCAGAGGCCTGAATAAAAAGTAGCAATAACAATACAGCTGTAGCCTTACAGAGAATTTCTTTTTTTAGTTGGGTCAGTGACCCCCATCCCCCATTTGAATGCTGGAAAGAGTCAGAAGAAGAAGGCAAATAACGCAAAAAACTATAACAAAGAAAAAATGAAGACCAATCGGAAAGCTGCTTAAATAGCCATTCTATATCATACTAAAAGTTAACCCCCCTCTTTAATGTTACATATCTCCATTTTCACCTTCTTTGTGTGCAGGAATGTGAAAGTCCATGGTGCGGCTCAAGCCAACACATCACCATGCAATGAAACGCATTCAACGTGTTGAAAGTCTTGAAGATAAAGGAAGTGAAGGAGGAATCGCAGATTAGAACTACTTTTATCCGACTGCCGGATGAAAACGCTGCACACTGTATCTCCATCCCACAGTCAGATAAATCTACTTCTAATCTGCGATTCCTCCTTCACTTCCGCCACGTTGCGTGTTTCATCGCATGGCGACATGTTCTACCCTTAAATATGCTCATTGGTTACAATGGACACAATCTCAGCTGATCTATGCAGACGTCTGGTGGGAATAGTACTGGGATAGGCAACGGTCAGTTATGGCAGTACAACAGCACCCGGAGTATGAAGAACTCAATAGCTTGAAAATCCACTTTCATATTGCACAGCTGAAACCTAGAAATCCCAATTCACCTTTCGTTATTAAGGTCCCTATATTGTTTCATTCACCTAAACATTTAGGGGAACGAAATGTATTTAACATGTGTCCTGTTTCAGTACTGAAAAGCAGCCAATCAGAAGTTTACTTTCAAATAATCACATGACTAAATGATCAGTTACAAGACCCTGAGCACACTTTGCACCATATCATTTCTCCTATGGGACCTTCCTTACACATGGGCATTTGACTGATTAGAGCTATAAACCACAGAGCAATGGAGTCATATATATATATATATATATATATATATATATATATATATACATACACACACACATTTCAATGCATATATAAATATGCATTTTTAATAAACAAGTGTGTTTGAGCATTTAAAACATGTTTTAGATCATCTGTACAAGATGTAAAATAAAATGTTGCACTAAAAATAAGCAATGAAATGCATGTCAACCAAGGGACAGGTCTGATTGATTATTGGCTGCAGCCAGGCAGGATGAAATGAATGTCGGCTAAAACAAAGACATGTGTAAGGACCCTCAGGATTACCATTCTGCCCCCTTTTTTTTTTGCTATTAAAAGCTCTTTTTACATTGAGAATCCTTTGAGGGGTGACTTGCCCTGTTACTGAGAGTGTTACTGAGAGCAGCATGTTTATTGCATGTAGTGTGGGCATTTATCAGAGCCCCCTGACCTTCCTTTCTATGATACCTCACTTGTTTTAATGCAAAGCGCTATTCCTCTGCCGTTTGCTTGCTTCAATCAATTACAAAATCTCCTGTCACATGAAATGTTTGTTTTGAATACAAGATGTATTTTCCTTTAATAAAATTTAATTTTGTAATGCAAACCGTAACGCAGTTGTTTCTTAAGGCCTAAAGGTTCCGTTGTAAGCAGGAGACCCAGACTGGAAAGGTGCACCATTTCAATTTAATATATATACATATAGTACATAAAACATTTCCATGTATGGACAAACTGCTAGCTATGCAATAAATAAAAATGGCTTCCTCTAACAGTCTGAAGAATGACGTATTACCCATGGCACAAACATTCCTTTGTTCTACTACTGGAGAATAAATTAAAAGCTATAGCCCCATTGAAACCAGAAGGCCCTGCATAATCCTTGAGTGTGCGTCCCTCTGGCACTGAAGGGGTTACTAAGCAAATGACAACCCATTTTTACAGCCTGTTTGAAAGGGGAAGAGGCGCACAGAACGGACAAAGCTTTTATCAGACGCCAGATTAGACAGCGGGAAGCGATGAGGAACTGACAAGGGTTTGAAGGCACTTACAGGGAAAGTGTGTGGTACTGGGTTAAATGAGGGAACCAGTGATGAGAGTTTGTGGCTTTACTAATACACACCATGAAAGATTTGCATTATTTCAGCACCAGGAACAGCGGCAAATTTACTCTTGCTAGGACTCCTGCACTTCTCATCTGCTCCCCCTGTAACCTTCATCTGTAATCACTAAACCTTCCCACGAGACAGGGGAGAGCAGCAAATTCTCTCATATACAGGATCCATCCACTTCTCATCTGCTCCCCCTGTAACCTTCATCTGTAATCCCTAAACCTTCCCACGAGACAGGGGAGAGCAGCAAATTCTCTCATATACAGGATCCATCCAGTTCTCATCTGCCCCATAACCTTTATCTGTAATGATTAAAGCTCATCAGCAGGCAGAGACGGCAGACAGAAGCGGTGTTGCAGGATATTCTGCCTCCTATGTCAGATTTGTGCATTGATCTCAGAAGTTTCTAAAATAGTACATTCAACACATAAAGCTAGAGTGTAAGCTTAGCCGACACTGTAGCACAAAGCTATGTTAGTAAGGTCTTTTGGTCAGCACAGTCTCTAATCCCAGACATTCTGCTTTGTAATGAAGATTATACAGACTTTTCCCATCAGCGGTTGGCTTATTTCAGACGTGCTTCAATGCTGCAGCAGTTGCTCTGCAGTATTTGATATGTAACCCCACGTTGTCCCCGGAAAAACAGTTGGCAAGAAGGGGTTAAATTATAGAGGCAACGTCTTCATTTGCAGGATGCCTTCCACCTTTGTGCATGCACTAGGGGTTTACTAGGAAGAAGAAGAAGAAGACAACATTACCAGTTGATCATTATGTAAAAGAAGGTTAACTATCATTCCATCCACCCACTACCTTTATCAAGCAATCATATATCTATCAATCATCTATCAATTTTTATTATTCAGACAGCGTGTAATCAGGATGCAAGAGTTCCCAGATTCCAGCAATGTATGGGGAAAAACGATTTTGTATACTGACTTTACTTATAAGACTGGAAATTCCTTCAACCCTCTGCATCTGTAATTTATAGAGTGTTTCAGCTCCCAAATCAATCAGACTGCAATTCAGGTTGAATTATGTTTTGAAAAGTTAAAAGCTTAATGTCTATGTGGGTAATTGTCACTTGCACTTAACTGGTACCATCTGTCTGTGACTGCTTGGATCAGCCCAAAGTCTACCTATGGTGGACCTGTATCTAGAGTAAAATCCTGCAGTGACAGACAAACTGGTGCTAATTAACCATAACCAGTTTTGGCTAGGACAGTTTCTGGGCTAGTTTTCGTAAGTTTCCCACTTAAAGGAACAGTTCAGTGTAAAAATAAAAACTAGGCAAATAGGCTGGCAAAATAAAAAATGTTTCTAATATAGTTAGTTAGCCAAAAATGTAATGTATAAAGGCTGGAGTGACTGGATGTCTAACATAATAACCAGAACACTACTTTCTACTTTTCAGCTCTCCAACGCTGACTTAGTCAGTGACTTTAAGGGGGGCCACATGACTGTAACTGTTCAGTGTTTTTGCAATTGATTCTCAGCATTCAGCACAGATTCAACTATGTGGTTTAACAAAGGAATACTTTTAATTCTACATTTATGGCAGTAAAATGGGGCTAAAATAATGAGCTCCAATTACCTTTTGTGGAACGTGTCCCATCACCAGCCACTTCTCAGTCACCACCTGAAGGTCTTGGCCATTTAGAGGATCCCTCAGCCGCACCTTAATCTCCAATTTACCACCAGTTGGTTTTCTACCATCAAATACCTAAAGAAAAGACATAAGGGTTTAACTGCAACAACTACTGAGGTGAAGTGCTGTTGGTGTGAGGGAGGGTATGAGGGGGCCAAATAAAAGTAGGTAGCTCATTAAAGGAACAGTGACGAGCATACGATAATATGGCAGCTGGGAAGTGTTTGTAGACAGTGCAGAAAGAGGGAATCTTTCAACCAGTGCTGCCAGTTAGGAAGTCCAATATTTGTTCTAGTTATCAAACACTAATGCTGGCAAACTCTTGTACCTCTACTATCTCTCGGATCTCACACTGAGTCTCCAGCTTGTCCAGTTTTACATTCGCCGATCCAACCTGTTTATCACTTCTCACCAGAAAGAACCTATGACAGCAGATGAGCATTTCAAAGAGAGAACAAAATAAATGATTGGTTAAAAGTGAATGAAGTTCTTTGTATAGCCACTTAATATGAGATCATATGTGGGTTACTGTTTGAATGTGACACCTCAAGGGGCAAGGAAATAGGTTTTTCTTGCTGGCAACATCAATCTGTTCTAGGCTCTGTTAATTATGAAATGTAATCCAATATAACTTTCTTTTCTGTGGCCAGCTACACAAACAGACACTGAGAATGCATATAGAACCAAGGTCATTTTTGGCAATTGGTTACAATGCAAATCTGCAGAATTCAACTCCAGTCGTTCTATTTTCCCCAATGTTTTTTTCTAAGGTTTCCTGGGTGCTCCTTATTGATTTAGTGAGATTCTTACCCCTTGTGAAAGATCTCAAACTTGATGCCTTTGGTTTGAATGACACGTTTGAAACCCCTGTGATTCCGGTTTATGTTCAATTTAAACGACTGTTCATATTCTGTCCCAAAGGAAAAGAAATCAGTAATATTTAGGTTAAGAGATGTTGCTTTTTACAGACAACACATTTTCATATAAAGTTGTCCAGATCTGCATGTCTGTTTTATTGAATCAACTTTCATGGCTGACTTCATGACTCTTTCCTCCTCTCCAGATCTCTTACTCATACCATTGCTCCTCCTGCCAGCTACAGTTCCCACAATGCTTTGCCATGTTCTGTGATTTACAGACCTGAGACGAAGGAGCACAAGAGAAGCATGCAAGGTATTGTGAAATGGCAGGAGGAGTTGATTTCTGATGCATTGTTTCTGTAGACAAACGGAGAAGGAAAGAGTAAAACAGATACTGCTTTGAGTTGCAAATTCACTTTTACTTTCACTTTAAAATCCAAAAATGTGCAGCCTAATATGGGTATTCAAATCTGAGCACTGAATTTGAATTTAATAAATGTGTTCTGTTACCCAGAGCTTCAAAGTCAAATGACTAAGGGTTTGCATTTGGTTCTATTCAATACATAGAATTCATCCAAATCCTGCAATAAGAGCTAGCGGGTTCATCCAAGCCACACGCGCTTTCCAAATAAGCTAAAAAAGAAGGAAAAATGTTGTGCTTTATGCAACTAAAACTAATATGGCTCCCATGCCAGGTAGAATTAAAGTCAGGTGACTAAGGGCTTGAATTTGGTAAACATGGAAGATAAAAATGGGGATTCATAGCAGCTTCATCTGTGCTTGGATATATCAGAGCTATTTTCTGTTTTACATTTTCTTGTTTTAATGAACTGACCCATTTCTCAAAGCTGGCAACTATGTCAATTAATTACGCTGCACACAAATAACATTTGGATCCTTAATTGGAAATATTACTTTTAGGTAGATGATGAATGATGAAATGTAAAGCACTGTTTTACCGAGCAGTAGCGGTTGTCACTGCTAGATACAAATGACTTACAGATGATAAATCAGCCCTTTTTATATATAAAATATGTTGGTGAATAAATCAACCCTGGCGTTTTCTATACCCATGAGATGCACAGTATTGCTATGCTGTTTTCTACAGTTCTCATCACACAAGGGGAAATGTGTTGAAGCAGATTTATAGGTAAAGAAACCCACCTGGGGAGTTGGTGTTTTTAATTACCAAGGTTTTATTTTTTTGAGGCTGTTCCTAGGAAACAAAAGAAGAATGTCATTTTAGCAAAGTAAACAAAAAGCAGATATAAAACCAGAAAATCCCATATCGATTTCTATCCAAAAATGCAGTTACCCATAGCAACCAATGAATTTTCTGACTCAGTAATAGTTGATGGATTAGTAAATCAAACCCAGCTTTTGTTGTCAGAAAAAAAAGACTCTCTCTCTACTTGCTCTGTGTTTGTGTGCATCATATAAAAGAAAAAATACAGTAGGACCACAATAAAGTTTGTAAAGACATATAATCAATTATATGAGCGAGTTACAAGGGCGATTTAAGATAGAATAACAATAATAAGATATATAACAGTCAGCAGATTTCTTTCAGATAAGTGACATTACCTATTAAGTGACCTACATTCTGTGAGAGAGCTGTCTGATGAAAAGCTTGGGTCCCCTGGGGCTATGTGAGCTCAAATAAGCAGCACACACTAATTGAATAAAAAGGTTAATTAATAGCAGCATCATCTGAATCCCTTTTAGGCTGGGGACAGACAGGGAGAAGGAAGTTCGGGGAGATTGTAGCCTGGTATTAAACGCCAGGCGACAGAATCTCCCCGAATCTCCCTGTCTGTCCCCAGCCTTAGAATCCCAGTTTTCAATCAACACTCCATGAATAGCTCTACTGATCACCAATACAGCTTAAACATTACAGAAATGATTCACGTGGTTCTGGTGCCCCACTGTTTCTCACCGAGCTCGGATATGGAAACTCAAACTTCACAAAGGCATCCAAATCGTTGGGCGCAACTCCTACAAAAGAAAATGTGAACTTGTGCGACAGAAACCAGAACCAAACAGTAAAAGAATTAAAAGACAACCCCTTACCTCATCAGTGACTATCACTTACCTGATGGGGCTGGTAAGTTAATTCCACGTACAATGATAAGTAGCATTTCTGTGCTGCTGAGCTCAGAGAAAACCCTAGATAGGGAACAGAAAGAGGAAACTTCAGACCCACAGCTGCCAATTCTGTATCATTTGATCCAGTGCTCGCTCAACATACCCTGCCCACCCTACCACATGCTGTTTGCCAGCAGTACATTACAAATTGCCCAAGCTGGTCAGTTAGAAGAGGAAAAATTAATGTGTGTGCTGCAGCCAGTAAATAAAAGAGAAGTATGAGGAAGCCTCTGTCCCTGTTTGAGGCTTATGGCTTTCCCACACACGTGTAAATGACATGATCCTACAGAATAGTCCCACGTTTTAGAAATTAACTGACCAAAAACACAAAAAAATAAAAAGTATTAGTCTGCACTTATTCTATATAAAATTTAGAAAATTGAGTATAACTTCTGCTGGGATTTTGCCTTAAGTCTTGAACAAATATTAAAGTTAATGCACAACTGTACCAAAGCTGCTGGCCCCACTGCCAGGGAACTATTTATAACTCAAAGACAAGCCTGGTTTGTTGGCACAATAAGCTCTTTCAAAATTTGTAGTGTTGCAGTAAGTCATGAATACTGTATTATAAAGATACTAGACATTAAGCCCGTTAAATTAACGGGCGCTAGAACATATGTAGTCAAACATTTATAAAAACAGAATTGTTCTAGGCGAATTTTCGCCTGCGCTACACGAATTTACGCTCTGGTCGGCGAACGGTAACGTATTTACGTTTTTCAGACTATCACCCACAATGGTAAAACACGCCACAGTGTAAGGGTGCTAAGTTGCGCATCTATCTACTTTGCTAGCGGCGCACATGCACAGTAGCGCAATTCCACGGACACAGGGACTTGACGCAGAGACACTTGAACTTTATTATATAGGATAATTTATTAGATTCCCGCAGAGTCCTGTATGGGAGGATCCTGTAGCCACACTGCACTTTGCAGCCCCTTCTTGTTGCAGCAAAACAATATTGTTTTCCTACCGGACAATTTTTAGTGTCTTGTCTTCAAAATGGTAGGGAGGAGGGTCAAGGCCTTGAGCTTGGGACAGTTGAAGGATCTCACAGTTTTTCTTGCAGTCCTCAGCCATCTTCTCAAACCTGACACAAAATGAACATACTTGAGAGGATGAACATCAATGGCAGAGACTGTACAGCTTCCAGTCTTCATAGTATAAGTGCCATGAGGCAATTAAGCAGGCAATTGTACAAATATATTTTATAAATTAATATATAAACAATATTCTCTGCATTTTGTTATTGTTTCCTGACATAAGGTACTCACCGTGTAGTCTCAGCAACATTGCCCATCTGTGTAAACTGCTTTGAGTAGCATATGCATTTCTGTGAGGACGATACAAAAAAAGAAGGGACATCATCAATAAGAATCCCTATGTTTTACGCAGGATGAAAATAATCAATGATTCTTCATTTCCTCCATCACAAATAGACACCTGATGTTGATTTTTATTTTCCATAGAACATGTTTCCACTGTATGGGTCACAAAGCTCAAAAAGGAGATCTTGTGTACTCACTGTTATATCTCTTTCTCTTCAGTCACTTGGGGGACACAGGGACAGTGGGGTGTAGCTAGTACCAATAGGAGGCAGAACACAACCTTAAGAAGAACTTGACTCATCCTTCACTGGCTATACCCACAGCAGGCGGCATCTAGGTCAGTTTGTACCAAAGTCAACAGGATTAGGAATAACCTTAATATTATAAAAACTTTGAATTTTTAATTACAACAGTATCATGTGTGACGGAAGAGAAGGCCTCAATTCAGGGCGGGAAGCCCTGTGTCCCCCAAGTGATTGAAGAGATTTAACAGTGAGTAGACAAAATCTCCTTTCCACCGAGTCAGCTTGGGGGACACGGGGACAGTGGGGGCGTACCAAAGCTGTCCCCTGAACAACCGGGTGGGAAGAGAAGCCGATGTAGAAAAAACCCACCGTGGCCTTGAGCAACTTTCTGCCAATGCGAGTGTCAGAGGCAGCAAAGGTATCGAAATGGTAAAATAGTGAAAAAGAGTGGACTGAGGTCCACGTCGCTAGAAAGGTGTAAAAGGATCAAACAACCCCAGGTGTCAGCGTAAAATATGACTAGAGAAAGAAATCTAAGTCCTAACCTCCTGAGGACACAACTCATACTGACCTAGACTCCGCCTGCTGGGGGTATAGCCAGTGAAGAAAGAGTCAAGTTCTTCTTAAGGTTGTGTCCTACCTCCTAGTGCAACGAGCTACACCCCACTGTCCCTGTGTTCCCCAAGCTGACTCGGAGAAATAAAATTTGAGCCAACTGCAATTTTACATGCATGTAAAATAAATGATAAATAAAAATTAACATAAAGCATGGTTAACTTCACAAAAACTTTCATTAAAATGTATTTTCTAAAAAAAAAATTCTCTGTCCTCTCTTCCAACATAAAGCCTGCATGACAGGTCACTGATTTAAGTCTCACTGACTAAAATGTGAGACAGTGGATGATATGATCGGAGTATTGTAAGAAACAAGCTGCTCTGTGGCACACTTCGCAAAGTTCAGTTAGAATACTTCTCACAACAGTACTCCACAATCTAAAAAAAAAAGAATATATGCTCTGAAACTCTGGCTGCTATTAAGCAACTAATAGATTGATTGGATCTGGCTAACTGAGCTGCTACAATTACAATCAATGCTTACATTTCAGAAAAACAGCAAAATTACCAATAGAAAAAAATTATTTGTGGTGCACAACGTAGTATGCTCCTTCATGCAATTAGCATGTTGCTGCTGGCTAGGTCCTCACAGCAAAGAGATTTCAATGGAGCTGCACACGTACTTTCTTTGCAGTTGGGGTGCTTACCCCATTTATTACATAACCCTAATATCAATGTTTCAGGAGAGGGATGGGTACACACCCTCCTTTCCTCAGAGATGTACTGAATTCAGGATTTGGTTAGAAATTTTACCCTTTTCTACATTATTTGGTTATGGCTGAATCCAAGTCCCGGGCCGAACTGAATCCTTAACATCATGCAACTTTTTGTCACAAAAATTGATTTTTTTTTTTTCACGCGGTTCTTTTAAACCCTTCCTTACCTTAATCTGAGTTTGAATGCCATTTCGGATTCTATCGAATCCTTCATGAGAAATTCAGGATTTGGCTGAATCCCAGTTTGCAAACTTATGGTTAGCAGTGTTCTGTTATTCCTGTCTCTAATGAGTGGCATTTATTGCAACTGAAGAAACCACAGACAATATAGTACACATATAGTACACATAAACATAAAGACAACCCAAGTAAAACATTTGGCACACAAAGCCACAGTCCTTTTCTCGTTGCTCTATATTCCAGATGCATCAGAAACGTCAGCTACATCTGCATCTGTAACATGTAGCTCAAGCAATGGGTTATTTAGAACTTGTATAGGGATAGGAAGTAATGAGGTTCAAGCTTGTTATTGACCTCATGCTGTTCATACAGGAGCTTCACTAGCATGTTGTACACATCCTCCGAGTTCTGCGGTGACTTTATGTCTTCATATTCAACAACTACAAAGTCACTTTCCTCATCATCTGGAACAGCTGGCACCTTAAGAACAAAGACCAACAGGAAGGTTAAGTTAAAAGACTTGTGGATACTGAGCCTTCAGATATTTCCCTTATTATTTAATCATTTCAAAACTGAATATTTTCTATATTCAAAAATTTGGAAAGGAAAATAATTTTTTTAAATATTAATCCTGCCAGGGTAGGAGAGCAGAAGAATCTGATATTTATACTTCAAAGCCATGTGTACTTTTTTTTTTAAGACGCCAGAGAGAGAAGATGCCAAATATGCACCATTCAATCATGCAAATGGTCTTGACTGGAGGATGGCAAAACAGAAGCCCTCTTCTGTCACTCTAACCTTGGAAATGTCCACAAGCTTTCCACTTTTCACATGATCGATTGAGGCTTGAAGGGTGTGGGTAACTCTCATGTGCTGTTTGGCTTGTTCCAGGTCATTTTTTTGCTTGGCCTGGAGAGCAGCTTTTCTGTATTGTTTCTTGCGGTGTTCCAAGAATTCCAGTTGTTCTTGTACTTGAATAGTAAAGTGACATGATCAGTAATCAGTCACAAGACTAGGACTGAAAAGATGAGAACAATGAATTTATATTGTACATGGTTTCATATAGTTACATGTATGGGATCCCTTATCTGGAAACCTGTTATCCAGCAAGCTCCAAATCATGGAAAGAAACATCTGGTGGTTACTAAGCTGCATGAATTCATATTGGTGGCTATGCAATCCTACTGGGTTTGTTAAATGATTTTTAGAAGACTTAATGTATGGAGATACAAATTACAGAAAGACCCCTTATCTAGAAAACCCCAGGTTCCAAGCATTCTGGATAACCGATCCTAAACCTATCCTATGTATGGGATCTATTATCTAAAATGCCTGAAACACTGGGTTATTTTAATAAGGGATCTCTGTAAAGCCAAGAAACAGATTTAATAACCAACTTTGTTTTCCCAAATATACATTAAATATCTCCTGTATATCCACACTGACAGGCACCAGACATCATGCTTTTGGGTACTGTGACTGTTACAAAGAGTTACAGTTGACAGAAAGGAAAAGACAAAATGTTACGCAGCCGTTTATAAATACCTGCTGGAGGAAATTTTCCATCACTTGCTATTTTTACTGGTGCTTTGATGGGTAAGGAGGTCTCTTCACTGTCTGACGCAGCAGAAATCTCCATTGGCTTCACTAGCTGAGTGGGTTTAGAGTGGCCTTGTGGCTTTGATTGGCATTCATCCTATAAGAAATAAAGATCAAATGACAGTTGAGAGCACACTTGTTCCAGAAATTCCTGTTAATAATGAAGATACTTCTGCTATGGAGTGCAAAGAGGCCCAGTCTAATGGTGAGTTGCTGATCTGGATATTTCTAGACAGTGTTGGACCAGCATATCTGGGGCCCACCAACACACTAGGGAATTGACCATTTCCCAATACCAACAGGTGTGGACCGTATCCACGTAAACCACCTTTAAACACCAAAAATGGTTATATAATTAAACAAATTTATTGGTAATAAGAATTAATGCTACCATATATATATAATAAAAAATTGCCCAGCCTACCTTAATATCCCTCACAGATTAAAACAATAAATAAATAATACATGGACATATATAATTTTTTTTTTTAATTTGTAAAAAAGAAATTTGTACAGTAAAACCGCAGTTGACTTTTTCTTGTGTCAAATATTGAAATAAAGTTCTTTTGTACAAGATAAGCGATGTAGAAACATTAATTGTATCTTTACAAAGAGATGTCTGGTTATACATCAGTCAGCTGTAATATACAATAAACATTTTCCCAATAAAGGAAAGGAAAAAAAAAAGGAAAAAAAAAAAGGGGGGGAGGGGAGCCAGATCCAGTAAAGAGAGGAAATTTCCCAATTGTGCTTGCTTGCTCTTAATCATCTATGTAGGAAGGTAATCAGATAACTATGGGGTCCATATCGTCTCGAATTTTCTTGGGAGTCCTCGGTTAATATAAGTTAGTCTATATAGGGGGACTGAATTATTTACGAATTCTATCCATTCTCTTTTTGTTGGAGGTTGTTCTGATTTCCATTTAAGGGCTATCAGCCGCTTTGCATGTATAAGTAGGAAACATATCAATGTCCTTTCGGCAATCGTAGGGGCAGTGTCTTCAGTTTCATTAAGGATAAGAAGTGCTAAGAGAGAACTAATTTCTTGTGCGATTTTACTCCATAATCTTAGAATTTTTGTGCATTCCCATACCATGTGGATAAATCCTGCTGGGGCGCATTTACATTTGGGGATAAAGGACTCAGTGGAGTCCGAAATGTTGCCCTTCTTTTTTGTATGTATATGGGCTGAATAAATCAACTTCACTTTTTTCACTTTCATCAGAGTGCCACTGATTTTTGTTTATGCATGGAATATTTGGACCTGAAGGGCGGGCAAAGGTCTTCCAGTTTGAGCACCTGTTACCCTAATTTGGGTGGTTTAGGCAAGGGTTTGAGCACTCCATTTTTTGTACAGCTTTACATTTGGGGAAGACATCTGGAATAGAGGGTTTAATTAGATGTAGTCTGTGCGGAGTCCGATATGTCCTATGGAGATATCTGAATTGAATCATTCTGTCTTTTTAGTTAATCAATGTAGAGTTGTATGCTTCTAAAATGTCCTTCCACATTTCAGAGGTTAATTGGGGAACATCTGCTTCCCATTTTCTATGGAGTTTGTCTAAGATAGGTTCACTGGGATTATCCAAGAGAGAATAGAACTGGGAAATTGGTTTCCGCAGTCCTGGGTCAAAGATTAAATCTTCCAGTCTCCTGGGGGTAGTGACTACTTTCTCTCTGCATAGTTGAGTTTAGACGGCATGCCGTAATTGGAGGAAGAGAAAAAGCATTCTGTTAGGTAGAATAAAGTTTTCTTTAAGGGTGTTGAAAGTGGGTATTTCGCCCTGTGTTATAACTTGGCCAATATATTTTATACCATGATTAGGCCAGGCTTTGGGGTCTGGTACCTTTTGTAGATGAGGTAAATTGGGGTTATGCCAGAGGGGAGTATGAATAGAGCAATAGTTTTCCACTCTGGGTAAGTGTAGTATAGCTGTTTTCCAACTGTACACAGATGCCTTTATTAAGGGGGATATATTTTTCAGTTTTTTTGTCCCACGATATAACAAGTTTTTTATTGCTTCATATTAGTTGGTTAGTTGGGCTTCCTGTGTTGTAACCGCTATGCCAGAAGAGGGGGACGCCCATCTCTAGACAGTTACCATTTTTGTAGCTCAATAATAAAAGAACATGTTTGGTGCTGCTAGACCTCCCCTGTCTGAGGGGTACTGTAATGTTGTTAGAGCTGTTCTAGAGGAGGTTGCGCCCCAGTACATTGTATTTAATAGGGATTTAAGTCTGCTGAAGTATTGTTTGGGGACCAGTATGGGGGATTGGAGAAATAGGTATGTAAATTTGGGTAAGAGAATCATTTTAAAAACATTGATATGGCCAAGGAGTGTTAGGGGAAGGCTACTCCAGCTCCTAGTTTTCTTCTCCATCAGAGTGAGTAAAGGGTTAAGGTTGAGTTCAACAAATTGATTAATATCTCTATGAATGTGCACCCCAAAATATTTAAAGGTAAAGACCCATGGGAGCGCAGCCTTATACCTGTGATCATCAAGCTGGAAGGTGTCTATTGAAAAGATTTGGGATTTTACACAGTTTATGGTTAAGCCCGAGTATTCTGTGTGCCGGTTTATTACATTTAGTGCCGCATCTAGGGTCTTTCTAGAAAAAAGTATGGTGTCGTCTGCATATATGGCTACTTTTTCCGTAATGGGTCCTATTCTCAGGCCCTTTACTTCCATGGTGTTTTTTTAGAAGGGTGGCTAATGGTTCCATCGCAATGGCAAATAATAGGGGTGATAGTGGGCATCCCTGCCATGTACCCCTAAAAAGCAAGAATGTAGAGAAGACAGTTTGGTTTGTTTTAATCCATGCCAATCAGTTTTTATATAACATAGCAGTGCATTTTAGAAAATTGCCTTTGACTCCCATAATTTCCATAGTTGCCCAAAGGTAGTTCAAAGGCCTTCTGGACGTATATAATTTAACCCACCACAGTTGCCCTACTACCCTGGGCTCCTGTTGTTTGTCACTGAATACCAGTTTATGGTAATCTAGCTCCCCACCAATGAAGTGATGAGAGCAGTGGGACCTACTGACTAAGTTTCATGACATTTTTATCCATAGGCGCTAAGAGTAATTGTTCATGAGATATGAAATGCGTAAGGCTGTGCCTTTGTGTACCAAATCTACAACCTTTTTACATCTCTGCCTGTAAGACTGCTCTCTGAGTGCATGCTCTACTACAATATAGTCCAAATGCTGTATAATAAACTGACATGAATGTGGATTACCTAGTATGGGTGAGAAGTACAGACAATGCATTTTCAAGCTGATCGAGGTCTTCATACAGATACTAAATTGCGATAATGTTTGATTTATGTTTTCATAAGTTTATAAAGGCTGGTAACTATAATTTAGCAACATTATGCATGAATTCTTAAAGTGACGCTGCTAGAAACAGAACTTGTAAAGCAGTCCATGGCCAGCAGCACAAAAGGATGCTCCAGTAAGAACCCTGCCTCCTCTATTTACCCAAGGCTGGACTTTGCTCATGTAATCAATGCCAGAGGCAGTATAGATCTTTTTGCTCAGGTCACCTAAGTAAACCCTTTAAATGATAAAATAGACAGATAATTATATACAGGTACTGTGATAACAAATTGGCCAGTGCTATGAAAAAATCAGTGTGCTATACTATAACAGATATACATTTGATTAGGACTACAGAAGACTGTAGTTACTGGTATTTTTGGTCTTCATTCTGATTTACATGAGTTACAGAGCAATATGAACTACTGACAAACCTCATCATCATCATCATTCCCTGCTGTTTTTGCCAACTTCTGGGCTGCCTCAAGTGCCTTCTCCACACTCCCTTCTTCCTCTGTTTGCTCCATGCCAGGTAGTGGAGGGAATCCTGTAAGATGGCACAATCTTATTCTCAGGTAGTGACTGAACAAGATGTTCTCTTTGCTAGTGCAGTTATACTATCAGTGGCTGTATAAAATACATGGCCATGACTAAAAATTACCTGGTGGCACTGGAAGCTCTGCCAGGTTCACCTGTCTTCCAGCTTTATGGGCCCGGATGGCTTCCTGGTATTGCTATAGACAAAATAAGACCCTGATTTCAGAGGATCCAAAACAAGAGCAGCAACAGTATAGGTAAATGCTCAACTGTCATCCCCCTACAGCAGAACTCTCATTTTATGTTTTTCAGGGGACTGGAAAATATGGTGGAAAATGTAAAATCAAGAAGATACATTACAAAGTATATGGTTGTAGTCAGAATAATAGCAGTCCGACATCACTTACCTGATCAATAACCATTTTTGGTAGCAATTATATTTCTATATAGCAAATAATTTACAAATAGTTGTAGTTAGGGTTGGCAATATATACCAAGAAGTCAGATAGCCCTTATTTAAAGGGCACCTATGGGCCGAAAAAAATTCCCCAAACCGAAGGTGCGGGCTGATAGAGCCCGTATTCCGGTTTGGGGTTCTAGTAGTTTAAAAAAAAAAAAAAAAAATGCCCCCTGCAGGAGCTGGCTTACTTAGCCGCCATGACAGTCCATGCGCAGTATGAACAGTTGCCTGAAATTGTGGCAGCTTTTCATTTGGCTTATGCGCATGATGTCACATGCGCATACTGCGCATGTGCATGGACTGTCATGGCGGCTCACACCGGGAGCTCCCTCGTGTGTGAGCCAGGGCCTGCAGGGGGCAATTTTGAGTAATTTGATTAAAAAGTTGATGGGGGAGGAACATAAAAAGAAGAAAACGATAGACTGCACAGCTAAAATAATCTCAAATGCTTTAAAATGGCAACCAAAACCTGAAAGACATGGAAGAAAACAGAAACCTACCATTTGAATGGGTAGAATAAAAGCCAAAATGGCAAAGACTCAGCCAATGATCAGCCCCAGGAAAATCAAAGAAGGTCTAAAGTTACCAGTGAGTACTGTTACAATTAGAAGATGCCAAGATGTGAAGCCAAGCTATCGGCAAGAAGCCCCCGCAAAGTTCTATTGTTGAAAATAATATGTGTGTTGAAGAGATTACAATTTGCCAAAGAACACATACACTGGTCTAAAGAGAAATGGCACAACATTTTGTGGACTGATGAAAGCAAGATTGTTCTTTTTTGTTCAAGGGGCCATAAAGAGTTTGTCAGATGACCCCAAAAACTGAATTCAAGCCACAGGACACTGTGAAGGCAGTGAAGCATTGTGGAACAAACATATGGTGATATTTGCTGGGGATGTTTCTCATACTATGGTGTTGGGCCTATTTATCACATACCAGGGATCATGGATCAATTTCAATACATAAAAATTTGCCTAATGCTGAAGAGGAAATGCTCTTGAAATTGGTGTTTCAACAAGATAGTGATTCAAAGAAAAGCAAATTTTTTAAGTTTATACAATTAATGTTTGAGTTTGTGAAGAAGAATGCAGAAACTGCTATTTTTTGGAGCAGACTAATATTCTCTCTTCTTCACTTTCTGTAAAAGAATAACACAAATTTGATACATTTCTTCATGTTTTTATTTAGAATAGAATGCGCAGTGTTCCCAATGTATTGTGTGTATGGAAATAAAATCTATTAGGATTTTGAGCTTTATTGACTTTTTTTAAACACACTCTAAACACATATTCTGAACATGAATGTAAATTAATGGGAAAATAATGTTGTTCAATGTGGAAAAAATTAAAAGCATGGTATGCAAGATTGAGATTTCACTACAGGTATGAGACCGGTTATCCAGAATTTTCTGGATAAGGAGTTTTTCCCATAATTTAGATCCCCATACTAAAAAAATTATTTCAACTTTGAATAAAAAATACAAATAAAAAATATATTTTTTAGTCAACAGCAAATTGCATATTGCAAACTTAGACACATCCCTCTTTCCCTACATGAAAATTGCAATCTTTTTGAGTCTCCCTTTTTATATTTCATGTTTACCATACCTTGGCAATTCTCTCATGCATTCTGGCCTTTCGATCATCTCCATTGCTCTTGGATTGCTGTGCTGCAGATTTGTACTTTTCCATCCTATGCTGCAGAGCTTGCAATAATGAGCCAGCTAAAGGTCCTGGGTATAGAAAGCAAACATAGGTCTAACCTCATATGAGTACTTTCAGCAGCATTATTATATCAATGAGAATCTGTAGGGAATTTTTTAGTTGGTTCACTAAAAAAAAATGTAGTTTTGGTGGTGGAATGTTTGGAGGAAGAGATCTTTTCCAGTAAAGTGTTCTGGTGACCATGATCTGGTACAGAATCCCAAACATAAGATGCAGCATATCCATCGCAATATAATTAAATGGTGATGATAGCAGTTTTTTTATTTCTGTACCTTGTGTGTTAGAAATGTTGGACACAGGCGGTGCTGGCGGTGCTGGCGTTGGCTGTCCTGGGATCTTGGATTCCGTCACCATTGTTTCATGATCTGGAAAGATGGGAAAACAACATTTCTGAAACCAGAGCACTGTGTCTTCTAAAATCAACAGCTGTTGTGGCCATATTTACCCTCTGGAGCGGCAGGCATGTTACGGAGATCCACAGGCTGTCCACTTTCCAGAGCTTCAAAAACTACACTAAATTTCTATCAGAAAAAAAAGCAAAAAGCATAAGCTGAAAATAACAATAATAAATGTAATTCTTGTCACAGAAATATACGTGTATTGCTCCCTACTTTTATGAACACTCTACAATTAATTAGAATATAACAGGAAGATGTACTATCATCACATCATGTAAATGTTTCTGATAAAGAAAATAAAGGTTCTCATGTCTAAAGATGTTCAAAGGTTATTACTTAGGGAGCCAAGCATGGATCCTACCATTGTTATTATGATATTAGGATCTCTATATATTGAGTTCTCTTTAGAATAACCCGACACTTCACACTCTTCTGAAGAAGCACGAACATTGAGCTACTAAAGGGTTTCCAGTGCAGAATAATATAGGTCAATTTATTTTACTTGACTTTGATTTATTAAAAAAATCAAACAAACAACCCTACTTATATAAAAAGGTATTTTCTTCTTAATTTCAAGAGGACTTATAATACTGCCTCACAAATAATAAGTTTATCATCAAGTGAACATTTTCTTAACCTACAATACCTTACTAATTTTCATGTATTCCTTGGCCTTTTCGATGTCTCCTGTTTGTTTAGCTTTTAGTGCTGCCAGTTTGTATTCTCTCTGTCTCAGGAGCAGAAGGGTTTTTGAGTCTGTGAAATTAATTTAATTACACATATATCAAATCCAACACTTAGCATTCACTCAAAACATGACCATCAAACCTTTAGTGCACAAAAAAATGTATTCTGGGACATCTTTAAAGGGGATGTAAAGGCAAAAAAATAAAATCCCATTTTTACTATCTTTAATGAAAAAGCAATCTATCTCCAATATACTTTCATGAACAAATGTCTACTGTTTTTATAAGAAACTTGACTGTATGCAGTGAAATTCCCCCTTTATTTAATTGCTCGGACAGCTGCAGATAGGAAAACTCAGATGATCCCTAACTGCTCTGCAGGGAAACAATCATACTTTCAAAAGTAGGGGGGAGACCCAACCATAATTCCCTGACCTTGAGAAGCTTTGTTTGTTTCCCTTTAAAGCAGCTGCCGACTGTGTAGAGATTTGTATCCGTAGACCCAGTGCAGTCTGTATATTCTGATTATTAATCAATCAATCTTGCTGTATAGGCTTCTATAGCAGATATTGTTTTACTTGTTGGTGCCCTAAGCTTAACCTCCCAACTGAAGCCCAGACCATACTGAGCATGTGTGTGGTCTTGGAAAGATGTTTAACAAAGTTAAAATATGGTGACCCCCTATGGCCAAGTTTGAAAACATAAATAATTTGTTTAAAGGGGTTGTTCACCTTCCAAACACTTTTTTCTGTTCAGTGGTTTTCAGATTGTTCTCCATAAATAAAGACTTTTTTCAATTACTTTCCATTATTTATTTTTTACTATCTAAGTTTAAAGTTGAATGTTGGTGTCTCTGCTATTTGAGTCTGGCAGATCAGTAATTCAGGCACAGACTCTAAACTGTTACAATTTTGCAACATTTAATTGCTACAATTGATACATTTCACAACATCTCTGGAGTATTAGAAACTATTGTATCAATTCCAACAGCTGCCTCTAATGAAACCCAGAGATTCTGCTCAGCAGGGACAAACATAAGAAATGTTTCCATTAAATGTATCAGTTTAGAACAGTTGGGGGGTCTGCGACCCCCCCCCCCCGAGCTGCTTTAGAAGGTGAAAAATGACACTTTACACTTCAATATTAGAATAACGGTCACAAATAGAAAATAGACAGTAATTGGAAAAAGTCGTTATGGTGATCTATCTAGTTGTTTGAAGGTGGACAACCCCTTTAATTAGGCTTCTGGTGCAGTAAGTTCGTGTTTATGTTTAGTATACAATATACAGCATTTCTGGCATTATTCTATTTTACACTTTCGTTCCCCTGTAATGCTTGGGTTAGTACTTCACCTGTATCATTCTGAGAAGCAACAGGTGTCTTCTCCACAGCTCCACCATCACTGGTTATGGCCTTACTGGCAGGGTCTTCTGGTGTTTCCAAATTTGTGTCACCTTCTTCTGTTTCCATGGGCGCAATACTCAAATCTCCTAGTTCCTGCTTGCTTGTGTCAGTTGTTTGGACACCAGGTTTTGCGCTTACAACGGGTTTCCCACAAGCCACTGCAGGTGGGATATCTGCCTCAATTACAGACCTTCCTTGCCTCACAGCACTTAGCATTGATTCAAGTGTCTAAAAGTAGGAAGAATACAGACACTCTGCTTGATTGCAAAGCAAGAAAGCTGTTTCTATGCCAAGAGTAAATAGCTACTAATCCAGCTGACCTTAAATAATTCTCATTATCACAGCAGTATCAGGGGGGCACATTCTGATTCAATAAGTGTGTGTATATGTTTGTCTGATACATCTCATGGTCAGATTGAAGTAGGCCCTATCCAACTACAATGCTACCTTTACTATATTATGCCCATCTATAGACATCATAGAAATGACGATACGGAAGTGGCTATTCCCAATACTTAAAGGGGTGGTTCACCTTTAAGGTAACTTTTATTATGTTATACAATGACCAATTCTAAGCAACTTTTCAATTGGTTTTCATTATTTATAGTTTTATAGCTATTTGTCTTTTTCTTCTAGTTCTTTGCAGCTTTCAAATGGGTGTCGCCGTCCCCTTCTAAAAAAACAAATGCTCTGTAAGGCTACAAATGTATTGTTATTGCTACTTTTTATTGCTGATCCTTCTATTTAGACTCTCTCCTCTTCATATTCCAGTCTCTTATTGAAATTAATGCATGGTTGCTAGGGTAATTTGGGCCCTAGTTACCAGATTGCTTAAAATTCTAATTGAAGAGCTGCTGAATAAAAAGCTAAATAACTAAAAAACCAAGAATAATAAAAAATGAAAACCAATTGCAAATTGTCTCAGAATATCACTCTCTACATCATACTAAAAGTTATCTCAAAGGTGAACAACCCCTTTAATGACAACATGTCTGGTAAACAGTGCGGGATTTCTTCATTGTATGTAAGGGTTCTGCAGGATGCTATATATTTCCCAACATTCATGACAGCTTAGACCTGCATGCTTGAGATCTGCAAGCTCATGCAGCACACACAGCCAGTGTGGCTTAATAATTGGTGGCTAGTTGCCAGGCAGGGCTTTGACAAAAAGGTGGTCTTGTTCTGCCTTAAGCTTGAGGCAAAGGCAGTCCAGAGTGGCAACAGGGAGACGGTGGAATCCTCTAGTTGCTTTAAGAAACATTATAAGACTCTTAGTGATGCATTGAACACTGTGGGGCAAGTCATCAAGTTGTGTATGATTGGGTGCATGCCCAGTAAAAGGTGTCCTCATAGGTGTCCTAATGCGGCACAGACAAACAGAGGCAAAAACTTAGCTTCTTTCCTACTCTCTAGGAAAAAGCGCTTGATGAATCGTTTTGACCCCAAATCATTTGCTGGGATCTCATCTCAATATATTTGGAGTTTTTGTGCAGAAGAGGGGTGTGGTTTTGTTCCTATGTTTGTTTACACATAGGCTTTGCATGCTATGGAACTTTAATAAATTAGTTACGTGTTAAATTACTTTGGTTAAAACATATTTAATGTTATTTCTGAAAATTTTGTTAGGTGTGTTTGGCGTACAGTTTTAGGAAATGCTTGTTTCCCTTTGCAAAGTCATACGCTTAATGAAGAACAGGAACTGGGTTGAAAGCATTTTAAAAGTCATAAGTTAATATCTCTTGTGTTTTGTAATAGTATAAGAAACTGTTAAAGAAAAGATCGTAGTTACTGGAAGCCAGCAGTTTTCATTAACAAGACCCAAGGTAAATAACCTATCACAGAAAATATAAGCCAACAGCAAAGTTTGAACACAAACCTTTAGCCCCCTTTCATAGCGTCTAGCCTTGGCACTCTCATTGGACAGTTTGGCATTGCTGATTGCTTCCTTGTAATTGCTAATTCGTTGTTCTAAAACCTGGAGCATCCCTCCAGCAGGGACCTGATGAGAGAAAATATGAAATCATCATACTCAGCCCACAGGTCTTCTAAAAAATAACGAAGAACAGTTTGAAGACAAGTCTGAGCGGAGGAATGTTTTGACTTACAAAGTGTATTGCAGTAGTCAAAACACCCCATGTGCCACCTCTGAGTCACTTAATCCTATAGCTATTATTATGCTTAACGGATATACTGCTCTGCTTTGCATCAATTTATAAAGATTGCTAATCGTTCCTTGCCCATATACACTTAATAATTTAAGTTTCCCAACACATTCGCATAAAATATACTAGGGTTAATTTTATGATGAGTCAATAAGCCTGCATAAGCCAGTCAGACGTCTACACAGCTGGAGAAAAAAAATGCTTATGTCCCCAGAACACTCAACCTTACCTTACTGTCCAGAATGGGGAAAATCTATGAAGCAAAATAAATAAAGCAGTTATTAACTGCACCACTGGTTTTCCATCAAATACCTCTGAACTATGTTGAATTTCTGCTACTGAATGGTTGACTTGATGTTCAGAATCAGTGTGTTTATGTATTTCAGGTGCCGAAGGCTCGGACTCTTCAGTATCACTAGGAAGCGACTGTTCCACCTCCTCTTCCTCACCAACAACTTCATGCAGCTCAGCCTAAAATAAATAAAATGAAATTATGTAAACCATAAATCCACTAATGGGTAGATTCTTTTTCTGGAGTAGCTATTAATTGCCTCCTCCAAAAACCTCCTTTAAATGGCACCTTTAATGCTAAAATAGTTTCCCCACCAAAGGTGCAGGCTAACAGAACCTGCATTCTGGCTTGAGGAATTGCTCCCACCAGTGCAAGGACACCTGCACCAGAAGGGAATGGGCATGTTGGGGCACACATGTTCATAAAGAGAGAGTGCATAACGTGTTCATGCACAGGCTTATGCCCCAACATGGATGCTGCACCAAGAGTTCCTTTAATTCAAATGCTAGCTTATTTAAAAAGCTAACCTCTGTTCTATTTATTTTCAGTAAGGCTGAAAAACTCAAATGTTTTAAAGGATTGGAAAAACAAGTAGCATTGTTAGAGAATATTCTCATTGACTTCTTTACAACCTTTTTTTCTTTAATTAATACTAATAATTCGAGGTTTCAGAAAATACTTGCACTTTTTTGGTGTCTGTGATTTTCTTGAATCAAGGCAAATAAAAAAACCTAATTCTATTTCTGAAAAAAATGCCCCCAAATGTAGAATATATATATATATTTTTTTTTTTACTTGTAATTTCCATTCTGTTTATGTTTGAAATGATTATTCAAATCTTTACCAACAGATCTTCATCTTCTTCCAAATCTTCGTCATCATCTTCCCCAGTAATGTCTTTCATACAATCCTGCGCCATCTTCTCTATGTCTTCCATAGGGAGTGGAGCTGCACAAACAGAATGCTTTATTTCAACGAAATAACATGGTAAAAAAAATGGTTAGGGAATGCTTGATGAGGTGAATATTATTTTATTATGAGACAAAAAACCTATTGAGAAAACAAAGACTTGCAGAGTTTATGTTTATGGAATTATTTAACCTAGAAAGCAGACAGTGGCTTGGAAATCAAAATGGAAGTTATACACTCATACAGCCTCAACTAGATAGTAATGTTTTTTAGTTTCTTTTTTAAAGGTAGGTTTTTAATTGTTACAGTAAACAAACATATCACATTATGCCAAGCCAACATTAAAGTAAAGACTGGATATTATTTATACAAGAATGGGGGACAGAACCATGTTTGACTGAGTGCATAAAATATGTCTGAGGTTATATTAAGTTAGGTACTCGGCTTTAGCCTACTAGCCTAGGAAGTTAGTCTAATCCTGCTGTACACCAAAGGGCCAAAATTTTATAAAAATGTCCCTGTGCAACCCTTGCTTCTGATGTAAGTTTAATTATGAGTATGGCATTAATGACCAACTGCTTCCATGTTTTAACTGATGGTGGGCGGGGGCCCATCTAATGCATAGCATAATTCTTCCTTGCTTAAAACAGGAGTGATCTGAATCTATTCTTGGTTCTTGAGCTTCGCATTACCATCCCATTAGTAATTTTAAGAAAAGCAGAATAAGCCCTTGTAAACAAGAAATGGAAGCAGGAAAATAAAACATAATTCACAAAATACACTCTTATGTTTACTTGCTTGAATTCTTATATACCAATATCTACACGAATATAGATGTTTTAGTGTTATAAAGCGAGTCACAGGTATGTAATGAAAAGTTTTCTACACTGAAAGTACTAAGTGTATCTAAAACTGCATTTTCTCTTAAAGCAGGTTGGAGCTTTGCATCCCCATCCTAGTAATGATCTTTGCCACTGTAGCTTTGTACACAAGAGATGATGATTTTCCAGGTCAAATGTATAAGAAATAGAAAAATATAGTCTTTTATTGCAGAGTATACCTCTAAACGAGCCCCCTTAATTATGATGATTGTACATAATGCAGTCGCTGACGCACTTCTTACCTTTCCCTTTAGGCTTTAGTTTTGATGCTGCCTTTACTCCAGTTAAAGCTGCCAATTCAGCTTCCAGGTCTCCATCATCTGGGTCATCTGGAATGCCAAGCATCATATCCTCTGGACTGAAATCTACAAAAAGCCCCAACTGGGCACCAAAGTAAAACATGGAAAAAATATAACAATAAATAAATAGGTTATTCACATTTCCCTTATTAAATCCCCTCTGAGGATGTTTGGATTGGATGTACTCATCTGTTAAAGAAAAAAAAAAAACTCAAACCATGCTATTTTGAAATAGCAGACCAAGAAATCTGCCTGGTTGTAAGTACACTACTAGGTGCTGTTCTGATGGTGGCCAGTTCTCTTACCTCATTAAGAAATCAAAAGCAAGTTGAAAGACACAAGCTTTACTTGTAGAATATTACAGCTCTCCAAAAACCTGCGCTTTCAATGTTTGTAACTACAGTACATCCAAGCAGAGTCAGACCCAGACCTACTCCCCTGGCTGCCCCAGAGCATTTGCACATGTGCACAGAACGTCTTTCGTGCATTCATGCACCGAGGTCTGGAGTTTAGAGGTTGGGAGGGGGGCATCCAAGGCAATAGCACCAACTCACTTGAAGAAGCAACTTCTACAAACTGCAAGCTTGACATTTGACAATGAGTAAAAGCCTGTTTACATTTATAACAATTTAATTCATAGTAGGATAAATGGTTTAATAACCACCCATAATTAGTGTACCTCCTTTGCAGCAGCAGCACCTCTGCCCTTGGCCTGAGCAGTCTTTTTGCCTGGTTTCCTCCCCAACATTGCAACTCATGGACGTACTGATTGTTACAATGACTGGATTACAAAAGACTCCTAACGGAAAAAGATGAAGGTTAAGATAACGATCAGACTGGGTTCAAATATTTGACATCAAATTTGCAGCATTTAAAACAAATGTTTAAAAACAATCTCCTTTAATGCTAAACAATATCTTATAGTTGCATAATATGCTGTCATTTACTGTCCCAGTTGCACTAAAATAAATAGGTCAGTATAAGAAAAGAAAATTGTTACCTTGTTAGTTAGTCAGCATGCATAAATTCAGCTTCTGCCAAACAGAAATGGGAAATTAGATAGGTGTCCAGTGCATGCAAAGGAAATAAAAAGCCATTATTTGGCAGCATTATAAAGTAATATTTATAACTAAATCCTTATATGATAAAAGATATATTTAAGAATAAAATCAGCGACTGACTCTTCTGGACAACCTCGGATGCAACTATCCAATTAGTTAATTTTTATTAAGTTATAGAGGAAAGAAAAAGAATTGCAAGCACCCCAGGATCCTTTATTGCTTAAAACATCTAATTCTTGGATCAACTCCTTTTATCTATTAACAATACCGCCTCTGCTACCCAATCGATTTATGTACCTGGGGTGCTTGCAATTCTTTTTCTTTCCTCTATAACTTAAAGGGGTTGTTCATGTTTGAGTTAACTTTTAGTATAATTGTAGAGAGTGATATTCTGAGACAATTTGCAATTGGTTTTAATTTTTTATTGTTTGTGGTTTTATAGTTATTTAGCTTTTTACCAAGCAGCTCTCAAATTTGCAGTGTCAGCAATTTGGTTTCTAGGGTACAAATTACCCTAGCAACCCTGCTTTGATTTGAATAAGAGACTGGAATATGAATAGGAGATGGACTGAATAGAAAGATAAGTAATAAAAAGTGGCAATAACAATACATTTGTAGCCTTACAGAGCATTTGTTTTTAAATGGTGTCAGTGACCCCCATTTGAAAGCTGCAAAGAAACAGAAGAAAATTGCAAATCATTAAAAAACTATAAAAAATAAATAATGAAGACCAATTGAAAAGTTTCTTAGAATTGTCCCTTCTACAATATACTAAAAGTTAACTTGAAGGTGAACCACCCCTTTAAATAAAACAATATAGACACTGTGATATATTAAATGATATATTAGACACGGTAATCAAAGTAATTATTACAGCTTTAATATGTGGAAAAAAAAAATTTTTTGGAACGCAGGAGAGCGCAGGTACAAACGCCCATGTGTAAGGGCCCTAAAAGGATAGTTCATCCTTAAATCAATATTTAGTTTTTTAAACTATAAAACCCTAAATTGGAATTTCAGCAGCTAAATGGTTATTAGGGTCCAGTTTACCCTAGTAACCATGCATATAGATGAAAGATGCCGTAAATAAATATAGATCAACGATGGCCTAAGTACCTTAGGAAAAAATTAGATAATCAGAGCAATGATGTCTGCACCCACTGATGAATACATACAAACATGGTAACTAAGGCTTACTGTGCAAAGGCAAAACTAAAAAGAGCAAATGTTAAGTAAACATATAAATAGAGTACATTTTCCCTTTAACTGCAAGAAGATTGCAGCCATTTATATTCATTAACTTTTATGGCCTCAGGATGTACCACAGAGTGAGGATTGGTGCCCAGTCTCCAGACTGACAATTGTTGTTGGCATAACAATCCACAATACAACACACGAATATCTGACACATCTCAGAGCATGTCATGGAATGCTGGAAGCTATAAAAGAACAACTCACATAAACTATATATACCAATATCTATACAAACTGTAGATCACTATAGCCTTGGATATTATACTTGTATATTTAAATATGCAATGTATACTCCAGGCGAGACCTTACCAGGGACCTATAAAGATGAAAAATTATGTTTTCATTACTTGAGTTTATGCCTTTTTATGCAAGACAGAACTTTATTTGCTTTAGTAGCCACATAATGACAATCTCTTGTTCAAATAAGTGCATGGTTGCTATGGTAATTTACACCCTATAAACCACATACCTCCAAAAATTTTGGAAGTAAAAAGAGGGACAAAAATTTTTTTATTGTAGCATGGCTAAATTTTTTCACCTCGCCCAATATTGTGACCACACCTCCTAATTACCATGTTCAATTTACAAAATTTGGCAGGTTGTGAAAGTTTGAAAATATTTCTGCTTATCTAAACTGTTACAATTACTTATTTTCTTATCTCAAAATTGTTACAAAGTATCTTAGTTGCACCTGTTAGCTGTTCTGGGCTCTCTGCCAAAATCCAATTAAGGTAGAAACTTTGTTTCTTTTACTGGCTGTTCTGTGCAGAGAAAATAGGGACTTTCTAGTAGAAATTAGGTACTGTGGCTTGAGCTCTCAAAAGAGGGACTGTCCCTCAAAAAAAGGGACAGTTGGGAGGTATGGAAACCAGATTGCTGAAACTGGTGAGCTGCTGAATACAAAACTCAAAAACCACAAATAATAAGAAATGAAATCAATAGCAAAGAATAGCACTCTCTACGACATTACATTTATTTAAAGGTGAACAACCCCTTTAATTTAACCAGTAACCTTGTCACTGTATAAAAAGTGTTAAAGTCAAAGTAGATCACATCCACTGCCATTCCAGAGTCAAGGTCCCTGCTCACTTCACCAACATGCAGAAAACGTAGGTGACTTCCTGTGCTACCCTCACACATTCACCTGCAAGTTGCCTGTAATTTGCATTCAAACCAATTTAAAGAGTTAGTGACACCAAAAAGCAAACTTTTTTTTACATCTATAATAACATTCTTTGCATGCCATTTATAAATTTACCATAAAAGTATTTTTACTATGCTTTTACATTAGCTATCTGCTCCCCCATGTTCCTCAATGAGGGGGCTGTCATATTTGTGCAGCAAAGTCCGTTAGCATTAGAAACTCTGACAGATTGAGACGGGGCAGCCAGGTTGACAAAATAGCCAGGTTTAGGAACTTTTAAAGAACAAGTAAACGTTTTTTTGTTCTATCTCTAAATTTGCTCTAAACAGCCCCTCAAATTAATGTACCTTAGTCCCTGCTGCAAATCTGCTCTGGTTTCTGTGTTATCAGCAGCTTGTTTCCCCTTCTTCCTGGTGCAGAGTGAAGCCCAGCCCCTTAGCTTTCTGAGCTGACCTTATATCTTGGACTAGTCCAGGAGATCATTTGCATACTATGACATAGCAGAGAGCAGTGTGTGTAGCAGCTTTTGCTTGGGGAAACTAGCTTACTAATGAAACACTGGCTCCCTCTTCCTCTCTATTGTGGAACAGCAGCAAATGGACTGCTCAGTAAACTAAGGGGCTGGGCTTCACTCTGCACCAGGAAGAAGGGAAACAAGCTGCTGATAACACAGAAACCAGAGCAGACTTGCAGCAGGGACTAAGGTACATTAATCTGGGGGGCTGTTTAGAGCAAATTTACAGAAAGAAAAACATTTACTTTTCCTTTAAGTAACAATTACTATCCAAAGCAGCCCTATCAGTGAAAACTGAGCAACATGACCTATAGGTAGCTTTTAATGTACATTAATATTTTGAAGAGTGTTTTTGTGTGTTGGTATCCATAGGTAGCTTTTAATGTACATTAATATTTTGAAGAGTATTTTGTTGTGTTGGTGTCACTTTAAATATTTTTGACTGGAGGCTTAACACATAAAGTTGGACAGCAATCAGGGGAGTGGCTAGGACATGGCAAGGGAATAATAGGGAAGAGACCCCCTCCCTCCCAAAAAAACCCCCAAAAACTTGGTTGACTTCTCAACATATATATACAATTTACCAACACACTCGAATTCGCTTGGAGTGCATACAATACAAGGGCCTACTCGTCGTGAATGGAGATGGGGAGCAAACGCATACAATGCTATCTCGCAGGGATTTCAGTGGCAGGTGTGAAGAGAATATACCGGACAGTATCAAAGGACCGAAGATGCCGACGCCCTGACAGGAACTGAGAGACCTGAGCAAAAACTACAGGATAAACGTGCCCTGCTCAGGAGCTGCTGGGCCTCTACCTGCTGCTGCAATAGCTATGGCATTCAGAATTACCAGGGGAGGCCCACAGAACCCGGCATTAGCGTAAGAAGGATAATGTACTTGCCTGAGAGTTAGAGGGACCTATTAACTACCGCAAGGTAAGGATGTGTGGGAAATCCCGGAAGAAAGCAAGAGCTGTCAGACGCCATGTGATTGCAGGCAATTCGCATGCGCAGGAGTTGCTGCTGTCATGTGATTCGCTACGAGAGTCTGTTTCTTCTGATTGCTCTGTGGCTGCTGCGAGTTATGACGTCCGTCCTTCTCGTCAGTAGTGTAGGCGCAAATTAACGTCACCCCCAAGTCGCAGAAGCTTTTTCTCTGATTACTCGCCACACATCAGTTTTGGCAGTTCGTTAAAGGAGACATATAAGATAAACAAAAAAAAAACCAAAACCTAATTTTGTAGGCAATTAGAAGTAATATATGGTGTTGCTTTTACATGGTGGTAAAAATGTATATTTTCTTTAAAGGGCACTTATGGGCAGAAAAAAATTCCCCAAACCGAAGGTGTGCTCTGATAGAGCCCGCGTTCCGGTTTGGGGTTGTAGTAGTTTAAAAAAAAAAAAAAATTGCCTCCTGCATGCGCTGGCTTACTCACACCGGGAGGGAGTTCTTGGTGCGAGCCGCCATGACATTCGGCTGAATTCTTCTGCCCAGGCGAACAGAATACGAACCCTTAATTTGCATATGCAAACTAAGGGTGGGGAGGGAAATTGCACTACTTTTTGTCACAAAACAAGGAAGTAATACATGTTTTCCCCTTCCCACCCTTAATTTTCATATGCAAATTAGGATTCGGTTTGGTATTCAGCCGAAGGATTTGGATTCTGTACATTACCACAATTTTAAATGAAACAACTCAGATGCAGTTGAACTTCAGACTTTCAGCTTTAATTCAGTGGGTTGAACAAAAAGATTGCATAAAAATGTGTGGAACAAAAGCATTTTTTGTTAACACAATCACTTCATTTCAGGGGCTCAAAAGTGATTGGACAATTGACTCAAAGGCTATTTTATGGGCAGGTGTGGGCAATGCCTTTGTTATGTCATTAACAATGAAGTAGATAAAAGCTCTGGAGTTGATTTGAGGGGGGTGCTTGTATGTGGAAGATTTTACTGTTATCAGTCAACATGTGGTCAGAGGTACGGAAGAGAACTATGGCCAGTAAAAAAAAAAAAAAATTGAAGTCATAATTTTGAGATTAAAAGACATAATTATGAGATTTAAAGTCATAATTTGGACTTTTTAAAGTCATAATTATGAGTTTAAAAGTCTTAATTATGAGATTTAAAGTCATAATTTCGACTTTTTAAAGGGCACCTGTTGGGGCAAAATTGTACCCCCAACCAAAGGTGCGGGCTGATAGAGCCTGTATTCCGGTTAGGGGTTTCCCTATTTAAAAAAAAAAAATGCCCATCGCCAGCGCTAGCGGTCTCGCTCCGGGAGGGAGCTCCCAGAGCGAGCAGCCGTCTCCCCACATGAGCGCGTCTTACTAACATCACGGGCATGCACAGAATGAAAAAGCTGTCACAATTCTGGCCGCTTTTCATTCTGCGAATATACGAAAAATTCATACGATCGGTATTCGATCGAACTTCGATCATTTCATGTGAATTTTGTAAATTTGCCCCTTAGAGTTGTCCTGGTGAAGTTGCACTCTTTAGTGAATTTGCCCCCAAAAAGTCCAATACACTGTAGCACACTGTAGGTTGAATGGTGTATCAAAGTGAATTTTATTCACTCAAACCACGTGAGCAGACAACAAATGATAACGTTTCTGGCCTCGCAGGACCCTTTCTCAAGCCACCTGTGGTCCTGCGAGGCCCGAAACTTTGCCATTTGTTGTCTGCTCGCATGGTTTGAGAGAATAAAATTCACTTTGATACACCATTCAAACTACAGTGTATTGGACTTTTATGGAAATTACTCGACCAGTGGCAGGTTGGATTAGCACTGTTTAAGCACCTGACCTGAAAAAGGATACAGACACATGTGGTATTTACTAATCATCATAATAAAATTAAAAAACAGAAAACTATGTTGCATACCTCCCAACATTTTCGAAGTAAAAAGAGGGACAAAAAATGTTTTTTATGCATGTAGCTCTTCAAAGTTTTTTGACTTGAGTTTATGCCTTTATTATGCAAGACAGAACTTTATTTGCTTTAGTAGCCACATAATGACAATCTCTTGTTCAAATAAGTGCATGGTTGCTATGGTAATTTAGACCCTATAAACCACATACCTCCCAAAATTTTGGAAGTAAAAAGAGGGACAAAATTTTTTTTATTGTAGCATGGCTAAATTTTTTCACTGCGCCCAATATTGTGACCACACCTCCTAATTACCATGTTCATTTTACAAAATAGTTGTGAAAGTTTGAAAATATTTCTCCTTATCTAAACTGTTACAAGTACTTATTTTCTTATCTCAAAATTGTTACAAAATATCTAATTTGCACCCGTTAGCTGTTCTGGGCGCTCTGCCAAAAGCCAATTAAGATAGAAGCTTTGTTTCTTTTTCTGGCAGTTCAGAGCAGAGAAAAGAGGGACTTTCCAGTACAAATGAGGGACTGCGGGTTAAGCTGTCAAAGGAGGCACTGTCCCTCAGAAAAAGGGACAGTTGGGAGGTATATATGGTGCAAGTCACAAGTATTAACTTAATTAATTAACTAGGCACATAGGCAAAAATGAGGAGCATAGGATAACGCTACTTCTAGCTCAAGCACAGAGAGGAAGGATCTTTACAAACCAAATGGGCTGAGAGCCCAATAAACTATATAAAGACACTCCTTGTCTTGGTTACACCATCCCTGCTCATTCTGTCTAGCTCAAGCACAGAAAGGAAGGATCTTAACAAACCAAATGGGCTGAGAGCCCAATAAACTATATAAAGACACTCCTTGTCTTGGTTACACCATCCCTGCTCATTCTGTCACTAGGTTTGGTACATGCTTCTCTCACTCTGCACTGCAGCTCCACTAATCTCCTAGTCTTAAAAATGGAAGACGTTTTCCCGACATCACAGTCAGGCTAATTGATGTCATAAACCTGGCGCTGGAGCGACAACAAGCCAGGTTGATGACGTCCTGGGGAAGCGCCGGAAGTTAGAGCGTTCTCCGTCTGCGGAAAGATGGCGAATCGAACTGTGAAAGACGCTCATAGTGTGCACGGGACTAACCCGCAGTACTTGGTAGAGAAAATTCTCAGGACTCGCATATATGAATCGAAGTATTGGAAGGAAGAATGTTTCGGGCTGACTGGTAAACATAGTTGATGAGACCATTAAAAATTAGTTGCTAATTTCAAAAGACTGTCGTCTGTAATTGTGCCTTTATATCCCATATCAGATTTATGCTGTATGTAAGGTGTACTGTTCTATTGTTAGTAGAAATGAGGAACCGGCACACAGGAACAATGCAACGGGGTTACCTCCATGCTCCATACGTGATTATTATACGTCAAATGATCCACAACGTTTCGGGCTGGGGGCTGGCCAGAAATGAAACCTAATTTGTTTTTAAGTAATGCTGCCCTACACTGGTAAAACTGGTGCTTTACAGAAACAACTATAGTTTATATAAAAAAGATGTTGTGTAGTGGCAGCAGTTCAAGCATAAGACAAATATTAGATTAATATTAGATAATGCATAGGCTATGTAAAATTGCATTGTATAGTTCAGGGCTTATGTTATTAGCAGTGTAGCCTGTTCCTTTTCTTCTTTTTTCAGCTTTGTATGATTGTCCCCAGCAGCTTGTTTTTATAAACTACAGTAGAGTTGCTGAAGCAAACTAACCAGTTCTACCAATGCAGTCTAACAGTATATTATGTTTTGATTACTTTAATACACTTTCATTTGTTGTTGTTACTGTTCCATTAAGTAGTGTGCTTTCTAATGTTAGATCACACTTAAGTATTCTAAAACCTTTTCTCTTACCGATTAAACTTTTTTAATTTTTTTTTATTTATTTATTTAGCTGAGTTGGTGGTTGATAAAGCAATGGAACTTAAATTTGTTGGAGGTGTTTTTGGGGGAAACATAAAACCAACCCCTTTCCTCTGCTTGACCTTGAAGATGCTGCAGATCCAGCCAGAAAAAGACATAATTGTAGAATTCATAAAGAATGAAGATTTCAAGTGAGTGTTATAATTTATTACTTAGCCCAGTGGTCCCAAATTATCTTTTGCCTTAAAGAGAGAATGCCACATAGTTTATATCTCAGTATGGGATCCTCATGTGTCCTGCACTTAGCCTTCACTTGAGGGAGCAAATGGACAAATGATAACATAAAATTTACAGGGAACATTCAAAACACTCCTTTTTATTTTCTACAGGTACGTGCGAGCTTTGGGTGCCTTGTACATGCGATTAACTGGCACTGCCACGGACTGCTACAAATACTTGGAGCCTCTGTATAATGACTACAGAAAAGTTAAAGTTCAGAACAGGGAAGGAGGTAAAGTACCAAACTATGTTGGGCCTGGGATTGATGTTCTTTGTATATTGTAATAGGAAATGTATGTTCTTTACTACAGAATTTGAATTGATGCATGTGGATGAGTTCATAGATCAATTACTACACGAGGAGCGTGTCTGTGATGTCATATTACCACGGTTACAGGTATACTGGTTTCTTTCTTACCTTTATTAACACAATGGGCATAGAAGTTTTCTTACAGAGCAAATTTAATGTTATTTGGTTTGTCTGTATTTGTGGCATAGTAGAGCCTTGTATATCACAGGCAGAGGATTAGTAAAAATGTGTTCTAGAAATTATATACCGAACTTGCATCACAAGCCTAAAGATTCGGCATTTCTAATATTAATGATCCAGGCCTTGACAATTTCTGCAGGAGCTACCCATATTTTTTTTTTTTGTGTCCATGATATGCACATGCTCAGTGTTCTCTGAGAAGCTGAAGTGTAGGAGTTGTGGCAAATTATCAAGCAGAAAATGAGGCTGATGATACAAGGAAGACCATTAGAATTTGAAGCTAATTGCACTGGCTTCTAAGCTGCCATCTAATGAGAATTAGAATTAAATACTAATCAGCCTTATATTGTGACATTTATATTCCATGTATACTGTAAATTATGAGTCAGCCCCTAATCTCAGTAACTGACAGCAGCACAGAGCTTTTAAGGTGTATCCGCAAAAAAGACTGGGAGCTACTCCAGTAGTAATGGGCTGTGGTTGCTTTGGTCTGGTATAGTACACCCTTAGCTGCCAACTGAGATGCAGGTAAAATCTTGGTGGACTACAATTTCCAGCATTTATTAATTATACAATACATGATTATAATGGCAGTTATCACTGCTATACCTACTAGATATAAATGTATCAGGAAAATTTACTGTAGGAATGCTGTTTTTTCATTAAAGGGGAACGCCACAAAAACATAAACTTTTTGAAACGTAAACCTAATTTCAAGCAACTTTGCAATATACATCAATTAAAAAATATGCTCACTTTTCATGGTTATTAATGGTTTCTGACATTTCCCTAAGCCTAGCCTCCTGCTGAGCTAACTGACTACTGTTACTTTGTATCAGCAGCAATCTGTCCTCAGCTTGCATCCTCCAAACCCCACAATTTTCTGCACACGTGATTTCGGTAAGGAAAGGAACGTCACCGTGCAATGCATTGTGGGTTATGTAGTGTCTGCATGCTGTCTGTAAGCTGTGGAGAAGTTGTTACAATTTGTAACATCAGTGTTTTAGTACCTCCTTCCCTGCCAGGATTTCAAATGATGCAGCAAGAGAAGAACTGTTTAAAAGCTGGATTTCATCAGCATAGAAATTGGCATTTATTTGTACTTTTTGAAGAAACCAGTAACTGTGATGGGTATATTAGGGGTTTCCGTGTTATGTGGGCCGCTTTATCAAAGTTTGATTTGAAAGCTGGAGTTTCCATTTAAATGAACTAAATAGAAACATTTTTTATACATCCTAGTTTATCATTTAAGTGATTTGTATTCCTCAGAAACGCTTTGTTCTGGAAGAAACTGAGCAGTTGGATCCACGAGTCAGTGCATTGGAAGAAGACATGGATGATGTGGAGTCCAGTGAAGAAGAAGAGGATGATGATGAAAAGGTATGAACAGTGGCAAGTCTTAACTTATTTTTTTTTAGTGGCAGAACAGAGTTAGGTATGAAAGATACAAAATAATAATTATGATTTGCATGATCTTGTGTTGGATGATGGATCCCCATCCATACCATAAGCACTGTGAATCCCATAATCAATTTACTTGTGGAAAATGAGCTAAGATAAATAAAGTTGTATCAAAAAAGGCAATATTTTTGATAGTTATTTCTTTCTCAATAGTATTAATTAAAAACTGGCATGTCTTTGATGACATATCTGCAAATTACTTTTCTGAAAGGAAGATAGAATTGTGTTTATGGTGAGAATAGTTTTTTAGTGATAATGTTTTCTGAGAAACCTATGCGTCTTTATTTACATTTTTGTTGATTTGAAAAGCGTGATTGTGGGATTTTTTCTTGCTGTATAGGGTAGAGATCCCTCTCCTGAACATCACAGAAGAAATTACAGAGACCTTGACAGGCCACGTAGATCTCATTCTCCCCGTTATAGAAGAAGTCGCAGCCGTTCACCAAGAAGGTAACTGTGTGGCAATGTTTGTATGCTAGAAGGTGGAAGCGGCAACAAAGTACCTAAATCAGTCTCAGATACATTACATATAGTAAAATGACTTTAATTTGTGATATTTGGTCCCATTGTCTCATTACTATATGTGTAGAGATTTGTTACTATTTGGGCCCCTTTACTATTCATATTTCTGGCTTCCTACCTGCTCCCATTTTGTGAGTGTAATTAAACCCAGAAATATTGCTGGATATGCGTCTAGTGTCCAAGGTGAGGAGATCTTCTACAGTGCTGGGTTAATAAATTTTGTAATCTTAAGACATCTACCTGTTAATGTTATTTAGTTTTAGGTATGTTCAGTACAAATAATATATAGATAATGGTTTTAGATTTAATTTTTTTAGACTTGAGCTTACCTGATGTATTCCTGGTGTACATATACTACATCCTTTTTTATTTTCGGTCTTTTTCTCATTTCAGACGCAGTCGCTCCCCTAAAAGGAGAAGGTAAGTTCACGACTTGACAATTGTTTTCTCTATTTACACTTTTAAAAATAATTGTGTGCAGAAATAATTTTCTCTCCACGTGCAATTTAGGTTGTTTAATGGGAAAGTACAACAAAAAGTTGGTAAAACTTCTGCGTTAAAGTCATCAATATACACTTCAGTCTCACAATTTGAAACTTGTGCAAACTTGTTCTAATTTAATTGATTTAAAACAATTGTTCAGTGTAAAAATAAAATCTGGGTAAATAGCCTGTGCAAAAAAAAAAAATGTTTCTAACACAGTTAGCCAAAAATGTATAAAGGCTTGGATTGACTGGATGTCTTAACATAAGTCAGAACACTACTTCTTGGTTCGCACTGATTGGTTAGCAGGCAGTAACCAATCCGCAAAACATGGTTCGAAATAATCTGCTCTAAAAGATTAAAAATTAAATTTAAATAATTGTGGGTTCACTGGTCACAATGAGTTCCTACTCACTATTAGACACTTAAATACAGTCAGGTTAATTACACAGAATTACACTTGCACGGCCACTGTGAAGATGGTCTCAGTCTGCTGTAGTAGCAGAAAATCTCCAAGCAGCTTCTCTATAACTGGTCATTAATCGCCACCAGGTCCTGTACATTAACAGCCCTTGGAAGAACAAAGAAAATGCCAATAGCGCATTATGGCTTTTAACGCAATCTCTTGCACTTCTGGTTTCTACTTACATACACATCGTGACCCTGTGCTCTTAGGATTTTCTGTTCCCTCTCTATCCCTCTTCAGCCAGCCAATGCTCCCTCCTGACTGCTACGCTTTCAATCTCTGTCGCTCTCTGCTTCATCCCCCACATTGTCTCTGTGGATCGTGGACTGGAGCACACTCCTTCAGAGGCAATCAGTGCAGATTCTTTCCTAGACCTTCCACTGCAGAATACAACAGGCAGCAAAAATAAAGGAATACTTCAGAAGTTTTTATTAAACTATGTGAACTGACTATGTCAAGCATTTTGTTGTTAAGCCTAACTTGTTTCATGACCTCACACTGACTGACTTATAAAGCTGAAAAGCAGAAAGTTGTGTCCAGCCTTTATACATTACATTTCTGGCTAACTATATTAGAAACATTTATTGTTTTGCACTGCCTATCTATTTACCCAGTTTTAATTTTTTCACTGAACTTTTCCTTTAAAAGCTTTTTAGCACATGCAGTATTTTCTCCCAACACTACACATGTGCACATTAACAGGACTGCAAACAGTCACTGCATGTATGCCACCCTTTGGCAAGTGAAAAGTGATGTGTTGGGATACATATTTACAGTGTTCTGACCATAACTATTTTTCATATGGTGGTGTCTTGATTTCCTAGATGCATAGCTGGTAAACCATGTTAGCAGAATGCAGAGACCATGAAAACATCACTTGCATATATCTACCAGCATTTTACCTTTTATTAAAACACACACACTGACGGTGAATTCAGTCTGTGAATTTATATAAGGCAAAGTGCCCATAAATCTGCATGGGCTATAAAGTAATACTGACACTAAAAAAAATACTTTTTAAAATATGAATGTGCAGTACCTATAGGTCATGCTGTTTTTTTTTTTGCTAAGAGGTTTGTTTTTGTAAGTAATTGTTAGTTGAAGTTCTGAAACCAAGTTAGTTGTCAACCTGACTGTCCCATCTCAGCCTGTCTGTTAAAGTTTCTAATGCTAACGGACTCCTGCTGCACAAGTATGGCAGCCACGTCATAGACAAACACAAGGAGTCAGGTAATGTAAAAGCATTGGGCAAATACTTAATAGCAAAATTATAAGTAGCATGCAAAGTTAATATTATGATAGCTGTACAAAAAAAAAGGCATAATGTCCGGTGTCTATCTCTTTAAGCAATGCCATGTTCACCTACTGCGAAATAAATAAACATTGTTTTCTTAGAGATTGTTTGTACTATCTTGAATCAAGGGAGATTCTTGTGGTAAAACCATCTGAGGTGGTGTTTGCGATCGTGTTTTTTACCCAAGACTTTCATCTTGTAGGATACTTGTGCCACATAGCTTTTATTTTGGCTAAGAAGCACTGATGTTGATTGTCTGGTGTGTTTTGATATTTACCTTTCTGCTATCCTAGTCCTTCTCCACCTCGTCGGGAAAGACATAGGAGCAAGAGCCCAAGACGTCATCGCAGTAGGTCTAGAGAGAGACGACACCGCTCAAAATCCAAATCTCCAGGTATGATTGTTTAGACACTGCATATTTAGAGAATTTTATTTGTGATGGAGCAAATACACTTATTTTCCTTTTTTTTTCCCCAAAAAGGACATCATCGAAGTCACAGACACAGAAGCCACTCCAAGTCGCCTGAGAGGTAAGTTCTATATACATATCTACCTATCTAAATTACTGCTGTCTTCTATAAATGTGTGTCAGAAAAATGCTTCTAGTAAAAAGGTGTTTTCCCCAGTTTGAGTCCTGTTAATGATATTTTTAACAAGACCCTGTTTGAAGGCCATTGGTAATTTCATACTGTGCCTGAGATTTTGTGGCACTTCTGGTGCAAGAAGAATCTGTAAATCAGTAAAAAATAATTTTCTGTTACTGTCTGGGTTTAAAGGGCACCTATGGGGCTGCTGGTAGAGCCCGCATTCCGGTTTGGGGTTCTAGTAGTGCGAGTAAGCCAGCGCAGGCAGGGGGAATTTTTTTTTTTTTAACTACTAGAACCCCAAACCGGAATGCGGGCTCCATCAGCCTGCATCTTCAGTTTGGGGAATCGTTTTAGCCCCATAGGTGCCCTTTAAGGCAACCTAATGGTAGATTCTTACCACTTATATTATTAACATGGATCTTTAAGAAATTGCCATAGTTTCAAGGGTTTATAGTGCAACTGACTAAGAGAGCAGGATAAATCTGTTTGTGGTTGTGGTTTACTTTTGCCTCTCCCCTCAATGCATGTTTGTTTCTAAGCAGAATAGAGCAACAGTATATGTCATCAATTTGTATTTTTGTGGTACCATTTTCCTAACTTCATATTATGAATTAAATCCACTAGACCATTGTTTGATTTGATGAACTAATCAACCAGATTAAATAATAGAAAAAAATACTAAATATTCTCAAACTTGTATACAGTTGTGTTCTAAATTGATTGGAGAGGAGAAAACCTAAAGAAGTGCAGAAAATGATAGGCTGCTCAGCTAAAATGAACTCGACTTTAGGTATTAAATGCATCACTAAAAATACACCCTAACTTATAAAACCACCAGGTCCCAGTGGAAGAGGGACACCTTCATTGATCCAGGGATGAAAAGTTAATCCTAATGAAACGACAAGCTCCCAGTTATTAAACGGTTAACTACTGGATATCATTAGTGTAAACATTCCAAATGTGTGAATGAGGGCTCATAACGTGAATAAACCGCTGAGTAGAGCGCAAACTAATGATTCTCTAGAGCTGAAGTTTATAAGTGTGTTTAACTTAGAGGGCCTGTCACCTTAAGAAACCATTCCAATAATTATTTTGTATCATGTTTTTTTGAGCAAAATAAACTTTACATACACTATTATTTAAATTGTATTTCCTTCAGTCTTGGAAGTGCATATTTGCAGGCAGGAGCCATTTTGTGGACCATTGTTAAAACAAAAGTCGTGCGTGTATATATACCATAAGAGGGACTTCATGCCCATGTGCAGTGCCCTACACAATTATTGAGTGTGAGGAAGGAAGGTAAATGTGAGTAGAGAAGTGATGTAGGAATTCCTGAATGGGGCAGATAATACCAGATTTACAGCTCAGATATTTAAACTTTTATTACAGGTATGGAATTTTTAATGGAAAAAATAATTTGTTCCATGTTTAATTTCCTAAGAACTTTCTTTATGCGGCTTTTTATGTGTAGGTGACAGGTACACATTAAAGGAGTTGTCTGTATCAATATTGTCTAAAGGGCAAATGCATTGTATAAATAATTTTTTCTCTATTTAGGTCAAAGAAAAGTCATAAGAAGAGCAGAAGAGGGAATGAGTAACGAGATGTTTAGTTGTGGACCTGTAACAATCAAGAAATGTTTTGTTTTTGTATATAACTTGAGAACCTTTAGCTTTTAGAACCATAAACATTTTTGGGAAGTTATTAAATGATTTGTCTTCCTCTCCTTGTTTTAATTTTATAAATACATTTCTTATGGTTCATTTATTTGGTGTTGTAGGCTTTTTTTGTGTACCACTTGATCCTATCCTGAGATACCTCTGCCTCACTGTCTGTCATTGCTGGATCTGATGACAGGAACTTCCTTTCAAATTGGGCAGCAACAGTTTTCTTGCATGCTTCCCTTTCCCATGTGCAGGGTTTTTTTTAAAAAGTGCCAGCCCTGGAATTTAGGATGTAATGTTTTGCTTAAATACAACCTGCTGGAGCTGCCACAAAGTCCGAGACTAGTGCAGATAGGGGTGATCATTGATAGGGTTGCCACTAGTGATGTTTGGGCTGACCTCGCTGCCCCATTTGCAGGTCGGATGGGTTCAGGTTGACCTTACTGCCTCTTCCCGCCCAAGACTTTACACTGCCGGCTTCCAACTTGGTTTTAAAGGTGCGCCTGTCCACCCCTCTATGAAAGGAAGGCAGACATACAGTTTTTCTCCACCTGCACATCACTCGTTGACATTTTTTATGCCACATAATACCAGGCGTGGGGGCTGGGTGGAGATGAGATCATGAAGTTGGTTAATGCTCGGCACAGCCTTGCCTGTGTTTATAAGAAGTAATCGGGCAGCAAAGAGGGTCAGGAAAGGGAAGAATGTAAAGGGGATTACAGTTGAACAGGCACATACATTATCCTGCAAATGTGTAATACCAGCCCTAGAAGGTTATTTACAAGCTAGGCCAGGTAAATGCTATTCATGGCCTTATAGTTGTTACTAAATAACCTGCAGGAGTGCGTGCCATACTAAAACCAATATATTTGTATTTATTTTGTTAAACTATCTCGATGCCAGTTGATCATGAAAAACTCTTGACTCTACCGACAAGTGGAATTTAAAGCCATTTTTATGCTTATATCTTCTACACATATACAGTTAGGTGCATAAATATTTGGACAAACAACTGTTTTCTAATTTTGGTTCTGCACATTATCACAATGAATTTTAAATGAAACAATGCAGTTGAACTGCAGACTAAGCTTTAATTCAAAGGGTTGAACAAAAAGATTGCAGAAAAATAACATTTCGTGGGCTCATGGACAAAAATCGTGTACGACAAATATTTAAAGGACAAGGAAAGTCAAATAGAATAAGGCTAGAAATGCTGTATTTAGTATACTAAACATAAACATGAACTTACTGCACCATAAACCTAATCAAACCAATGATTTATGCTTTCAAAGTTGGCCACAGGGGACTGTCATCTTGTAAATTTGTTATACATCTTTGCAAGACAAAGACTGCACACACATGTGGTCTGGGCTTTTTAGGGATCGTCACATAACATGGGGCAGCTGTGAAATTGACAAAATGGCTAGCCCCATGTCAGAATTCAAAAATGAATATAAAAAAATCTGTTTGTTCTTTTGAGAAATGGATTTCAGTGCAGAAGTCTACTGGAGCAGCACTATTAACTGATGCATTAAAAAAAATTTCCCATGACAGTTTCCCTTTAAAGCAAAACTATACCCCCAAAATGAATACTTGAGCAACAGATAGTTTATATCAAAGTAAGTGACATATTAAAGAATCTTACCAAACTGGAATATATATTTAAGCAAATGTTGCCCTTTTACATCTCTTGTTTTGAACCACCATTTTGTGATGGTCTGTGTGCTGCCTCAGAGATCACCTGACCAGAAATATTTCAACTCTAACTGTAACAGGAAGAAGTGTGGAAGCAAAAGACACAATTCTGTCTGTTAATTGGCTCATGTGACCTAACTTTATAGTTTGTTTGGTATGTTTGTGTGCACCGTTGGATCCTAGGATCCCAGGAGGCTGTCCTTATTTTTTAAAATGGCAATTTTCTATTAATGATTACTCAATGGCACATGGTACTAAAAAAGTATATTATTATGAAAATGGTTTATTTACATGAAGCAGGGTTTTACATATGAGTTGTTTTATGCAATATCTTTTTATAGAGACCTATATTGTTCGGGGGGGTATAGTTTTCCTTTAAAATAAAGGGATACTGTCATTTTCCAGCTACCGCTGGTCATGTGACTTGTGCCAGCACTTTAGGAGGGAACTGCTTTCTGGCAGGCTGTTGTTTTTCCTTCTCAATGTAACTGAATAGTATGCAGTGGGACATGTGTTTTTACTATTGAGTGCTGTTCTTAGATCTACCAGGCAGCTGTTATCTTGTGTTAGGGAGCTGTTATCTGGTTACGTTCACATTGTTCTGTTGTTAGGCTGCTTAGGGGGAAGAAGGGAGGGGGTTATATCTCTCCAAATTGCAGTACAGCAGTAAAGAGTGATTGAAGTTTATCAGAGCACAAGTCACATGACTTGGGGCAGCTGGGAAATTGACAAAATGTCTAGCCCCATGTCAGATTTCAAAATTAAATATAAAAACATCTGTTTGCTCTTTTGAGAAATGGATTTCAATGCAGAATTCTTCAGGAACAGCACTATTAACTGATGCATTTGGAAAAAAACTTTTCCCATAGTACAAACCGGCAAATGCATGCTACTACACATGTCACCAATGGAAGAAGGAAGATGTTGTTGTAGAAGATGGCGCCCGGGAACTTGGCTGGAGGGGACCTGCACGGAGCAGTAAGTAGTGACTTAGGGGAATTTGCCCCGGGGGAGAGGTAGGCTGGGGGGAGCAGGGGAGATGGGTCTACGGGGGTGGAGGTTAGCGCGGGAAGGGTTTACTTCTCCTTTAAAGGAGCAGTTCAGTACAAAAAATAAAAACAGGATAAATAAGCTGTGCAAAAAAATATATAATAATAATATTATTAGTTAGTTAGCCAAAAATGTAATGTAGAAAGGCTAGAGTGATTGGATGTCTAACAGAACATAACATTACTTCCTGCTTTTCAGCTCTTTTGGTTTCCACTGACTGGTTGGTTACTGCCTGGTAACCAGGGTAACCGTAATCAGTGACTTGAGGATGGGGCACATAGGCCATAACTGTTTGCTTTTGAATCTGAGCTGAATGCTGAGGATCAATTGCAAACTCAATGAACAGTTATGTCCCATGTGGCCCCCCTTATAGTCACTGACTAACTCAGAGAGCTGTAAAGCAGGAAGTAGTGTTCTGACTTTTATGCAACTAACTAGATTAGAAACATTTTTTATATTGCACAGCCTATTTACCTAGTTTTTATCTTTACACCGAACTGGTCCTTTAATAGAACAGTAACATTATAAAATGAGTGCTTTTAAGTAATGAATAAATAATCTAATGTTCACTGGTAAAACTGGGGTGTTTGCTTCAGAAACACAATTATAGTTTATATACACAAGCTGCTGTTTAGCCACTGGGATAGCCATTCAAGCTCATGACAAACAGTAGATAGCAGATAATATAAACTATAGTAGACTCTCTGAAGCAAACACACCAGTTTTACCAGTGCAGGGCAACTGTGCATTATATTTATTATATAATTTATTATATAATTTAATACTTTCATTTGTTGGTGTTACTGTTCCATTAATTACACAGTGCAATAAATTCAACTAGATGCCTTTTGCATGTCAAGCATACAAAGAAATCTGCCTCCATCTGTTGGAAGTTTCGGATCTGCAAATAAACAACCGTATAAAATATAAATATATTGGTGGTTCACCTTTACGGTAACTTTTATTATGTTATAGAATGGCCAATTCTAAGCAACTTTTCAATTGGTTTTTAATATTTATTTGTTATAGTTTTATAGTTATTTGTCTTTTCGTCTGATTCTTTGCAACTTTCAAATGGGCGTCGCTGTCCCCTTCTAAAAAAACAAATGCTCTGTAAGGCTACAAATGTATTGTTATTGCTACTTTTTATTGCTGATCCTTCTATTCAGACTCTCTCCTATTCACATTCCAGTCTCTTATTCAAATCAATGCATGGTTGCTAGGGTAATTTGGGCCCTAGTTACAAGACTGCTTAAAATGCAAACTGGAGAGCTGCTGCATAAAAAGCAAAATAACTCAAAAACCGTAATTAAAATAAAAAATTAAAACCAATTGCAAATTATCTCAGAATGTCACTCTCTACATCATACTAAAAGTTATCTCAAAGGTGAACAACCCCTTTAAGGAAAACAAAACATGCGGCCTTCCAGCTACTGCTAAAATACAACCTGTTAAAAAGGCTACAACAGATCAGCTGTATAGCGAATTGTCTAAATGTCAGGGACACTCCTTGGGATGTAGCAGAAAGGCTCCCTGTGGCTGCTAGATTAGCCAGAAATTGATTTGTAAATAAAGTGTCATTACACTTAGGGAAAGATTTACTAAATTCACATGAAGGATTCGAAGTTCGATCGAATTTTCAAAAAGATTTGAATTCGAATTTTCAAATGTTTTTGAAGACCACTTCGACTAGTGAATTTTGAAAATTCGTTTGAATCGAATGATTCGAATAAAAATATATTCGGATATTTGACCATTCGACAGTCGAAGTAATTCCCCTTTAAATTTTTATTTGACTGCCTAGTTCACTAGATCAAAGCTACCGAATTGGGTTTCATTATTTTTGATTGAATAAAAAAATATTTGATCGATAAAATTGATTTGAACGATTTATCGATTGAATATTTCCTATTAGATTGTTCAACCAATTGAATTGCAATAATATCCTTCGAATTCGATATTTCACTTCCCTGCCTATTCACATGGTCGAATTTCGAATTTTTTTCTAATCGAAATTCGACCCTTAATAAATGTGCCCCTATGTGAGATTTCAGCTCACGCATGAATGTATGCACCATTCACTTGCCACACAGTCCAAACCCTCTATTTTCTCACACTAGGGGCAGATTTACTAAATTCACGTAAATAATTTGAATATGCAAATTAGGCAAATTCGACCATCGAAT
>CM044438.1:76852378-76872768 GCA_024363595.1 Xenopus borealis
AGAACACTGTTGTACTTAAGTTTTTAGGCTTCAAAAGAAAAGAAACAACATAACTGGTATTCTCAGTTTTATTAAAAATGAAGAAACCAATTTATCAAATATTAGTTATACTTTGCAGCTTAGAATTTCATTTTAATGAAAAAGTTTTTTTTTTTTTTAATTTTATTGTTTTGTTACACTTAATGCAGATAAAACAGCCTTCTATTGGTACCAAAACAAAAGACGTGTTTTAAAAGGTTTTTTGGCCCCTGCTTCAGACTCAAATAATAAAAGATATTTTTAAAAAAATTACATTCCTTTCTTTTTTTTAAAAAAAAATCATATTTTTTAACTAAAATATATACATTTAGAGAGCTTGAAGCAGCTGAATGAACAAGGCTAATAAAGATTAAGAACTTAATTTCATTTTTAAAAAATGCTCTCTTTTTGTGATTTTTCTTTTATATTTTATACCTGGATAAAACGCAAAGCTCCCCCTAAAATGGGGCAATGAAATAAAAGAAATTTGCATCACTCAGAGGAATGATTCCAGTAAACGAAAATTGATGTATTTACAAGTGATACAAATTAAAAGCCCTCACTCCTCTAGATGCCCTGTAGCCACCTAAGGTTTCAGTAGGCTCCTGGGCAGTGAAAGGGTTAAATAATCTAATAGTCAAACACATTTAAAACTAGATCCTGTAAAGGCTGACATATTATGACCCTGATTCATTTCTTCTGCTGTATATAATTTGAATTTAGGTGGGGATGCCCTTGAGATAAGACAGGGAATTGGGGTCCATTCTGGATCAGTGAGGCAGCTGAAAGATAGAAACACTGAAAATTAGATCACTCTATGGTGTATATTCTCATTCAGTCACAAAGACACACAAATATAACAGCAGTGAGTGTCAAACACGATATCTGGCCAAGTACTTTTGTTAACTAACTTTGGGCCCAAAATAATCCATAGAAAACACCAGGGGAAATTCTGGGCCCCAGGCTAATTAGAGACTGTCTTCCTGATACTGCAGCCCTCCCACTCCCCTGCACTCACAAATTCAGCATTGGAAAAGGTCAAGGGGAGGATGTATCACTAGTGCAGAAAATGCAATTGCGCTCTCTCCACAAGAGGAGTTGAATACATTCTGCATATGGAAAGACACAATTTGTGTAGGGGTCAAGTAATTTTGAGTGTAGCTATAAGATGTGCCCCCAAAGTGTTAGCAGAGAACAAACCATGAGTAAGAACAGAGGTGGAACAAGCAAGGTAAAAGCAATAAACTCTGCTTAGCAGTCACAATACAGTGGTTCTCAACCTGGGGGTCGGGACCCCTTTGGGGGTTGGACAACCCTTTCACAGGGGTCGCTTAAGGGGTTCCAGGAGCAGGTTCATCTCTCACCCCACTAGCCCTGGGCCAAGGTTGTAGCTCTCCGGTTGTTGGTGTTGGGAGTTGTAGTTCAGTAACCTGTGTAGGGAAGCCAGTTGCACTTCAACTTTCTATATCCCGCTAGTAGGGACTGCCATACAGCTCTCCCTGCCCATTTAAAATTTGTAAAATTAACATGGTAATTGGGGTGTGGCCACAAAATGGGTGTGGCAAAATTTTCTTGCCGTACTAAGCATGGAAAACAAACCTTTATGCAGCCATGCTGTCTCCTGTACTTTCCTAACAATCCGCTCTGGGCTGGCAACGAAAATATTTTAATATTTTATGGTTGGGAATCACCACAACATGAGGAACTGTATTAAAGGGTCACAGCATTAGGAAGGTTGAGAACCACTGCAATAAGGAGAGGTAGGTAGGTGCAACAAAAATGCTTCTGAAAGGCTAGTGTCTGGATATGGAGAAGAATTGATTAATTACTATTGACACATGATGAACCAACTGGTTCATACAGAATACTCTTTTTCAATGGCCAATTTGCCAGTCTGCTAACATAAAAGACTGCCCCACTGATAAAATTACTTGTGTCAGTTTAAAATACCAATACTCTAACAACCAAAGTGTTTTCCATTTTTTTGGCTAGATAATTAACGTTTGAGTTGCAAATACAACTATCACATGAAGATACTACCTGGAGGGTAAAATGTCTTGGAATGAAAGCTGGCAGGTCCCTGTGGCAGTAAATTCTGGGGCAACCTGTAAGGCCATGATGGTGGGAGCAGGGGGAAGTGGGGTGGGGTGGTATGCTCCCAGGGAGTGGATGGCTTAGCAAAATGTCCTTGGAACCTGTGATCTGTTGGGAAGAAAATACAAATAAAATTAAAACCTATTAACAATCACAGTGCTTAATATTTTGTATATACATACACACATACATAAACACAATTGTGTTCCGGATAATAACAGTGTGTTTAAAAAGTTAAAGCTCAAAATCCTTATAATAGCTTTTCTTTCCATACACTGCACATTCTATTCCAAATCAATAGTAGTAGTCTGCATTCTTATTTACAAACTCAAACATTCACTGTATAAACTGACAAATATTTCAAGATTTTGCTTTCCTTTGAATCACTGAACCCATTTCAAGGGCATTTCCGCTTCAGCATAAGGCAACATGACCTCTCCTTTTGATGTACTGAAACTAATCCATGATCCCCGGTATGTGATAAATAATTCCAGCACCATAGTATGAGAAACATCTCCATATGACGATGCAAAATCAAATTGCCTGAGCACCTGGACCCAAAAAGAACAATCTTGGTTTCATCAGTCCACAAAATGTTGAGACATTTCTCTTTAGGACAGTCAATGTGTTCTTTGGCAAAGTGTAACCTCTACAGCGAGTATCTTTTTAATTTTCCGTGTTCTTCCACGTCTTTCAGGTTTTTGTTGCCATTTAAAGCATTTGAGATCATTTTAGCTGAGCAGCCTATAATTTTCTGCACTTCTTTGTATGTTTTCCCCTCTCCGTTGAACTTTTTAATCAAAGCATACTGTTCTTCTGAACAGTGTCTGGAACAGCGTAGGGCAAACATGACTCCTTTCAGGAGCCTTGGGGGGGGGGGGGGCAGATTGTAGTGTTTTATATTTTCCCATTAAAGGGGCAGGGTTTTAGCAGATTGGGTGGTAGAGTTTGGGTGTATCAGGGCCATAGGCAGTTTTAAGGTGGCCATATCCTTATGGCAACCCTAAATGCATTGGTTGATGTCATGTACTGTCATTCTTTAGAGTATATGCTTGATACCATTTTGGTAAGAATAGAGTTAGAAATTTTGCTAAAAAAATACATTTGAAAGGGTTGTCTTCTTCCATTAGAGGCAGCATTATGTGTGAACAATACTACCACTATTCAAGGGATACCATCATAACTGCTCACTTTTCTGCTCCAGCTATCCCTCATGGATAACTGTCTTTGGGAGAAACAGTGTCATCCTAGCTTGTAGTTATACATATATAGCCAGCAAGTGACTCAAAGTGCTTTAAAAAGTAGATATTTAGCGTGCACCATGGGCTTGCAGTGGTTATTGCCTAAGAGATGACATAATCCCTTTAAAGATGAGAGCAGGCTGGAAAGATCTTGGGAAGCCCAAACTTTCTAGACATTTTAACAAAGAAATGTATATGTGCAAAATGCTGTCTATTAATTTTATCTAATGAATAGTATTGATAAAATAAATAGCAGTGTTATTTGTTTACCTGTTCCACCCACTGTGCCATTGCTCATCAGAGAGTTGGGAGTTTGGGAGCTGTGCCAGGGACCATCATGAGTAGAGTTTGGGACTCCCATGGATCTGGCAGCAGGCTGAGCAAAGATGATACTTGGATCATTCAAGTTAACAGCACTTTGATTGTTAGTGGATGGGCTGCTGCTGCCAGACCTGACTGGGAAGGTAACACCACCAGGGTGAGAGGGGTTTCCAGAGGATGAGAGCAGCATCTGAGCAGGGATGGGCCATGAGCTGCCGGGAAGAGATATTTGTGGGGGAAAGGGGAAAATCCCAAGATTGTGCAGAGGGGAAAAGCGTGTGGGGGGAGAGTGTTGAAAGTTAAACATGGGTCGCTGAACCTGGTGAGGATTCTGTGCTGCAGGAGTTTGCGGTTGGTCAAGCTTAGTCTGCAAGGGCTGTGTCTGGTTGACAGAATTTTGTTGTAAAGGCTGCGGCTGTGGAGAGTATGATGAATGATGGGATTCTGACTGCAGATGAAAAAAAGAAGACAATTTTACTAGTAAAAGCAGCAGGGTGTAATGGCTGACGATACTTTATTATTCTATGTACAATTTTATGGTAAGCTATATTTTAGAAGGCTTTTTTGCTTGTACAGTATATATGTAATGGTTGAGTGTGCACTTACAGAAAATGCACTTACAATATTCACTTTTCAGTGCATAATATTATTGTGTTTTCTAACTGACAAGAACCAGTTCTGCTAATGCTTTTATTTCAGCAGGAGAAAATCTAGGCTACTGCACCTTTAAAGGGGGAATATACAGTTGTGTTCAGAATAATAGCAATAGCAGAATAATAAAGCATTTAAAAAAGTGAATAAAGCTCAAAGTCCTAATATGTTTTATTTCCATACACGCAAATGCATTGGGAACACTGCACATTCTATTCCAAGTCAAAACATGAAATGTACCCTATTTGTTATTCCTTTACAGAAAGTGAAGAAAAGTGAATATTAGGCTGTTTCAAAAAATAGTAGTGTCTGCTTTCTTATTTACAAACTCAAATATTCACTGTATAAACTGAAAAATGTTTCAATATTTTGCTTTGCTTTGAACCACTGAACTAATATTTAGTTTTATAATCACTGTTTCTGAAAACTGCTGCACTTATGTGTTGCTAGGAGTCCACCAACTTTTGGCACCTGTTACATTCCACAATTCTTCCGCATTTCCTGGTTTTGGCTCAGAAACAGCATTTTTTATGTCACCCCACAAGTTTTCTATTGGATTAAAATCCAGGGATTAGGTTGGCCACTCCATAATCAATCTTGTTGGTCTGGAACCAATATGTTGCTTGTTAACTGGTGTGTTTGGGGTTGTTGTCTTGTTGAAACAACTATTTTAAGGGCATTTCCTCTTCAGCATGACCTGAAGAGGTGTTGATGTATTGAAACCGATCCATGATCCCTGGTATGCAATAAATAGTCCCAACACCATAGTATGAGAAACATCCCCATATAATAATGTGTGTGCCACCTGTCTTCACAGTGTACTGTGGCTTGAATTAAGTATTTGGGGGTAGTCTGACAACCTGTCTCTAGACCCAAAAAGAACAATCTTGCACAAAATGTCAAATTGACAAACTGTAACCCAGAACCTCTTCAGCTTGGCTTCTCATAGGCATCTACTAACAAACAGTACTCACAAATAACTTTAGACATCCTACGATCTTCCTGAAACTGGTCATTGAGTCTTTGCCATTTTGGCTATTCTTCTACCCATGAATGGTAGTTTTCTTCTATTTCTTCCAGGTTTAGGTTGCTTTTTTTAAAGCATTTGAGATCATTTTAGCTGAACAGCCTATGATTTTCTGCACTTATTTATATGTTTTCCCCTCTCTAATCAACTTTTTTCTATTATACCTACTTGTAAATTATTTGTCATGTAACAATATACATTCTACCAAAAACAGTGATTTATTAGGTTAGTGAGGTCTGTCTGCAATTATTCTGAACACAACTGTTAGCTGTATTAACTATATTCCCAACAAACAGGGTTGAAGCCATAAAAGTATTCCAATCAATTGTCTCAAGTCACGTATAGTCCCCTGATGCTTGCCGTAATACAGGGTAATAGCCCAATTACAGGGACTGCAACAACCCCATTATTACTGACTGATAAGAGGCATCAATTATAATAGTTGCATGTTACATAATTTCATGTTAAAATAACCATGTCTTGGCTTTCTCTTCAAGTGCAGTGCTAAAAACATGGAGTATCAGATAATATCCAGTGTAGCCATGGTACTTGGGGATTTCTATTAGGGCTCCTACACACGGGTGTTTTTGACCTGCGCTCCCCTGCGTTGCGTTTGGCTGCGTTCAGCCGCAGGGGAGCGCAGGTCTAGACGCACCTCATTTTGTTCAATGAGGTTGTACCCACGAGACGCGTGTAAGCGCCAAACGCAGATTCAGACGCAACATGCTGCATTTTTCCTGCGTTCGGCGCTCACATGTGTTCGTGTGAGTACAGCCCCATTGAAAATAATTGAGTGCATCTATACCTGCGCTCCCCTGCATTTGAACACAGCAAAACGCAATACAGGAGAGCGCAGGTAAAAACGCCCGTGTGTAGGAGCCCTTAGGGATGCACAAAATCCAGGATTTGGTGCAGGATTCTGCCTTTTCCAGCAGGAGAAACTTGTATGTGCAAATTAGGGGTGGGAAGGGAAACCGCGTAACTTTTTGTCACAGAACAAAAAAAAAAAGTTTTTCCACTTTTTACCTTCCTGTCACTAATTTGCATTTGCAAAATAAGATTTGGATTTGGTTTGGTATTAGGCCGAATCTTTCATGAAGGATTCGAAAATTGGCTGAATCCCAATAGTGGATTTGGTGCATCCCTAATTTCTATGAAAAACCATATCTTTAAAATAAAGAATAACTGTTTTATTCAGCAAGCCAAGAAAACATTTGTGGTTTTGAAAAAGTACAAATCTGAATTTATAAAGGAAGATCATTGACAACTCACTGATTCAGAGGCCTGCCGGGTCCGACACGGACGTTCAATCTGCTGAAGTGGAGTAAGAACTGACTGTGGGAGGATCAGGCCTTGTAAGATCTGAGGGGCTGAAACATTGAAACAACACCCTGTTACACAGATGAAAACTTCTATTGAACTCAGAAGGAGATATGTCACTGTTCGCCTTGACAAAGTTAATCTCGCTAAAGGGTGGCCATTCCCCACTTACCTATTATTAAGGAGATAAGACAAGTGATTTAGCAAATATTTCTGCATCTTACCTATAATTCCAACATTTTTCTGACGAACCAGGTTGTTTTCAGGACAGTCTCTTCGTACATGTCCCACATCACCACAAGTGAAACACCTCTTCTCTCTAAGGTCTCGCTCATCTTCTTTTATGTCCTTATCGTCATCTTTTTCATTCTCTTTCTTTTTGATTCTAAAAAAAGGAGAAATATTAGCACAACCATAGCATTCCTAGTTAAATTATTCCATGGTTAGTGGGTCAATGGAGACGTCCCTGGTCTAGATAATTTAATCACATACACAACAGTAATTTTAAAATAAACAATTTTAGTTTTTCTTACACAAACCTAACAAAATTAAATGTACAAGTGCAAAGGCAAAGTGAAGAACATGTAAGCAGCTCAAAGTAGGGATGCACCGAATCCAGGATTTGGTTCGGGATTCGGCCAGGATTCAGCCTTTTTCAGCAGGATTCGGATTCGGCCGAATCCTTCTGCCTGGCCGAAACTAATCCTAATTTGTATATGCAAATTAGGGCCAGGGAGGGAAATCACGTGACTTTTTGGCACAAAACAAGGAAGTAAAAAATGTTTTCCCCTTCCCACCCATAATTTGCATATGCAAATTAGGGCTCAGATTCGGTTTGGTATTCGGCCGAATCTTCCGGGAAGGATTTGGGGGTTCGGCCGAATCCAAAATAGTGCATCCCTAACTCAAAGTAACAACTCCCTCCATTCTTTCTTACCTTCTGCGCTTTGGACAGTCTTTCATGTAGTGACCAATCTTCCCACATACACGGCAGCACCTGTCATTGGGAGCCAACTCCCCATCCGTCAGTACTTTGGAATCAAAGAAGTATTCCTATGAGCAGAAAAAATGCTCAGTATAAAGTCATAACTGTGTGAAATAAAGTAGATAAAGAGCTTTCAGGAAATTTGTTTACATGATGCAGCATGTAGTAAGAGCTATGTGACATTTTGTGTGGCTTGGCATACATTATTGCATATAATATTACAGCCATTGCTTTACTCATCTAATGACAATATATTTTCTACTCAGTCTTTTCAGTAGGAAGCAAAAAATAATCCAAAGCATGGTCAACAATGAAGAACGACAGGTTGAGAAAGAGGTGAGGTGTCCAGCTGTTATGCCTAGCTCATGTAAACTTCAATTCAAACTATTATTAACCCTTTAACTGCCAAGCACGTACGCTGTACGTGTTGGCGGTTAAATGCCCTGGCCACCAAGAACGTACAATGTACGTTCTTTTGCAGCCAGGCTTACTCTCTGCTTTGGCGGCTTGTGCCGCCTCGGCAGAGAGGTGGGAAGGAAGACAGCCCTCTAGACAACGATGCTAGGGGGCTGTCAAGTCGGATCTGCGACTCGATTGTCGCAGATCCGACTTGTAAGAAGCAGACGCATTGCAAGGAACGTCTGCTTCTTCACTTAATGGCTTCCTTCCCTGCACAGCCGCTTCCTGCTGCGCACATACTCTGCAGATGGACGTGTCCACGTGTCTCCTGCGATTTTCTGCATCGAAAAAGGTAAATGCCCTTTTTTTATACACTTACCTGCACTTACAGTCACCTACAGCACATTTACACACACATTTTAGCAAAAACTGGTATGTTTTTATTTTTTTATTTTAGCACACTTGGTCCCTTTTGTACACTTATTTACACATATTTGCACACTCAAATATTTTATTAGTGCACAAACATGTATACACAAAAACTCACTAACAGCTGTTTTTTTACTTATTCATTGTACTGTTATATTTGCCTAAAAACTTATTTCAACATCGTGACTATTGGATAATTGATTTGGGCCACTAACTACATTGTTGGTCACTTATGTTGTTATTTCATTGATTTACACTATTTATGTGGTTTAATTGCAATTTTATCCCTGCATTATTGTTCCTTATGTATATTTAGTATTGTTTTGCGGTTTGGTGCTTTGGTATAGAACGTATATTTGACTTAGTTTGATCCGTCAGAATATATGCTTTCTAAAAATGTATGGTTATTTGGGGGTCTAACGGCACATAATGCAAAGTAGGGGTATTGTTTTCAGCATTTGTGTTGGTTAGTGTGAAAATTTATATGTATGTTTTTCATTTGGGGTTCGTACATACCACATACTTTGGTAATTCTAGGCATATTGGGCATCAAACTATTCAGTAGACCTCCGACGTCCATATTTAGGGTGATTTTTCTTTGCACGTAAAACGTTGTGAGAGATAAATGCGGCAAACTGCAAAATTTTTAGGCGATTTTCATAAATGTTGCAAAAACCTCTATATTTAGAAAAACTTTGCAGTTTGGTAGTTTAGCATAGAACAACATCTTTATCTGTATTAGATTTATCAGAGTGTGTACTTTCCAAAAATATATGGCTCTGGGGGGTCCTTGTGCTGTTAGGAGGGTCTTTTGGCAGACAATGCTCAGTCTCACAAAAAAGTAATTTGCACTATTTTTATTCCGGGTCCGCACGTGTCAGCTGCTTTTGTATATCTGTGCATACTGCACATCAAACTGTTCCATGACCCTTGGCATAAATATTTAGGGTGTTTTACAATTGTATGTAAGAAATTGGGTGAGATAAATGTGGCCAATTGCAATATTGAGTAGAAAGACATGCATACCCAATTTGGATTCGGGGGAATGTGTACTTTCTGAAAATGTATGGTTTTTGGGGGTGAACTTACTTTTTCTAGCTTTGCCCCCCCCAAAATGATGTAAATCTGTTGATTGTGCACTACCTGAAATGACAGACCATATGGGGGTCTTCGTTTTTTGGCTTCTATATGCCACGTGCTTGGGTACATCTATACATATTAGGCATCAAACTGTTCAGAGGACCCCAGGCTTTCATATTTGGGGTGATTTATCTTGATACCTAAAAGTATTTGTGGAAATACGATGCTGCAGGGTGGAAATTTTGAGGTGATTTTTGGAAATGTCACCAAATTGCCAAATTTAGGAAAGGTTTGCGGCTTGGTACTTTTGAGAAGAAAGACATGCATACCCATTTTGAATTCGGGGGAATGTGTACGTTTCGAAAATGTATGGTTTTTGGGGGTGAACTTACTTTTTTCTAACTTTGCCCCCCTAAAAATTAGCAAAATGTGTTTTTGCAGTACCTGGAAATAACCGATAACTCACATGGTGTCTACATTTTGGGGCCTCTATATGCCACATATTTGGGTTCACCAATACATATTGAGCATCAAAATGTTCAGTGGACACCTGGCAATCATATTTAGGATGTTATACATTGGTACTTAATGATGTGTGAGAGATACGATGCTGTAGATTGGAAGCTCTGAAGTATTTTTTCAAAAAATTCACCAATTTCTATAACAAATTATGACTTTAGGATAGAATTAGAACTTGGTAGTGTGGCGTACAGAGATATATTTACTCATTTTTTATTCTGCAGGATCAGTTCTTACTCATAATGGGTAGTTTTCTAGGATAAACCTACTGTTTGTCGAATGTTTGACCTTGAAATCAGAAGTATGCCGTTTTGTGGAGCAGTGCTTTGGAAATTTGGTAGTGTACTGCTTAGAGATTTAGAAATATATAAGTGAGAAATCTCCATAAAACTATATATATATATATATATATATATATATATATATTTGGTATGGGCGTGTTCGGGACACATTGAACTTTCTAAATCTGCTGTGTTATCGTTCATAAAATAAATAATGTTTCTGATAGATGCGTTTGTATCATGCAAAACTGTTTTTTTTTATACACTTAGAAGAAGCCCATATCTTTTTACAGGAGTGGAATTACCCCAAAATTCTAGCATATTCTGAGAGCTCAGGTTGTCCCGAAAAAAAAACAATATACTGTTTTCCTGGGTAAACTAAGAGACCCCCCCTGGAAAGGCCCTTAATGCGAAAGAGTATAAAATGTCTAAAAACTGCTTGGCTGTAGATGTTCACATTTAGGACAAAATGGCTGGCAGTGAAAGGGTTAAAATATCCAACTGGCTAGCAATTCTGGAAGCTTTAGCAATAGTTGTTTTCTGGGCAATTAATTAATTTGTCCTAGATGCTTACTGCTATTTGACTGCTTCTATAGGAAACTTAAACCAGACTTGGTCACGGCGTGCAAAATATCAAATGATGAATATTCTATATGTGCCAGGCCAGAAACTATGGCAAACTTTAAATAATTACAGATTCAGAGCACTAAAAGAAAAAAAACTAATAAAAAGTAGAGTGGAGAGTATATGCTACATCCTAGCTAAACTTAGTACTGTGGGTATCTCTAAGCTAGGACACCTAAGTGACACAATCCCAACTATGCAAAATGATGGCTTATTAAATAAAATAAATAACAGTATAACTACATTAGAAATGGGCAGGACCCTTTGCTGTAAGTCAGTAAAGTTCATCAAGGAGGAATGTAGAGCAATTGCAGAAAACATATAAAATAAGTAGAAACCTTACTCTTTCAAGACCAGGGATGGGGTAGATTGGCGTTCCAAAGAGTTTCCTTCCATTAATAAATGCCTTCATTATAAAATTTGTCACTAGTACAAAAACAAACAAGGAAGCAAAGAAGATAAGAGTAATGAATTCATGTAACAGTTCTAATAACCTTATATCTTCAACAAAAACATCACAATATATCTGAATAAAAAAATCTGTGTGTCTTACTGGCAGGCTGCATACCTCCCAAAGGCCTTCTATAAAGTTTATTATTCAGTTATTATCTGCCTGCTAATCCAGACGGTGTGTCCTCATGTCAAGGGACTGGCCAGTGGAACAGCTGTAAATGGTATTCCCTACAGAAGGGATAACACTCTAGGATTCCTCAGGAGGAGTTAAAGGAACACTATACCCCTCAAACAATGTAGGTCTATAAAAATATATTGCATAAAACAGCTCATATGTAAAACCCTGCTTCATGTAAGTAATCAATTTTCATAATAATATGCTTTTTGTTAGCAGTTTGTGCCATTGGGTAAACATAAATAGAAAACAGCCATTTTAAAAAATAAGGTCAGCCCCCTTGGATCCTAGGATTCACAGTGCACACAGACATACCAAACAAACTATACTTGTTAGGTCACATGAGCTCAAGTATTCATTATTTGGGTATAGTTTTCCTTTAACATACATCTATGCTACCTTAGGTATTCCTCTACCCTGAGCTTTCTGCAGAAAAAAAAAAAACTTGAGGTTGTGAAGGCCCTCTCAGATTTCTCAGAAAGCAAAGCAAAGTATTTCTGCATGACGTAAAGATCTTCCACAAATTGGAATACACAGGGCAGATTTAAAACACAAATTATGACCCTGATGGCAACAGGATACAAAGTTTCAGTATCAATGACCTAGAACCGACTAATGAAATACTTACTTTTTCTGGAGACCCCAGCTCCAAGATTATGATTGAGGTCAAACGGGTCTAGTAAAGAGCACAAATAAAGAGATTATTTTAAAGAAAGAGTTATTTGAAATACCATTTATTTAGAAGGCACACACGGATACATTTTCAAAAATTAAATAAAAGAGGGAAGAAGCCCAACTCCACACACACCATATGGGCCATATAGTAAATCCTGGGGCAGAGGTGCTAAAGTTCTAAGGGGAGCAAATGTATTTGACAATTTATAAAAAAAACATTTTTTTACATTATAAATTGTAAATTCACACACATCTGAATGTAAGGCAGATATACTTGTTCAATATGTGGCATAAATGATTGATCTGTTGGGAAAATGAAAATTTAATATAGCATTTATCTACCCGAAATAGGACACCTCCAATTCAAATAACCAGTACAAACAAAAGCTAACAAAATAACTTGCTAACATACATACAGCTCAACAGAGCTGTTATTTTAAAAGAGTAAGCTCCAATACATCAATTAGGCAAAGGGTGCAACTCCCAAAGGATGTATTAGACCTAAATGTCAATCAAAAACTGACTCCACTTACTGCATGAAGAGTATGGGACAGTGAAGAGTAACTTTGGTTATTTCATAAAGGGTACAGAATGTTTAATTGATTATATTTACAAAGTTTCTTATTTCAGTTAAATGAAGCTTATAATCAATTTTTATTTCTGCAATAGATCCCCTTTAAGCAATACATGCAGTACTTATGCTCTTTCATAGACCCCCAGTAATAATTTGTGTTAATTATAAATTTGTGTATCAAACTCTAGACAATTATACTTGATGTATATAGAAAAGGCAACTGATTTTGAATGTGTGAATGGATGCTTGTAAAGAATTGCTCATTGTACCTTTCATTGTCCTTTCTTTTATGTGTTTACATTTAAAGTTTGATATAAAAAGGTTATTTAAATTGTAAAGACATAGACATCAACATGAGGTTAGAAGTGGTTTACTGGTTAAGGATGTAGTTTGCTTTTATACTATAGTATATACCTTCAATAGCAATACACTTAGAGGTCCACTGCTTTTCAAATGTAGTTAGCAAATTTTTCTGGCGAATGCTTATGACATATTCCTTAAAATCAAACTCTTCAGTGTAGAATCTAAGGAACCCAAGCCATAGTTCCCCAACGGATTCTTTATTTTTGCCAAGTGAAGGGAAACGATTTCTCTACAAGGATAATAAGAGCTAGTCAGTACAATACAGAGAAAGTATAAGTACTTTGAATTGGGAATGAACTAGTGAAGAAAATATATTGCTTTAGTTAGAGGATGCATCACTGACTACTATTTAAATTGTTTTACCAATGTATATGAAGCAGAGTAAAATATCTCAAATCTTGGGATTTTTGTTAACCTGAGCCTTTTTATATATAATAATATAATAATTGCATACTAATGTTTTCATGTTTCTCAGAGTGTATTCTTCCATGAGTTAAAGGAGAACGGTCATGAACTATAAACCATACAATTTTCTCATGGATATAGAACATTAATTAGTACTAAAAAATCTATAACCAATGGCATCCAATTTGTGTTATAAGCCCACTTACTTATCGCTCATTTCTAACTGCTCTTCAGACCAATCATTTTCAGAATCTGAAAGTAAGAGTGTCTATTCTGATGCAGTAACATTCATTTAAGCCTGATCATATTCCCTGTCCCTCATGCTCTAGTTACATCATACAGTCATACGGAAACGTTTGGGAACCCCTTTCAGCCTGCATAATAATTTACTCCACTTTCAACAAAAAGGATAACAATTGTATGTCTCTCATTTCCCAGGATCATCCCAGGAGTACTGGGGTGTTTTCTGAACAAAGATTTTTAGTGAAGCATTATTCAGTTGTATGAAATTAAATCAAATGTGACAAACTGCAAAAATGTGGGTACCCTTGTAATTTTGCTAATTTGAATGCATGTAACTGCTCAATACGGATTACTGGCAACACCAAATTGGTTGTATTAGCTCATTACGCCACGAACTTCATAGGCAGGTGTGTCCAATCATGAGAAAAGGTACAGTATTTAAGGTGGTCAACTGCAAGTTTTGCTTCTATTTGACTCTCCTCTGAAGATTGATAGCATGGGATCCTCAAAGCAACTCTCAAAACATCTGAAAACATTGTTCAGTATCATGGTTTAGGGGAAGGCTACAAAAAACTATTACAGCGGTCAGTTTCAACTGTAAGGAATGTAATCAGGAGATGAAAGGCCACAGGCACAGTTGCTGTAAAACCCAGGTCTGGCAGGCCAAGAAAAATACAGGAGCTGCATATGCGGAGGATTGTGAGAAAGGTTACAGACAAACCAAAGATCACCTCAAAAGACCTGCAAGAACATATTTCTGCAGATGATGTATCTGTACATCGTTCTACAATGCAGCGCAATTTGCGCAAAGAACATCTGTACAGCACGGTAATGAGAAAGAAGCCTTTTCTGCACTCACACCACAAACAGAGTTGCTTGTTGTATGCAAAAGCTCATTTAGACAAGCCACAATCATTTTGGAACAAAGTGCTTTGGACCAATAAGACAAAAATTTAGTTACTTGGTCATAACAAAAAGCACTTTGCATGAGGGAAGAAGAACACCTCTTTCCAAGAAAAATGCCTGCTACCTACTGTCAAACCTGGTGGAGGTTCCATCATGCTGTGGGGCTGTGTGGCTAGTTCAGGGGCTGGGGCCCTTGTTAAAGTCGAGGGTCGGATAGATCCCACCCAATATAAACAAATTCTTCAGGATTATGTTAAAGCATCAGTCACAAAGTTGAAGTTGCGCAGGGGTTGAATATTCCAACAGGACAATGACACTAAACACAATTGGAAATCTAGAAAGGCATTTATGCAGAGAGAGAAGTACAATTTTCTGGAATGTCATTCACTTGAATAGCATAAAAAACCATGGGATGATTTGAAGCAGGCTGTCCATGCTTGGCAGCCATGAAATGTAACTGAACTGGAGAGATTTTGTATGGACGAATGGTTAAAAATACCATCATCCAGAATCCAGACACTCATCAAAGTCTATAGGAGTGTCTAGAGGCACATTACGTTACATTTGCAAAAGGAGGCTCAAGTAAGTATTAATGTAAGATCTGTGTTGGGGTGCCCAAATGTATGCACCTGTCTAATTTTTTTATGATGCATATTTTCTGTTAATACAATAAACTTTATGTAATTGCTGAAATACTACTGTTTCCACAAGGCATGTTATATATTAAAAGGAAGTTGCTACTTTGAAAGCTCAGTCAATGATAAACTCCAAAGAATTAAACTTCCCAAACTTTTTCATATGACTGTATCTGTGCACAACACTTCTCTGTTTGGACATACTCTGTCTGTGCTTGCTTTATGGCCTTTATGGTTGAGAATATGAGCATTCTTTCACATTGGCATATTTCATCTCTGATCCCCATTATAAGCAACTGTGGAAGGGGAGGGTTAAACATATTATTGGAATAAATGTCACATTTGACCTACAATCCCCATAATTCATTGTGAATGACAGGCTTCTGATAGAGGTTGTTTCTTTACATCATTTCGGTGGGGGATGTAATCAGAGTGACTGGCTCCTCCAGGGAAATGCAGATTTGAAGGCATGCCAGGGGGTGGACTTTGTCAGGAAGAAGGAACATACTGGGAGCAGATTATGATGACACCTTGTCGCAGACTATGCTGCTTTTGAGTTTGGCTGCATGGGATTAGCAAAAACTATTGTTTCATTAAGTAATAGGTTTGACTCTGAAAAAGCACTGTATTGTTTAACTTTACTGTGTAAAACTTAAAAGTCAGAGAACACTATATTTCATGACAGGCTTGTAATGACAATTACATGATCACTACAGTGCAAGCAGATAATTTATTGGAACCTTTAACATAATTCTCGCAAACGGCAGAGGGGCTACCATATAAAGTCACTATTAAGTGGGCTGGTGAGGGTAATTTTGGCATCTATGTACTTAAGGGTAAGGCCACACCTGGCAATTCTGGGAGATTTAGTCACCTGGCTACTAATCGCCTCTTCTTTTGGGCAACTAATAGCCTCTTCTCTGGGGCAACTAATCTCCCCGAACAGTTTTTCCCTGTCTTGTGCCATCTAAAAGGAAAAGTCACGTGCGGCATGATATGTCGCAGGCAACTAAGCGGTTCCGGGAGATTAGTCACCCCAAAGAAGAGGCGATTAGTCGCCTCCCAGAATCACCAGGTGTGAACTTACCCTAAAATGTCAGGGCCTATTTTGAATCCCAATTGAGACCAGCACCTATGTACCAGTAGTGATAACATGATTATATACTCACCAAGTCTTCGGTCCGATCAAAGAAAAAGGCATTCCAGCCATCTACCATTCTTTGTGGGGTTTCTTGCCCATCATATATCTAAAATAAATTTAATGCCGTGCATTATTGGCCCATTTACATCTTTTTGCAATCAATTTTTGGCATAATGAGAAGATATTTAAATTGATTTAAATGCTATGTTTTAAAGTACTCAGAATAAATTATCTTTTCATGAGATTCACTTCAAAAATGCTTTCTTACTAAAAAGGTCTCAATTTACTGCTCAATTACAGTGTACACAAGCTAGCTTGTGACAGCTAAGAAAACTTGCTCAGAGCAACAGAGCTTAGCTGTGAAGAAAAGGTTTGCAAAATAACCATATTTTATTAAGTATATATTTAAGTACAGTTATATGTATCATATAGGATCCTATGGGTGTCAACACCAGCAGGGAACAACATGTTATTCTTCTCTCCCAAATGATCACCTTCACCCTCTGCCAGAGACTTGCAACAATATTGAGTGAGCAGAGGTTTAGAGAAAGAACGCAGAACATCAGCTACATTGTTGGCACAATTTTTGTAATGCACATGTACCAAAGATAAAGGTCCATTATCAATTCAGTAGGTCTACAATGCTGGCACAATTAAATTCAGCACACATAAAATCCAATGGCACACAGGACTTATTAAACACATATGTGTTTATTGCCAATTGCGGTGCAATGTTTCGGGGTTACTCACTTTGTCAAGCATGCTTTGAGCATGCATTGAGCACCAGGTGTCTTCAATTCGCCTGTTGGAGAGGGTGTGCGAGAACCAAGATAATTCTCAGTGAGTACAATTAAATTCACTCAGCCCCAGGAAGAAGGGGAAACAAGCTGCTGATAACATAGAAACCAGAGCAGACTTGCAGCAGGGACTAAGGTACATTAGTCTGGATGGCTGTTTAGAGCAAATTTACAGATAGAAAAAAAAACATTTACTTTTCCTTTAAAAATGCTTTCAACAATCTAATAAATGCACTGTATGTGTTAAAGAGCATCATACATTACCAAAAATTTTGGAAATTATGCAATACACAATATCCCTTGAATTAGTATTAAAGTCAGCAAAACCCCTATGAGTAAATATACATGTATACACATTATACATAATGTAGCCTCTTCATTAGTTTCTTTTTGTTGTTCGCCTACCTCTTGAAGCACTGGGATAACAGGAGGTGTTCTCTGCTGCAAGAAGTATAGCACCATCAAAATGTAAGCATAGGAGGATAGGCTCCCTCTTGAAGCATCACCAATGTCACAGCGCTAAGGAAAATATAGTTAAGTTATTTTAAGGATAATGTAGCATGAAGTAAATGTTATAATGGGACTATATCATTACAGAATCAAGTAAATAATAGTACCTTGGCAAAAAACTTCACTGTGTATCCAAGGTATTTTACCCGTGGGTCGATGGCAGCATATGTAGCCAACATTCTGGTGTTGTGCTGAGCCTGAAAATAACAAATATTGTCAGCAATATGCATGTTAAGCAGATATATACCACTTCATCAAGAAAACTACTTTTAAAGGAATTGTTCAGTATAAAAGTAAAAACTGGGTAAATAGATAGGCTGTGCAAAATAAAAAATGTTTTCAATATAGTTAGACAAAAATGTAATGTATAAAGGATGGAGTGACTGTAAGTCTAACATAACAGAACAGAACACTACTTCTTGCTTTTCAGCTCTCTTTTGCTTACACTGACTGGTTACCCTGGTTACCAGGCAGTAACCAATCAGTGAATTGAGGGAGGGCCACATGGGTCATAACTGTTGCTTTTGAATCTGAGCTGAATGCTGAGGATCAATTGCAAACTCACTGAATAGTTATTTCCCATGTAGTCGCTGACTAACTCAGATTTAGAGAGCTGAAAAGCAGGATGTTGTGTTGTATTCACTCCAGCCTTTATACATTACATTTTTGGCTAACTAATTATAGTAGAAACATTTTTAATTTTGCACAGCCTATTTATTTACCCAATTTTTATTTTTACCCTGAACTGTTCCTTTAAAGTTCAATTCAATGTATTGCAAATAACAAACACTATAAAATTCCTGAACCAAGCATAACTGGAAAACCTCTTACGGTATCTTGAAACCATAATGCTAATAACACACAGTAGATTTGTGATCATTTAAAACCATAACTTTTACAGTGACTTGTTACAATGATTTCCTGGTGTGACCATAGCCTTCTATAAAAACATTCTTCTTATAAGCATACTGCAAAATATAACTATAGCGCTAGGCCCTAGGATCTCATATATAATTTGGAGGGTAAATGGTTTTTGGCTACAACAGGAAAATATTTAGAATATATAGATTTTATATAGATTTTAACCTAGACTCCACAACCCTTCAAGTTATGTGGGATGCATTGAAAGATTACACAAGAAGTATTTACCTCCAAACAATTTGAAACCTTTAAGAAAAACAACCAATGTGAAATATACAACTTGGAAGCCTTGGGTATTTAGGCAGAAAAGCACCCATACCCCAGACTAGGCAAGAGTGTCTAGCAGCCAAAATGCTCTACAGGTGCCTTGGATTAAATGGGGTAAGAAAACAGAGTTATATAGTAAAGCAAATATGTTCATTACAGGAGACAAAAATGGCAAATCACTGGCTATACTGTCAAAAGACATGTCTTTCCCTAATTAATATCCCAGTGATTAGAGATGTGAACAAGTCTATTTTTACCAACCCCTTGTGAATCAAGATCTTATACTGAAGCACAAATATCTGCCTACCTGAAATCCATCCCTCTCTCACGTCTAGAGCCCCAGGACAGCCTCCTATTGGAGCAGCACATTAAAGAAACAGAACTAAGAAAGGCCATCTCTTCTTTGGCAACTGAGATGTGTACCTTAAATATGAAAAATTGCTTGTACCTTTATGGCTTCCTTTATTTAACGGGGTATTGGAGGGGGCAGACCTGCTGGCCTCTATGAGTGATACCCAGATTACTGAAATCAGAGAATGACCCCCCTTAACTGTGCTTCGTATAGGCCAATATCATTAATTAATGTTGATGCCAAAATTCTTGCCCGAAGACTTACTAAACTTATCTCACCTGACCAAAAAGGCATTATTCTGGGCCGCACAGCAGATATCAATATTTGTAGATATAAAGCGACCCTAAAATAGGTGACTACATTATAATATCTTGGGGTACATATTTATAGAGATCTAGAACAATACACTGACCTTAACATGTTAACTGATGAAAAGAAAAAGGAGACTTGGTGCACTCAGGGCCTGATCTCCTGTTTTGACGCCTCTATGCAAACTGGGTCCTAGGGCCCACTCACCGTGCTCACCCACCTCCCTACGAGCGCATGCGCCAAACAGGTCATGGTGCCTGCTGGCGAATGCGCTCACATCCTTCCCCAGCGAGCATGCCTTGCCACAAATCCGGGCCTGGGTGCTCTCTCCCCCTAAAACTTCTAGGCCGTATTAACCTTATCACAATATTCTTCCTATATTTGTATATCTTTTCCACCAGGTGCCTATTTTGATTCCCAGACAATTCTTTCATTTCATTTCAATTCTTTGGGCAGCATCTCCACCTAGAATAGCCCTAGCAACATTACAGCATGCCTTGGACATGGGAAGCTTAGCTGTTCCAAATATTCTCTTCTACTACTTAGCTAAAAAACTGCTCACAGTCTGGTGGTGGGCAGTACAGACTCTACTGACAACACAGCCACAACATTGAAAGCACAACTCGCTAACTCCTTTGGACCTTATATACCGGGGATTTTTAATTACCCGGGGGG
>CM044438.1:76876333-76910811 GCA_024363595.1 Xenopus borealis
TTTGATATAAGCTATCTGTTGCTGAAGTATTCATTTTCGGGGTATAGTTTTCCTTTAATGAGACAACGTACACAGGCACTTTCCTCTACTGATATAATGAATAACCCGTCTGTATTGCCTTGCACTGACTAATCCCATACTCTTCCCTTGAAAATGTCACCTGAAGTTCAATGTTTTTATGTAACTGTTATTGTTTAAAGAAAAAGAAAAAAATAATAAAAACTATTTTGGGTAGAAAAAAGCATACTGCAAAATATAGTGTGACAAATCTGCCCAGGACTTACCAGAGTGTTGTACAAGCTTATGTCTCCTTCTAAACCACTCTCCTTATGCTCAAATTTCACTATTGGCACCTTGGCAGTGGTTATTGCCAAAATATTTTTTAAACCTAAAATGGCAAAAAAAAAAAAAAAAAGTCTAAAAGTACACATTAAGAAAATGAGGGTAAACCAGTGGATTCCTAATTTCCAATCAAAACAATTTAATGGTACCCAACATATATTTCATTCTATTGATTCTAAAAGATTGTAGTATACCCATAATCTATACCTTGTTTGTGCAAAGTGTGAGCATATGTGGTTTCAGTAGGTTCATTGTGCATGTAGCACAGTTATTGGCAAAACCAACCCCGCCAGTCTGTGAGTGTGTTAATATAAAGCAGGTATATCTATATATTGCCACTACAGCAATTAACAGCTAGAGGCCCTTCTCCTTACCAGCCTTGTTGGTAGTTGCATTTCAACATGAAGTGCAGTACTAAAGGTGGACTTTCTCACGACTAGGAGTAGTAGATCACTGTTTTTAAACATTTTACACACACAGGCACTATTGAGAGTGTTAAAGGTTTACCTGGATGCCTCTTAAGAACCTTTGCCAAACCGTCAATTATTTCTTTGCAGTTTAGTTTCTAGAGAAGAACAAAACCATTTTAAATAAAAAGAGCAATTAAATAATTAAGTGTACCAAGAAGCAAACAAATCAAACTACTTCAGTAAAATAGATACACATTTGTTTGCAAGGTTGTGATATTAAGCAACAGGCCCCTTTAAAAATGCGAAGTTAAAAATTTCATGCTTTTATACCTTTGCATTTTCATGACCTTCCAGGGTCATACAGATATCTAGGTCACTATCACGGAACCCAAAGCCATTCTTGGATGAGCCAAACAAGCACAGCCTGGCGTAGTCTAAGATAAACATAAAAGAAACAGGTCAGCTCATTGCATCCCTATTCATTTAGCTCATATTAATCACAGTAAAAAAGGTACAATATACATTAGAAGAGACCCAAAATAGTGGTGCAGTAGCCAAAAATAATTATAAAGAATAAAAAATCGTTATTTGGAAATGTATAGAGGATATTTATTTTTGGCAACTGCACCACTGTTTTTGGGTCTCTTATAATATATTGTAACTTCCAAATTTTGTGGCACTTGGACTGGGGGTCCTTTGATCAGGTCCGGATTTGTGGAAAGGCCACCAAGGCCCAGGACTAGGGCGGCAGGATTTTAGGGGGCAGCATGAAGACCAACCAAAGCCACATTGGTTTGGAAGTTCTGGGGCTGATAATGAGATACAATAGTTTTTTTTAAATTTACCATGTGCCAAGCCCCAGTGCTACCGACCTGATGATGAAAATTTGTACATGTGCACAAATAAAGTGGTGGAGGAGGGGACAGGGGTGATTTTGGTTGTCTAACTTCATATCAGGAGCAGAGCTACACACCCCCTATTTTAATAAAAGGAATTTAAAGTGGACCTGTCATCCAGACATAAAAAGCTGTATAATAAAATCCTTTTAAAGTAAAACATGAAATCCAAATTCTTTTTTTTTTTATTTAAGCATTCAGAGCTGTTGTAAACGCATTTAAAATCTCAGCTGTCAAATATTGCCTACTCCTCATTTATGCCCTAAGGTGGCCATACACGGGCAGATAAAAGCTGCCGACAGACTGTGTCGGCAGCTTATCTGCCCGTGTGGGGGGCCCTCCGACGGCTTTCCCGATCGATATCTGGCCGAAAGTCGGCCAGATGTCGATCGGGCAGGATTAAAAATCCCGTCGGATCGCGGCCGCATCTGTACGTTGATGCGGTCCTGCGATCCGACCGCCCATACTGATCCGAACGTTGGGCCCTAGGGCCCACGATCGGATCAGCCCGATATCGCCCACCTCAAGGTGGGCATATCGGGGAGAGATCCGCTCGTTTGGCAACATCGCCAAATGAGCAGATCTCTTCGTGTATGGCCACCTTTAGGCACAGATGCAGGGGTGGAAATAACTTTCACATTCCATTCAGCACTTACTAGATATCAGTGAAATCACCCCCATTCTATTCACCACTTAATCGTGTAACCAGTGCAGGGATGGACATCAGGTGCCCTAGTCTGGTGCACAAACAAGATTTTGAAATGATGCAAGGCTTGTCTCAAAGGGGAAGGAAACCCCCAGGTGCTAACTCAACCCCCCCCCCCCCCCCCCCCCCCCCCAGTAGGCAGCATGATATAATGAAAAGTGACTTATCACTTCGTGTGGCTCCCATTCCCTTGATTCTAGGCAACACCAGGTTTGAAGGCATTTTGGCAAAAATAGGTCAGGCGAAAAATCTAAACATTACATCACAAATTAGTAGTGGCTGGTCTCCTACATCCCCCATTCCACCCCAACTCGAACTTTTTCTGTCTTGCCCCATTTCCGTTCTTTCCTCTCTACCTTTTCCTGTCTTTCCTTCTATCTGTCTGGGAATGAGTTCCCTTGTTGTATATTTCGGGAAAAAAGAAATTAGCTATAGGGATATGGGCTGGGTACTTCCAAAGTTGATTTGATATATTTAGAGAATAGAGTAAGTTATAGTTAATAATATACATGTTTAATTAATAATATGATACTATCACTATTAACTAATTATAACTAATAAAATCACTAAGCTGAGTTTATAATATATGTATCAAAAAGACTCCAAGTAGTGTGTATCGATCAGTGTATCAACAAAAGAGTGTATGGTTGCAGAATACATCTATATAATGCAATGTCATGCTTGGTTTTCCCCACTACAACTCATCTTACTTTTTAATTGCCTCACACATTAGAGCGACTGAAATATAATTTAATATACTAGAAGCAATTCTGAATAGCAGTACAGGCTTGGTATAAAGCTGTGATAGGAGTTAAATCGGCAGTTTGCTGTAAGCTGTAAGGCTACTAAGTGGGTACTATACTAGACTACATATTCTTACAAGCATATTTCGTGATTCTATTATGGCTGGTAATTCAGTACTTACTATTAAACTCATTCCGGATAAACCTCTCAAGGTATGTCAGGATCTGCTCCCGGTTTTGTTGCTCACAAGCATTAGGGGATAATTCATCTAAAAAGAAGTTATAAAAACACATTTACACAACAATTATGGCTATTTCAATAATGCTTCTTTATATCCACATATATTGATTAATGGCTCTGAACTATACATCTGTAACTGTGCAATTAGGAGGTTTTGGATGCATCAGTGCCACAGAGATATAAAGTAGTAATTTGCAAATCTCCACCCAGAGTTACTTAAGGGATTATGTTAAAGGAAAACATTTTTTTTCAAAATGAATCAGTTAATTCTGCACAGAAATCCATTTTTCAAAAAAGTAAAGAGATTTTTTTTTTTTATATTTAATTTTTAAATCCGACAGGATATACATATTGTCAGTCATGTGACTTGTGCTCTAATAAACTTCAGTCACTGTTGCAATGCAAGTAAGTAAGTATATTTGTACCACCCCACAACCCCCACCCCAGCAGCCCATTTGCAGAAAAATGGGAAGGTAACCAGATACCAGATCCCTGTCACAAGATAACAGCTCCTTGGTACATGAGAATAGCACTCAATAATAAATATCCAAGTCTCACTGCAACTCCTTCAGAAACAATAGCTTAACTAAAAGCTGTACCATCATGAAGCGATGGCTCTTTCTGAAAGCACATGACCATGCAAAATGACGTGAGATTGCTGCCTGCACACCAATATTACAACTAGAAAAATACACTTGTTGATTCAGGAATATACTTTTACATAGTAGGGTGAATGATTTGCAATGTAAACAATGTAATTTAGAAACAAAGGGATTCTGCCATGAATTTATAGTATTTAAGTAAGGGTTAAATCATCTAATTTTTGGTTCTGATTTATATTTTTTTGCATAGATCCAAGCCATGACCTGCAAAGGCACACCTGTACACACTCAGGGGCAAATTCACAAAAAATTCACCAACACTGATTCTGGCGCATTTTCGCTAACGAAGTAGATAGACTAGTACAACTTCGCACCCTAACGTGAGGTGAAGTTGCGCATTGATGAAGGTTCGTAATTACGCTAATTCACTAAGATGACCATTTTACTGAACGTTACCACTTAAAAACACTGGCGTCTTTTACCTTTTGTAGGGTGATCGTCTGAAAAATAGCTAATTATTTTGGGGGTTACCCTCCTTCCCCCCTACATTTCCTAACATATGGCAACTCAGCTATACAGTGGGAACATGTTTAGGGCAATAGGAAAACATTACTTTATTTATTAAAGGTTTTGTGTAGTGTAACGTAGTGGCTGTAACATTTACTTCTATTATACTTTGAAATTCGCGCCGTATGCAAATTAGGCATCGCTAGCGTAAATGCACTTTGCCTGGCAAAGTAACACTAGCGAAGTAAAACTATGCTACCGTTCGCCGACCTGAGAGTAACTTTGCAGTTTAGTGAATAAGCAAAATTCGCCTGGCGAAGTGCAGCGAACGTTAACGAAGGCAACGCTAGCGATTTTCACTGCTTAGTAAACTTGCCCCATAGTTCCTTACACCTTCAAGAATTATAAACAAACTGAACAGCTTTAAAGGACCAGTAACATCAAAAAATGAAATATGTAATGTAATAAAAGTATAATGCAGTGTGGCCCTGCACTGGTAAAACGGTAGTGTTTGTTTCAGAAACACTACTATTGTTTATATAAATAAGCTGTTGTGTAGCCATGGGGGCAGCCATTCAAAGGAGAAAATGCTCAAGTTACACAGCAGATAGCAGATAAGCTCTGTAGAACATAATGTTATCTGTTATCCATTACTTATCCTGTGCCATATAGCCGTTTTTCAATTTCCGCCATTGCTACTTAGCAGTTTGTTTATACTATAGTAGTGTTTCTGAAGCAAACTCATCGGTTTTAACAGCGCAGGGCAACACTACATGATATTTTCTTTACTTTAAAAGACTTAAATTTTTTGGTGTTACTGTTCATTTAAGTAGGACTGGAATCAGGTGAGAAATAGCAGGGTTATACCAAAGTGAGAGGAGATAAGTAACAATTGGAGAGGGAGCTGTGTAAGCATGGGGAAAGTAGAGAGAGAACAGGGTAACAGTGAAGTGCAGAGAGAGGTGGTTAATTTGCAGAGCGAATAACAGAGGGGAGTGCAAACAACAGGTGAAGAACAGATATCAAGTGCTAATATTTTTTATGTAATATAGGTTTCCCAATAAAATGCAATTCAGAGAACCAAGAGCTTACCAAAGCATCTCCTGCACACCCTATCAAGAATTTCTCGGAACCTCATATTCATAGGCGGTAGAGGCTTTAAGTCTATTTTCTTGAAGTCCTCAGGACAGTCATCTTTGGCGTGCCCATCACGCTTGCAGATACTGCACACTATTGTAGGAGGCTTGAAAAAGAAAACGGATTCAGTTTATAACTGATACCCACAATTGAAACTACCAAACATATACTAGGCATTTGGTCAGAAACTGAATGCATATACTTTTGGGGGCAGGTTTATCCAAATAAGAGATCGCTACAGTAAAAATACTAATCTACTTTCTATTCATTCCTATGGGATTTTAGAAGCATATATCAAATAGAGAACTCTAACTTTCATCCACTGATAAATACTCTTCTAAAAATCACATAGGAATGAAGAGAGAGTGGGATAAATTTTCTGAGGTAAGCACACTCAGTGTCTCTCAAAAGGGTAAACAGATTTTTTTTATATTTAACGGGGTGGTTCACCTTCAAGTTAATTTTTAGTATATTCTAGAAGGGCCAATTCTAAGAAACTTTTCAATTGGTCTTCATTATTTATTTTTCATAGTTTTTTTAATGATTTGCAATTTTCTTCTGTTTCTTTGCAGCTTTCAAATGGGGGTCATTGACACCATCTTAAAATAAATGTTCTTTAAGGCAACAAATGTATTGTTATTGCCACTTTTTATTACTTATTCTATTCAGTCCATCTCATATTCATATTCCAGTCTTTTATTCAAATCAATGCAGGGTTGCTAGGGTAATTTGTACCCTAGAAACCAAATTGCTGGCACTGCAAACTAGAGAGCTGCTGAATAAAAATCTAAATAACTATAAAACCACAAAAATGAAAACCAATTGCAAATTGTCTCAGAATATCACTGTCTACATTATACTAAAACGTAACACAAAGGTTAACAACTACTTTAATTTTGAAATCTGACATGGGGCTAGACATATTGTCAGTTTCCCAGCTGCCCCCAGTCATGTGACTTGTGCTCTGATAAACTTCAGTCACTCTTTACTGCTGTACTGCAAGTTGGAGTGATATCACTCCCCCCCTCCACTCCCCCTTACCCCCAGCAGCCTAACAACAGAACAATGGGAAGGTAGCCAGATAGCAGCCCACAAACACAAGATATCTCCTACCTGGTAGATATAAAAACAACACTCAATGGTAAAATCCAAGTCCCACTGAGACACATTCAGTTACATTAAGTAGGAGAAACAACAGCCTTCCAAAAAGCAGTTCCATTCTAAAGTGCCTGCTCTTCTGAAAGCAGATAACCAAGGAATGAAATTTTATATTGTAGAATGAATTATTGTCAGTGTAAACAGTGTGATTTATAAATAAAAACTATACCATAAATATCATGACAGAATCCCTTTGTCAATTGAAAACCTTTAAAAGGGATCCTGTAATAGGAAAAAATGTATCAGTTAATAGTGCTGCTCCAGAAGAATTTTTTTATATTTCATTTTGAAATCTGACACGGGGCTAGACATATTGTCAATTTCCCAGCTGCCCCAAGTCATGTGACTTGTGCTTTGATAACATTCAATCACTCTTTACTGCTGTACTGCAAGTTGGAGTCATATCACCCCCTCCCTTTCCCCCACCCAGCAGCCTAACAAAAGAACAATGAGAAGGTAACCAGATAACAGCTCGATAACATGAGTTAACAGCTGCCTGGTAGATCTAAGAACAGCACTCAATAGTAAAACCCATGTCCCACTGTGACTCCTTCAGTTACATTCAGAAGGAAAAACAACAGCCTGCCAGAAAGTAATTCCCTCCTAAAGTGCTGGCACAAGTCACATGACCGGGGCAGCTGGGAAATTGACAAAATGGCTAGCCCCATGTCAGATTTCAAAAATGAAATATAAAAAAATCGGTTTGCTCTTTTGAGAAATGGATTTCAGTGCATTAGTCTACTGGAGAAGCACTATTAACTGATGCATTTTTAAAAAAAAAAAAACATGTTTTCCCATGACAGTTTCCCTTTAAAACTGATTCTGCCCCTGTAGTCCTAAACACACATTTTGTCCCATACCTTCCCAGAAGTCAATATAAACTTGTCAAAGACATAATATAAATCTTCCTCACTGAGGCTTCCTTCATGCTTCAAGGCTTCATGATCAAGTGAGGTAGTGCAATTGCTAGACCAGTTATCCAGAAGCCGAGTTGCTTCTGTGTTACACCGTTCTTCAGTAGTATCAGATAGCTCTTTTATAGCTAAATAGTCCTTGCCAGAGTTTTTGTTCTCATCACTTCTCAAAAGTTCTACAGCATGGTGGCTTTCATCCACAGACAGTAAATCCAATTCACCAAATTCTGTTAAAGGGGTTGATTTGTCAATGTCCCCAGCAGGATTTTCTATGGTGCCAACATCCTTGGCTTGGGAAGGAGGAAACTGCTCATCAATTTCTAGGACTTCAACAGCAGGGATGCTTTCTTTTAGCTCTGTTTCATCAGTCCTACATGATCCAGCATCTGGGATGATGCCATTATCCTTATCTTCAGGCTTGGATGATAATTCATTAATACACTTTGCCCTTTTCCTAGCATCAGTTTTAGATTTCTTTTGTTCCTTGCACTGCGGGCAGGCAAAGTATTTGTAGGCTGTCCGGAACCGCTCCAAAACGTACTCGTACACCATCTGGCTGTTGAGGCTTCGTGCAACATTCCTTTTTAGTGCAAAGGGATCTAGAAAAAATGAACACTCAACCTAAATTACAGCATACAATCCAGTACTGGGTTTATAACAGATGAACCAGAAAAAATAAAGAATTACTTATTGTGGTTGCTAGAAAATACACTACAGGAAGACTGAATAAGATCTATACATTATTAATAACTAAAGGAAAAGTATGGCAGTGTTCTCATATGTGTAAGCAAGCACAGAAAGCTTGAAGGCTAAAATAAAATTATAAGAATTTTGCTTGCTGTTGTGCTGCAGACATGACAACCCTTAGCAATTATTAGTTGCTGCCATCTCCAGTTAAGACCCTCAAAATAATGTGCTGATGTGAATATAACAGTTGTGTTCCTAATGAGCCATGATTGCCATTATCTATAACAGGAATAAGAGTCCCTATAATAAGAAGCACACTAAGAAATTTCCTGGCACTTTTAATTGAAAGTTCAGTGTAAAAATAAACCCTGGGTTAATAGATAGGCTATGCAAAATAAAAAGTGTTTCTGATATAGTTAGCCAAAAATTTTAATTTATAAATGCTGGATGTGTAACATAATAGCCAGAACACTACTTCCTGCTGCTCTCGAACGTCGAGTAGTCATCAAATTGAAGGGGGGGGGGGAGTCACATGGGACATAACTGATCGGTGAGTTTGCAATTGATCCTTAGCATTCAGCTCAGATTCAAAAGCAACAGTTATGACCCATGTGCCCCCCCCCCCCCTCAAGTAACTGATTGGTTACTGCCTGATAATCAGTGGAAACCAAGAGAGCTGCAAAGAAGGAGTAGTGTTCTGGATATTATGTTACACATCCACTCACTCCAGCCTTTATTTCATTTTTAGCTAATTAACTATACTAGAAACTTTTTTATTTTTATTTTGCACAACCTATTTACTCCAATTTACTTTATTTACTTAGTTTTTATTGTTATACTCAACAATTCCTTTAAGGCAAATTCCAAAGAAAGTAGACCATCTGAACAATGTAAATAAAAGAAACTGAAAGTTTAGGAGAAAAATAGCACAGAAGTAAACAACTGCTATCTGATCAGCAGCACTATTACAGTCATAGCACTTTAATGCCCCCTTAACAATAATTTGTTTTTAGAACATACAGTTGTGTTCAGAATAATAGCAGTCCGACAACACTAACCCGATCAATCACTATTTTTGGTGGCAAAATAATTTACTAGTAGGTGTAGCAGAGTAATCGAAAACCAACAGCCATGACATGCATGCTGCTGATTCTGTGCAAGTGAATTATTAAAGTGGACCTGTCACCCAGAAATAAAAATCTATATAAAAAAAGTTCTTTTTTTTTAATTAAACAATTCATAGCTATTTTAAATGCATTTAAAAATCTCAACTGTCAATGAAATATTGCAGGCCCTTTCTCTATGCCTTAGGCATAGAGGCGGGGCAGGCAATTACTTTCACTTTACATTCAGCACTTCCTAGATGCCACTGCTCTCCCCACATTCCCCCCTCTCTCTTCACCAATGAATTGCGTAGCCAGTGCATGGGGATGGACATCGGGTCCCCCATTCTGGTGCACAAGCAAGATTTTGAGATGATGCAAGGCTTGCCTTAATAACAGTGTCCACAAAATGGCTCCTGCCTGCTTGCTATAATTATGAATTCCCAGACCAAAGGAAACAAGAGTCAAATAATTTATATAGTGTAATTAAAGTTTATTTTGCTTAAGTAACTTGAAAAAATAGGATTTGGAATATTTTTTTCAGATGACAGGTCCCCTTTAATTGAGGCTAATCGCAGTGTTCAAAATAATAATAGCTTGTTCCAAATAATAGCAGTGTGGTGTTCAATTAGTGAGGTCATTCAATCTGTGAAAAAACAGGTAACAATTATGGCCCTTATTTAAGGGGTTCCTATTTTTTCTTTTTTAACCCTCCCCCCCAACCCTCTGCCATGGATTTCCATATGAAATCTGGTCACAGAGCTGACGGGGTGAGGAAACATGCCGAAGTGACATCATGTGCATGGTGTGCTGATGTCACACACACAACGCACTGACTTCACGTGCACAACATAAAGACGTGTTTAGATCTGATGCATTGGACCTATATACAGTCCAGCATGCTGGTTATAGTGCATTTCTCTATGAAAAGTAAAAAGGGTCATTCTAGATATTGTTGGAGAGGAGAGGAATATATAAAAAAATATAGAAAATAATAGGCTGCTCTAAATGGCAACCAAACCTGAAAGATGTGGAAGAAAACTAAAAACTACAATTCTAATGGATAGAAGAATAGCTAATATGGCAAAGACTCAGCCAGTGATCAGCTCCAGAAGGATCAAAGAATGTCTAAAGTTACCTGTGAGAACTGTTACAATTAGAAATGCCTATGTGAAGCAAAGTTATCTGCAAGAAGCCCCAATTGTTGAAAAAAAAATACATGCTGAAGTGGTTACAACTGGCCAAAAAACACAACAAAATAACACTTAGGGGTGCCAAAAGTTAGGCACCCCAAGTGAATATATTTACTTACCGGACACCCAGGGTTCTTCAAGTGAGTACTACAGAGCGAGCCTCTTCCTGCTTCCTGAGTCTTCTCATGGCTGTGTATGTGCAGTAGAGCAAAAAGCCAAACTTTCACACAAAAAAAGACAATATTTGATTCTACTACGCATGTATCTGTCCCAGGAAATTTGAAAATCAAAGAAGAAGGAAGAGGATCGCTCCGTGATGCTGGCAAGAAGAACCCTGGGCTGCTGATAGGAGGGACATAGCCATTTATTGAGTTTGCAACTGATCCTTAGCATACAGCTCAGACTCAAAGGCAAAAATTATGACCCATGTGCCACCCCCCCATGCACTGATTGGGTACTGCCTAGTAACCAATCAGTGGAAACCAAGAAAATTGCCCTGAATTGCACCTGCTGAAAGTTTCTTATTCTCAAAAGCACCAGCCTAAAGTTTCAGATTCTCAATAGCAGAACTTCAAACTTGTCACAGGGGGTCACCATCTTGGAAAGTGTTTGTGACACTCACATGCTCAGTGGGCTCTGAGCAGCTGTTAAGCTTAGGGGTTGTCGCAAATTTAAACGGTTGCTGTAATATAAGCTTATGCTACAAGGCTGAGTATTAAATTATGATGCAAATTGCACTGACCTGACATGTAGTAATTATCTTTATTAATTACTAAACAGCCTTATATTGTGACATTTATATTCTAGTCTCTTTCAAAAGCATAGTTTCAAATTGGAATAAAGGCACCAAAGTCAACAAAAGTCAAGGTAGTGCTAACTATTTAACAACTGTATGCAAAAACCTTGCCTTCAATGGCTATCCGCCTTCTTGGCCAGTTCTTGTTGTCCCTGGTTAGTAGGCCTTGCACCCGCACACTGATCACATGTTCTTCCATTGCAAATTCCAGTGTGTAAAACTTCAAAAGCTCGAGCCACAGATGCCCCAGTGATTCCTTGGGAGGGTTTTCAAACACCAAAGAGCTCTGTTGGACACAAACATAAAACCCCTGACTTCTAGGAACTGGCAGAGCAGCCCAACACATCACACTTTATCCCATTAGACCTTCAGACAGACATGCTGATGTTATACTGAACTAGATTTATTCAAGCATATATGTGAGAATAAGCCCATGTATATCCAAAAAATGGATATACATGGGCTTAATAAATCACAGATTTCACTAAGTCAAGATTGGTGTGCTTCTGGATTTTTCGTTACATGGACATTTGACTCTGCGCAAGGGAAGGGCCTTCCAGCTAAAGCACCCAGCACCTACAATTGGTGAGTTATAACCAGGTGGAGCACTCCATTATCGTATAGCATATATGTGAGAAGTGAATAGGACACTTAACACATTGCCATACTTCAAAAGTTTCTGTGGCCTTAGGAATGAGTTTAAATGGCAGATACGGTCTACAAGCGCCCAACAAATTCTTATCTGAGACCTTTAACAGCTGAACAGCAAGACTTCTTGTTGAGTGATTTTCAAGAAACACTATTAAAAAAAATCAAGAACCCATGCAAAAAGTTCACCTGAACCAAAAAAGTTCATCCAGAAAGCTCTGAATAACAGAAAGGCCATCTGCCAAAGACTCAATTATAATTAAATAATAATGGATAATAAATCATTTTCTTTTTCTCTATAATAATAAAACAGTACCTTGTACTTTATCCATACGAAGATATAGTTAATCCTTATTGGAAGAAAAACTAGCCTTTTGGGTTTATTTAATGTTTATATGATTTTCCAGTACTTAAGGCTTAAAGCACACGGGGAGATTTGTCGCCTGCGAATTTGTTTCTGCAACAAGACGATCGTCTTTATGCAAAGGTAGATTTCAAGTGACTTTTGTTCCAGAGCGATTTCTATCCCATAGTCCGTCACGCTACTTTCTCCTCCCAAGCAGGAAACATAAGTACTCAGCATTGTCAACGTTTTGTTGGCTCGGCATCATAATGCACGCATAAGAATTTGCATACTATCACAGCTAATAATCTGTATGTCTGTGTGTGCTTCTAGGAGATTTCAGTACTTCTCTATGTACATGATATTTCTGACAAATTGCTCCAAAAAAAGTCTCAGTGTGTTTTGGAGCTACAGGCAATTCCAAATCACACTGTGCATAAGGACTGGCAACTTGCGTGTAGTTGCATGTGGAGACAAAACGAACAACTTGTCACCAAAACTCTCTTCTAAAAAACGCAGCAACAAATCTCCCTGTGTGCTTTAGCTCTAAGGTATGAAGATCTGAATTACAGAAAGATCAATTATGCAGAAAGCCCAAAGATCCCAAACATTCTGGATAACAGGTTCCATAGCTGTATTTTATATTTTAAAGTTTATATAGGTATTTAACATAAAATGTATAAATTAAATGAATCATATAAAATTAGAAAAAAAAATATTCAAGATCATAATTCACAGCACAAAATAGAAAACGTTATAACTCCTATTTGTTAAATTTCAAGTTCTACTAATTGTGAAAGGTACAGTGATCTCAGCACAAGACCACCCACCACTGGAGCAACTAAAGAGGTAAGCAGGAGCTGGGTTTTTAGGGACACATGACAAACAGTTTGCATTCACCCTGGGCCTCTGTTACGATTACTAATACTGTGGGGGAGGCATTTCTAGTAAGCAGAGCAATGTACTCTCCTGCAATGTAAAAAAAAATATATATAGCTTAGCTATTGTGTATTATAAGATGTTTCAAGCTGCATTTTATCGGAGAGTTTAAATAATTTATTAAAAATGCACCATAATTAAACTTCCTTGAACTCATATGATATGCACCAATATCTGATGCATTGCCTGAACGTCCAGTTTATCTTTTATACAATGAAACCCACTCACTCTTCCTTTCCTTTCCTTGTACTTCTTGCTCTCCAATTCAGACACAGTTGTCTTTCTGTGGTTCTGTTCTGTTCTACCTCTCCCATTTGTGCCTAATAAGCTTTTGTTCTCATTGTTGCAAGATGGTCTGTATTCCCAATCAAGGTAGCATTCATCAGAAACACTTTTGAGATGGTATTCATCCAGCTTCTTTAACTCAAAACCATCTACCTGCAAGTAGATGGAAGCAATGTTGTAAATGGTCTTTTTAGAGATATAGGAAAGGGAAGGTGATGATGCTGTAAAATGCTGAATTGATGCTTACCCAAGGGCCAAGATATGCTGGTAGGATTGGTGGCTGTCTTTTCTGCAGGAAAAACACCACCATTAAGGCAAAACAATAAGATGGGATTCCACCTTCTGCTTGGCAGTCTATGTGACAAAGCTACAAAAAAGACATAAAGAAGGGTTAGAGCTTTTATTCTATAAATATGTAATATTAGCATTATAAACCAAATACAGGAATGTCATTAGCCATAGTGTGTAAGCAAATTTTTATTTTTGACTGTTTTACTTTTGTCTATAAAAATACAGGTGATCTTGAATTTGAAGATAAGCTACCATTAACCCCTGATGGTAGCAAAATACTAACTTTTTTATATTAGATTGTTGGCTAGAAAGATGACCAACAATTTACCTGAACAACACCACTATTTTCGTCATGTTGTGACTGCAAGGTAACTAAATTGGATAGTTTGATTGAAAAATTACAATTATACATAGCATTCAACCATAATATTTGCCATCATTGATCAAAATGTACAAAAACAAAACCACCACAGTAGATATATATATATATGCATTTATTGTTACAAATTGTACTGTACAACACACATGCGCCATTATTTCCAATCTGGTAATATTCATATATGCCAATGAAAGGGTGCTGCGTATCTTACTCATACAAATCTGGATTCCCTCTCTCTCATATAAATATATATATGTGTGTGTATGTACGTGTATGTATGTATGTATGTGTATATATATATATATATATATATATTTATATACGTTTATGTAGAGCATCAAAGTTAGCCGGCACTCACATTACAAAAAAATTTAATTGCAGTCATAAAATGTACAATAATCGAACAGCAATGTCAGCACTCACTGAGTGTGGACATTGCAGTTTGATTATTTAGATATATATATATTTTTTTTTCTGTTTCAGTAAACGCTTTAAATTATAACAAGAGCTGTTTAATTCAAGATGAAGTCTCTAAAGACTACTGTAAAAAAATATTGCAGAAATATTTATGGTTTATAAGAGTTACAGTGGAGATAAAAAGTCTACACACACCTGGTAAAATGTCAGGTTCCTGTGCTGTACAAAAATTAGACAAAGATAAATAATTTCAGAACTTTTTCCACCTTTAGGGCCCCGTACACACGAGCGTTTTGGACCAGCGCTCCCCTTGGCTGCGTTCAGCCGCAGGGGAGCGCAGGTCTAGACGCACCTCATTCTTTTCAATGAGGTTGTACCCACGAGACGCGTGTAGGTGCCGAACGCAGGTTCAGACACAACATTCTGCATTTTTCCTGCGTTTGGCGCCTACATGCGTTCGTGTGAGTACAGCCCCATTGAAAATAATTGAGTGTGTCTATATCTGCGCGCCCCTGCGGCTGAACGCAGCAAAACGGAACGCAGGGGAGCGCAGGTAAAAACGCCCGTGTGCAAGGGCCCTTAATGTGACTTATAAACTGCACCACTCAATTGAAAAACAAACTGAAATCTTTTAGGTGGAGGAAAGAAACTAAAATAATGTGGTTGCATAAGTGTACACACCCTCTTCTAATTGGGGATGTAGCTGTGTTCATAACTGAGCAATCACATTCTAAATCATGTTAAATAGGAGTCAGCATACACCTGCCATCATTTAAAGTGCCTATGATTAACCTCAAATAAAGTTCAGCTGCTCTAGTTGGTCTTTCCTGACATTTTTTTAGTCACATCCCACAGCAAAAGCCATGGTCCACAGAGAGATTCCAAAGCATCAGAGGGATCTCATTGTTAAAAGATATCAGTAAGGAAAAGGGTACAAAAGAATTTCCAAGGCATTAGATATATCATGGAACACAGTGAAGACAGCCATCATCAAGTGGAGAAAAAAAGGCACAACAGTGACATTACCAAGAACTGGATGTCCCTCCAAAATTGATGAAAAAACGAGAAGAAAACTGGTCAGGGAGGCTACCAAGAGGACTACAGCAACATTAAAGGAGCTGCAGGAATATCTGGCAAGTACTGGCTGTGTGGTACGTGTGACAACAATCTCCCGTATTCTTCATATGTTTGGGCTATGGGGTAGAGTGGCAAGACGAAAGCCTTTTCTAACGAAGAAACACATCCAAGCCAGGCTACATTTTGCAAAAACACATCTGAAGTCTCCCAAAAAACATGTGGGAAAAGGTGTTATGGTCTGATGAAACCGAGGTTGAACTTTTTGGCCATAATTCCTAAAAATATGCTTGGCGCAAAAACAATACTGCACATCACCAAAAGAACACCATACCCACAGTGAAGCATGGTGGTGGCAGCATCATGCTTTGGGGCTGTTTTTCTTCAGCTGGAACTGGGGCCTTAGATAAGACAGAGGGAATTCTGAACAGTTCCAAATACCAGTAAATATTGGCACAGAACCTTCAGGCTTCTGCTAGAAAGCTGAACATGAGGAGGAACTTCATCTTTCAGCATGACAATGACCCAAAGCAACAAAGGAATCGCTTCACTGGAAGAAGATTAAAGTTTTGGAATGGGCCAGCCAGAGCCCAGACCTCCGATCCGATTGAAAATCTGTGGGGTGATCTGAAGAGGGCTGTGCACAGGAGATGTCATCGCATTCTGACAGATTTGGAGTGTTTCTGCAAAGAAGAGTGGGCACATCTTGCAAAGTCAAAATGTGCCATGCTGATAGACTCATACCCAAAAACACAGAGTGCTGTAATAAAATCAAAAGGTGCTTCAACAAAGTATTAGTTTAAGGGTGTGCACACTTATGCAACCACATTATTTTAGGTTTTTTTTGTTTTCTTCCCTCAACTTAAAAGATTTCAGACTTTTTATCTCCACTGTATCTTGCGTGTTAAATTTTTTAATTTAAAGTCAAGTCAATTTTAAGTCAAATATGTGCCGGCAGCTTTCAGTCTTTCCCCTTTAATTGCAGGTAAAGTTGCTGTATCATGTTAGCCAGTAAAAATGTTATTGGGCAACCCTTTTGAAATAAAAAATAACAAAATGGTATAAAGGGGATACCTGTATTGGCTAACTAATATAATCATAGCAAGCTTTTAGAACATTTTAGTTCCTTTTTCAAGCTGATTACAATGAAGCTGTGGTGTTCTTTGGTATATATACAACATTCAGCTCATAGATCAAATGACCAACAAAAAGGAATATCAAACTGTGTGTGAGGTGTCAAAGTCATTTACGAGGGGATCTGCAAGAGATAGACAGATAAGGTACAAGATAATGTGGGTCAACTAGATTGTAAATCAGGGCTGAGTTATTGGAGTGTAGAATCAAAGGAATTCCAAATGATCTCTTAGTCCATATACAGACATGTTGGTATTTCTGAACTGCCCCCTTCCCACCCCTCTGTATTCAGCCGAAATCTTTCGCAAAGGATTCCAGGGTTCGGTGAAATCAAAACAGTGGATTCAGTGCATCCCTAGTAGGTAGGTCTAAATAGGGAGTTACTTACCCTGGCCCAGTGGCGAAATGCCAACACAAGTGGGATGAGAACAGGCTCCAGTTTACCTATAGCTTCTAGGAATTCCGTGGTAAGGCACGCCGTGTCATTTCCAGCACTCAATTTACAGGTCAACCCACTAAAAAGTATCAATCGGTCATATATTTGTATTATGTATCGCACATATTTTTTTTTAGCACCCTCTACATTAATAAGCAACTTAATACTATCACATTTAAAAAAAGCACAGGCTACACATAACCGATAATTATTTTCTAAAATACTCTGATTAATCTGCTTAATTTGTTTGAAATAGAAAAACATACTAAACTGATGACATAATTTGTTGCAGTTAAAGTATGACTAAAGGAGGTCATACATACAACAGCTAGGTGTAGAATTAAGGGATGTCCTGATGTCCAACATATCCAAAGCTCAGAAAGAGGCATAAGCAAATAGAATGTTCAGTACACCTTCCCTCACTTAGTCAAAGAGGTATTCCTTTAATCTAATTAAAACACATGTTCATGGGGGCAAATTCACTAAAGAGCGAAGCGTCTAATGCTAGTGCTAATTCGCCAGTGTGACATCATTTCGCAATTTAAGTCAGGGACACTAGCAGTGTCCCTGGCAAAAATCCGCTAGCAAAGTAAATAGACTAGCTCAACTTCGAACCCTAACGCCAGGTGAATTTTGCGCACTGACTAAGGGACGTAACTACGCTAATTCACTAAGATGCACATTTTCTTGAACGTTACTTCAAGTTCAATAGAATAGATAGGAGTTTGAAATAAAAAAAAACTTTACATTTTTTTAGTCGCCAAAAAAACCCGCTGGCGTCTTACTTTTTTTAGGGTGATAGTCTGAGAAATAGCATCTTTTTTGGGGGTTACCATCCTTCCCCCCTACATTTGCTAACATATGGCAACTCAACTATACAGTGGGCACATGTTTAGGGCAATAGGACAACTTTATTTTATTTATTAAAGGTTTCCTGGGCTTGTGTAGTGTAAATGTTGTGGACGCAACACATACTTATATTATACTTTCAACTTTGCGCCATATGTAAATTAGGCATCTCTAGCATAACTTCGCCTGTATTGGTAGAGCAACTTTGCTATTTTTCGCCTCCCTGAGAGCAAATTTGTATTTTAGTGAATTAGCGGTGGACTGGTGAAAATTTGCTTGATGGAATGCCGGGGAAGGCTGCGCTACCGAATTTACACACTATAGTAAATTTGCCCCATGGTCATTGTAAGATAATGAACCGACTTCTCATACATAGGCAAACACAATCTACCCACACTGTAGAGTCTTGTTCTTTGCTTTGACCCAAAGTAGTTACCTCTTATCCAGAATAAGCTGGAGCTACAACTACAATTTTAGAGTATCTAGATGACCATATTGTGAACCTATCCTTACTTATGACTGATTCTGAAAAGATGCATGGGTAAAATCATTTCCAATAACATTTGACTGCAGCTATATAATAAAATGGTCTAAATTTATTACAGTGGTATCTAACATACCTTGTTTTGTCCTTGCAAAATACAACAGGAACCTTTGCATGGAAATCAGACTCTACCTCTGTATAGCAAGCTACAGATAAAAGATAAAACTGTTTAATTACTGAACTATGAAGACAAACTCATACCAGTGTTCAGCAGATAAACTTGACTTCTACAGTTGTGCTCATAAGTTTACATACCCTGGCACAATTTATAATCACTACACAAACTACCCAAATGAACCTGATTAAAAGTTTACATACCTTAATATCGTGTAATGCCCCCTTTAACATCAATGACAGCTTGAAGTCTTTTGTGGTAGTTGTGGATGAGGCTCTTTATCTTCTCAGACGTAAAGCTGCCCATTCTTCCTGGCAAAAAGTCTCCAGTTCCCATAAATTCTTGGGCTGTCTTGCATGAACTGCATGTTTGAGGTCTCCCCAGAGTGGCTCAATGATATTGAGGTCAGGAGACTGAGATGGCCACTCCAGAACCTTCACTTTATTTTGCTGTAGCCAATGACAGGTAGATTTGGCCTTGTGTTTTGGATCATTGTCATGTTGGAATGTCCAGGTACGTCCCATGCGCAGCTTCTGGGCTGATGAGTGCAAATTTTCCAACAGTATTTTTTGTATTTAACCTGAAGTTATTTGTGGGGGTTTCCTTGCATCCCAAACTATTTTTCAACAAACCCCCTAATTTTCCACTTCTGAATTATAATTTGAACACTGCTGATTGGCATTCTCAATTCATTTGATATTTTCTTATATCCTTTTCCTGTTTTAGAGTGTTCAACTACCTTTTCCCGCAGATCCTTTGACAATTCTTTTGCTTTTCCCATGATTTAGAATCCAAAAAACATCAGTGCAGCACTGGATGCAAGATGCAAGGGTCTGTCAGGAGTCTGTCAGGAGTCCAGAAAGTCATTGACCTTTTATACACACCCACTAATTACAAGCAAACAGATCACAAGATGGTTACCTTTAATAGCCATTGTAACCCTTTTGTGCCAAGTTGTGTGCATGTTATCAGGAAAAATCACCAGGGTATGTACATTTTTGATCAGGGTCAGTTTGTGTAGTGATTATGTTTTAAAAAGATTAAGCACAGTTGTCTGACAATAAATGGCTTCAGCCAACCACTAACCATGAGCGAAAGAAAAGTTTTTGTGTTATCATTCATATTCTCTGAAAAATGGTTAAGAAATCATAAATTCTGCCAGGGTATGTAAACTTATGAGCACAACTGTATATGGTGAGCAGAATGAGATAAAAATTAGTTTGCTCAAACAACAATAAAACAGCATAATTGTTTATTAGTGAGAGAATTGCAATTATTATTAAGTTAAGACAAAGCAAATGCAGATTAATAACTATATTGCAAACACAAAAGTAGATTAATGTAATTCGCTTTGAGGTGGAAGTGTGAAGTGATTGGCCAGATAAATTTATGCATTAGCGAATTGCTTTTGGAGGGATATGAAAGTCGCAGCAGTAAAAAACTTTTTAAAAAGCTAAAAAGTAGGTCAAGTGAAGGATCAAATTAGAAACAAGCCTTTAATTTTTTTTAGGTTCCATAAAATTAAAGTATAATTTTAAAATCAGACCTAAACTAACCAATCTGGTAACTGCTGCTTAGGGGCTGCTGTAAGCTGCCACAAACCAGCAATTTATAATGGTGCAATGTTTTGGACTTGAAGTGGCTGGGTCTACTGATCGAATTTCTGTAAAATTGTTGAGTAAACAGAAGACACACCCTCCTACCATTCATAACTGCCAATGCACCATTCTTTGGCTGATGAAATTTTCATCACACACACACCTACAGCATTTATCGATAGATAGAAGGTTCAGTAAAGCCTCTTAAAGAGAACAGAATGTTCAGATAAACGGGTGTTCCAAAAGGATATCTGAAATCACTTTAGTACAATAAAAAGCATGCAACACTAACAAAATTTCTGGACATAATATTCTGCAGATGAAAAAGTACTTACCACAGTTTTTTAAAATGTCAAGTACTTGAATTAATACATCTGGATGGTTCATCTGAAAATATCACAGCAAAACCACAGGGTCAGAAACAGAAAATAATATATTACATTTATAAATACATTAAAATACTTAAAAAAAAGAACTGTGCCACATATTGTTGTGCCTATGCTACATAACTTTGTGTCCGTGGGCATATGTTCCAGCAGACATAATAGACTGGCACTTTAAATCACCCAAAACAAAATAAGAGACAGTCAGGCAATCCATTTCAGAGGTATTTGAAGGTGTGTAGTACGTATAGTAGAGTTACACCATAAATAATTATATATATTCATCTATGCCCTGTCTTCTTTTACCCTTATAATTGTAGGGGCAAGAGGAGGCAAAAAAAAGCATAGTGGCAATAATGAACTGAATCCCAGGTTTTGGAATGCTGCCACTGACTACATAAGGTAACCTTGTAGTAATAAAATAAAATTATGTGTGAAAAATCAGATGGCATTCACAACAGTAATTGTGCTAAATACTTTTCAAGCATCATTCAGATCTCACGTTTTAGCAGTTCCTCTACCTTTATCAAGTGCTCTCACTTATTAAGATTATGGTCGGTATATACATCAGGAAAACTCATTGGGTACTCACAAAAACAATTGTGCTAAATCCTTTTTATGTTTTATTGAGATCTTCACACAATGTTCCCCTCCCATTCACTAGAGAAAGGAATCCCAAAAGCATTTTGGGGAGAGATAATTTATGGAGCAGGAGGAACCTGGTAGCTGCATGAAGCAGCCAGTAACTACAGGGCTAACTCTGTTTGTGCAGTTATGCAGAGGTTTTGATATCTACATACACCCCCCATAATATAATAATAAATAAGTCAGTATGGACTTAGGACAATGACACAAGGGAGATTTGTCTCCCATTTAAAAAAATCAATACTGCGGGCATCAAATCTCCCCTAAAATGTTGTTTCCTAACCTTGTAATCACCACAAATAAATTACATTACTTGCCGTGATTCGGCTTAATCTCAGGAAAATGTGAGAGCAGACATTTTCCTGTGATAAGCCGATCATTAAAGTATTGGTATCGACTTTGAATTTTTAAAGTGTTGATATTACATTTTGTCTTCCACAATAAATTTTACTGAGGGACTAACATTCAAATTGCCATTGATGAAACATATGTAGCACTGGCTTTAGCCCAAAGTGTATGTTTTTATATGTACAGGACATCAGTAAATGGCTGGTTTGTTAACCTGTGGCAGCTGGTAATTACCCTGTGCGACACAAACCTAACCTGTATGTATTTGCTGTTTTTACTACACACATTCCGTCTGCAAATATATGCCAGAGGTGAAAGGATACATATAGCCCAAGGATATTTATAGCCAAAGTGAAAGGATACTTAAGGGGGCAATACACAGAGATTCGCTCGTTTGGCGATGTCGCCAAATGAGCGGATCTGTCCCCGATATGCCCACCTTGAGGATCATAACAGAGGCCATATGGGTGGTCGGATCGCGGGACCGCATCCATGAATGGATGCGGCCGCGATCCGACGGGATTTTTAGTCCTGCCCGATCGACATCTGCCCGACTTTCGGCCAGATATCGATTGGGAAAGCCCATCAGAGGGCCGCATACACGGGCCAAAAAGTTGCCACTTGGTCTGACAGCAGCTTTTATTGGCCCATGTATGGCCACCTTTATAGCCCAGATTTGTTTCCTTATGTAAAAGCAAACAAGCATGGCATGTAAATAGTTTAGGTTTACAAACAAATGAAAAGTGGACTACAATCAGTAAGAGTCTGACATAATTACATGTGCAGGCATATGTAATATACATACCTTCCTGGGAAACTTAACATCTATATTAATGTCACTTGATTTAAATGCAAATCTAGTTAGAGAAGATCCATACATTTTGAGGGAGCACTCTGCAAATAAAAATAAACAAAAACACAGAAATTTAAAAACAAAGAGAGATTCCTGAAAACTTTTAGAACTTTTACAAATCTTGAAATCCAGTTATAATTTGATCATGCAATGGACATACTGTAGAGATGTGACCAAATTATACTTATTTGTATCTATATTGGTGGTAGGCAGAACTGTGCTTCATGTAGAATTGAGGACCAATGTTTCAAAGAAAACATAAAGCAGTTCCATGTTAGGAAACTAAATCCTCTACAAAAATTAAGGAAAGGTATATTTTAATAAAATTGCATGCCCGTTCTACCCCTAGTTTCAGCCCCCTGCTCCAGCAAAATAGCATACATATGGGAGCATAAATTAAACATATTTTAACACTAAAGTAAGTTTACAGTGGAGATTGTAAAAAGTTATAATTAAAATGCAGAGTGTACAAAGTACTCAGTCAGATATGCATTTACAATTAATCTTTTCTTGTGCATTTTATTTTTTTTTTACACTTTTTTTTTTTAACATCTTGTAATATAGGTAATAATCACATAAACAGTCTAGTCAAAGAGTAAACAATACAAATGCAATACCTGGTAATTTCATTTGAATAATCTTTTCCATGGATTTAACAATTTCCTGGCGTAACAAGAAGTCCTCCTGCGAAACTCCATTTTGTTTTGCTGCATCCATCAGGGCCAGTCCCAAAGCAGATATTTGGGCAGGAGTTGGTGGTGGAAGAGCACGCAGCTCATTCTCTTCCTGTTTCTCCTGTTTGGGAGAATGTCAAAGCATTACAGAAACAACAAATAACACCTTTTTTAACAAACAATTTTGCAACATGTGCTAGAATATATAGTCACTAATAAGCCTTATAAAAACAATACTAGCAAACCAATTTGTTCATAAATCTGCTAATACCCAGTATAGAAACTTGGGAAATATCTGAATCACATCACTGCAAAGTAATGTATTTTCCCCCCAATATTGTTTCTATCTAACGAACATTTAAAACAGTTTAATGCATCACATGAATAATGCACTAAGTACATACAAAATTAGCTTTGCCCAACAGGATGATTATAACAGTTCTATTACAGCAGTTCTTTTCTTTAACTTAAAGAGTTGGATCACCTTTAAGTTAACTTTTAGTATGTTATAGAATGACCAGTTATAAGTAACTTTTCAATTGGTCTTCTTCTTTGGTTTTTCTTCTGATTCTTTCCAGTTTTCAAAAGGGGGTCACTGACCCCTAACTGATAGTAGCCTGAGGCTAGGGAGTACTGTAGCCTACTTGCAACACTGTGTATACATCTACGTCCGGAAGTATTTGAATGATACACACTAATAATAAAAAAAATTTCATGACATCAGTTGCAACAAAGTCTGCAATTCGAACAATTCTTTTGTTTTAATATTTATTAGCATTTATGTGCTTTGCTAGAAAACTGGTTGCGTAATTTAAAAAAAAAAAAAAAGACTTTTTGCAAGGCAGGAAATGCTCATAAAAATCTGATCTGATGGTGCATACAACACACTCACATTTGTTTTTTCTAGACTCACATATAGATACTCACAAACCTCTTCAAAATACTCACCATTTTCTGTTCTCCAGAGACAGGAACAAACACCTCTATGGCAATTATGTTGTGTAGGTTAAAAAAAATTTGGTTGGATGAAAACTTTCACAACCCAGCAGCAGAGAAAACTACTAATGCTCTGTAATAACACTACATAAAGAAGAAAGTTTACCAGAATATTCTTTTTGTGCCGTTTCTCCTTAATATGCTTGTGAGCTCCTTGGACATTCTCGATGTGTACTGTGCAGAGTTTGCATAGATACTGGCAGTTGGAGTACTCAGGAGATCTCTGAAAAAGGTGTAAGGGGGGGGGGCTGGTAAACATCCTGCAGAATCAGAATGGCAATTGACTTGCATCAAGTTGATTGTGCTATTAGGCCAAGCTCTCTTTTGTGCCACCTATTTAGAAACTTAAAAAGAAAAACTTTTTGTTCACTTGTTCACACAAGAGTAGAGTAGTAAAAAAACAGGTAAAACACTGGCTATGCTGCTGCCACTTGTAGGATACCAGAAACAATTTCAATTGGCTCCTACAGGGACACAATTTCTACTTGCACTATAGGAAACTGTGAAGCCTATTTTCATCAAGCCAGTTGTAACGGTTGTTAATCTCCTGGCAAGTCAAAAGTCAAAGTGAAGGGGCATATTGTTGCTGCAACAAAATCACAAAAAAATCAGTTCCTTTACAAATAGCAAGAATTGCTGTTGGTAAATTGTGAAACGGCTTAATCACTGGAAAATGCAAGAGCAGGCATTGTCTGGCGATATGCCAAATTGCCAAATGTGATGTAATTTACTTGGGGCAGTTACGGTAGTGATTTTTAATGTGATCAACAAGTCTCCCTGTGTGTAATTACCCTTAAAAGACATGTATATTTTTTGATCCTAAGCTAAATAATAACCTCTGAATTTAACATGTGCAGGACTTGTTATTTAAAATGCTCAGGACCTAGGGGTTTCTGGATAATCCGTAATTAGTTTTTTCATACCGAAAGTAAACTTTAAAATCATATAAACATTATTGCTTCCAATAAGGATTAATTATGTCTTCGTTGGGATCAAGCCACAAGCTACAGTTTTATTATTACTACAGAGAAAAAGGAAATCGATTTTAAAAATCTGGAATACTTCATTATAATTGGAGTCTATGGGAGACAGCCTTTCCGTAATTTGGAGTTTTCTGGATAATGGGTTTCCGGATAACTGATCCTATACCTGTACTCGAAAACCATGGGTAAAGGGAAGGCACTATTCAATCCCTTTTCTGTGTTTTTTTGGAGCAATTCTGGCTAGATCAGTAAAGAACCCACTATAAAGTAAACAGTATTTAATTAGCTTGCTTCTACAACCACTGTATTATGGGTTATTCTTCAAGAAAACAGAGCAAAAAAATCCTATCCCTTCAACCTTTTCACTACTGGGGTTCTTTGATCTATACCACGCTGCATGTTTGCATCAACAAGTTATGCAGCAAGATCAAAGAAGAACCTGGAAACATATAGGGTTGGCAGTAAGGTCCATGATAGGTGGCCAACCTGTCAAAAATATGACATCAGAACCCTAAATTTGAATATGCACATTAGCAAAATTCCAAAACAACTTTTTTTAAATTGCCACTATCCATCTTCTCATGGTGATTTTGATGGTTTAGATTGTTTGCTTACATTGGAGTGATGACACAAATGGCAATTTTGAGCATTTTAGCACTCCAAGATTTTGTTAGCTCACTGAACAACAATTACTTTAAATGGGAACTGCCTGCATACCACTTTAAATGGGAACTGCCTGCACATGACTCAAAAGTGCAGCATTGAGTGCTACTTGAATTCATGGTGCTCCTGCAGGCAATTTCCAATTCCCGATTGGAGTGTGATTTCAAGAATTTTGTCCCCCTATCCCCTGGGTTAAGAGATAAAACACGTGGACTGCCAATCACTTTTCTTTGACTTGTATGTGAAATGTTATAAGTTGCACTTCATGGGTGGGCACAAGAATTTTGATCACCTCATGCAATAGATCTCTAAATTTTATAAGTGCTATTCCCTGGCTGATGATCACAGGAATTCTAGTTTAGCTGCAGCGCAAAATTTAGCATCCATGGTCACCCCCAGCCCACATTCAGAGCAAACATCATTGAGGCCACTGCTAATCCATGTCACATGCAATAATACTACCTTCTCTAGCCGGTGTATGAAATCACGCTCCAACCTCTCTTCTGCCTGCTTCAGGCCGAGTTCCTGGTCTGCTAGAGTTAACTCTTCTGTTGCCATTCTTGTGTCCAAATTAATAGATTCTAAATTAGAGCTGGTGTCTAGTGTTTTATCTGTAGAAGAAAATATACTAGCTGTTAATCAAAAATATTGCAAGATGTGGAGAGCTTAAAGGGACGATACAAAATTAGATTAGATTTACAAAATTCACGTGAATAGATCGAATTCCGTACGATTTTATTGGATATTTGAATATGCAAATTTGGCCACTTCGATCATCGAATAACCAAAATTCGACCGTATTGAATAGATCGAATGATCGGATATTCGATAATTCGACCATTCGATGATCGAAGTACTTTAACTTTAAAATTTTATTCGACTGCCTACTTTGCCAGATTGAACCTACCAAATTGCAATAGAAGCCTATGGGAAGCCCCCCCATACGCTTTTTTTCTATCACCTGCTCGAATACCATTCGTACGATCGAACACCTCGATCGTTCGAATCATACAAATTTTTCAAGTGATTGGAGGAAATTTCAGGATTTTTTTTGTGAAATCGAACAATCGGTATTCGATCATACGATTTCATCGAGAAAGCGAATATCGAGGTAAAAATAGCCTAAAACTATTCGATAATCATTCGAATGCTTATCGAATTTCAGCCTAATTCAAGGGCTTTTAGCCCTCGAATTAAGGAATAATAGTAGATTTGCCCCTAAGTGTATGATGAATTAAAAAATGATTTTTGTTTTTATTGCAGAGTTGCCTGAACAATGTTGCATAATGATGTAACATAAGAGTGTGAGGCTGAGGTATTAGTAGACAGGTAGCTTAAACATACATGTATAGAAGAGTGTAGGTGTAATGAAACTATTTCGGGAGGAAACCCTAAACTTGTGTATTATATTACTCAAAATGTACAAGTTGAAAGTAAACCTATATGAACAGTGCAATAGCAGATTATTGATCTTATTTTCTCTTATGAGAATAGCAATACTTCTACAGGAACGAGTTCCAGGAAAGCCAACATATCCAACTGTTTTACACAACAACGCTGCATTTTTTCGGGTAAAAATAAAACAGTTTTGAGAACCTTGTTCTCTTGTTTTCTTATACACAATGAATCCTATATGGAAAGTGAAATACCCCTCTTAGCCTTTTCAAATAAGATGGAAAAAAAGTATCCATCCAGCCATCGCCATCCAGTAATGGGGTCCCATTTAAAGGGCAAGTAAAGTCTAAAATAGAATAATGCCAGAAATGCTGTATTTTTTATACTAAATATAAACATGAACTTACTGCACAAGAAGCCTAATAAAACAAATGATTTAAGCTTTCAAAGTTGGCACAGGGGGCTGTCATCTTTTAACTTTGTTAGACATCTCTGCAATACCAAGACTACGCACATGCTCAGTGTGGTCTGGGCTTCAGTTTGGAGGTTAAGCTTAGTGATCGTCATAAATGATAAAAACAGCAAAAGTCAAATAATATCAAATAATATCTGCCATAGAAGCCAATTCGGCAAAACTGAAATCAGAATATACAGACTGCACTAGGTCTGTGGATTAAAATCGCTACTGTTTTACAGGGGAAACTGACAAAGCTGCTTGAGTTCTGGGACGTAAGGTGGGGGCTCCCCGTGCTGTTTGAAAGTATGACTGTTTCCCTGCAGAGCAGTTAGGGACCATCGGGCAATTCCTATCCACAGCAGTAAATGAAGGGGGAATTTCACTGCTTACAGTCAGGTTTCTTCAAAAAAAGTTTGGCATTTTTTAATATATTGGAGAAGAAAAGTCAACAATCATTTGAGGTACCAAAATTTAGGTGTCCCTCCAGTGAATGTATTCACTTACTGCTACCCTGACCCAGTGTTTGAATCAGCAGAAAACTGGGCCCAGGGTCCTTGCAGTGAGCACCATGGAGTGTGATCCTCTTGCCGTTTATTCTTCTTTGCACATGTGCATTAGAGGGATAAGCTGAAACTTTAAAGGGGAACTGTCGCAAAACATTTATATTAGCTTCAGTATACTGAAATAATAAACTTTCTTAATACAATCAATTAAAAATTCTGTACTGTTTCTGAAATAATCAAGTTTATCTTCACTATTGCCCTCTCAGCATCTGTTTCTCCTCATTTTGTCTTCATGGAACAGATGAATGATCCAATATATCTTATAGGGGGCTTCTTTTACATGTATTTGATGTATTTGAGCTCACTATTTAAATCACCATAAATCCTTTCTCTCTTCATGCAGAATTTGCACAAAGGCAGTTATTTTGTTTGTACTGGAATCAGTTATGAGTGAGCTCTAATACATCTGCTAGGAAAGGAAGCCCCCCTATAAGATACACTGTATTGGATCATTCATCTGATACCCAGCTGCTGCATGAAGGCAAAATTAAGAGAAACAGATGCTGAGAGAGGAATAGTGAAGATAAACTTGATTATTTCAGAAATTATGCAGCATTTTTAATTTATTGTATTTAGAAAAAAATTTTTATTTCATTATGATGAAGCTTCTATTAAATTTTCATTTTTGATTTTTGTGATAGTTTGAACAATCATGATTTTTAACAATCACAAATGTTTCATTATTTTTTTTTTTAACAAAAAAGCCTAACTTATCAAGCTATCGTGCTTCTTTCGGCCTGGAAGAACCCCAGGTCAGAGCAGTTTTCTGTGAACAACAGCACCAGCCCAGGGTATCAAATAAGTGAACAAAATCACCGGGGGTGCCTAATGTTTGGCACCCCCAAGTGAGTGTGACTTTCTTTCTCCTTTAAACCAAATAATGGGCAGGTAGAATTTTTCCTCCAATAACCATGCAATACATTTACAGCATGCAAAAAGTATTAGGCCGCCAAATGCTTCCTATGCTCAGTGTCAGAAGAATATTCCCCGCATCAGCCTCAAACCAACCTCACCCCCCAGCATACCAAACAAATGCATATTTACGTGTATGTACATTTGCCTGCCTTCAGTAACAGGCACTTCCACAGAGTTGTGAAGTCTGCTTTTGTAAAATACTATTTTATGTCAAAGATCAAACAACCTTCTCAATGGGTGGTTTTTACCACTCTAACCTTTTGGGTTACAAGTCATTAGAATAGAGGGTGATCCTCAACTTAGTACAACCAAAGGAAAAAGAAAGATTTGGTTTATTACGTGACCAAATATTTATTTTTATTGGCCGTCACCTACCAGCGTATAAAACCTGAGATACTTACGGCTATTAAAAATTTAACAGACATGACTATGGTACTACAGCAACTGCATTTATTTGATGAACTGTATACTCACTCAATGCACCATCTGTGATAAAAGGCTTTTCATCAGCTTCTACTGGTTTAGCACCTAATTGTAGATTTTCTTGCTTTGGTTCCAGGCAGTTTTCTGTAGGCCCTTGGTGTTGAAGAAGACTTTGTTTTTTAATGGTTTCATTCCCCTCCTTTGACTTTGAAAACATTTTTTCTGCCTTGACAGTCTGTGGTTGTTTCAATATCCCAGTTGGCACAGGAAATAATTTCTTAGCTCTTGAGTGACTTGGTTCTACAACATTTGGACCAATGTCTGTCGATCCAGTAGTGCAATAATTTGAGTTTTCTTTACTTGTTTTTGAATCTCCCAAAACACTACCATTGTTTTGAGAATTTCCAGCTAAAGCTCTAGTTGCTTTACTTTCTGCTCTGTATTTGTGCTTCTGACTGCTCACAACTCTGACAACTCTGTTCTCTCCTCGAACTACACGGGCCTGTGACTTTTTTGCCTCATGATTTACAGGCTTAGGGACACCTTCCATAATTCCTGGGTTGCCTTCACACCATTGGACTAATCACCACAATCTGACATAAGTCCCCACTCAAGATAAAGAGCCTGTTTGACTTCCTGGTAAATAAAAAAAATAAATTTACAATGAGTGACAGAAAATTTCTGCTAGCAAACCTACACTGTGCTTCATTTGCTTTCATTCTGGCCAGTCATATTTATAGATATTCACAGTGTAATACATGAAAGTTCTCCTCCAACCACATCTAAATGCACAACAGAAAATTGTTTCTCAATAAAACAGCTACTAAAAATGATACATTCGGTGTCCAGAAAGTCCACAAAAATAAAACATTTGATATAGAAAAGTGAAAAAACTGGGCATTGCCTTAAAATACAAGTATGAGAAAGGGGTAAATGTAGAAACATTGGCAATTGAAATAAAGCCATACTAGCACAAAAAATACATACACGTTATATTGGTGGTTTACCGTTGTGGCTTAGACTCTCCAATCCTTCATTAAAATTGGCCTTTGAATGGCTGGTTCTGCTTTTAAGCAATTAATCCTGCTCATGTACTGAGCTTTTCAACATGAGAGTTAATTACATTTGGGCAAATTTCAAGGTAGACATGTTACAGACACTATAAATTACCCCTTAGTAAGCTAATACAATGTTTTATTTTCAGAGTACTTGTAATAAGCAATATTAAGGGTGATTACTGTGGGGAAGTGTTACACAACAGATGACACCCATATCACATGGTTATGCAGTGTCGGAGGGGCCACATTAGTGGTTCACTCCAATTACCCCTGTAGTAATTACAATTCTGTACAGATGCTAAGCAAACTATATATTGTATTTTCACCAAAATTGTAAAAGCAAAATTAAGGAGGATAATCCAAAAGGTAATCTCAACCCCCTTATAAAAAAAGCCACTTGTAAATTAACTAGAGTTCTTCTCTACAAAAGAAGCAGAAACGTAGATTATTTTTAACCTCTAGGTCACAGCTATCCATGTTTTTGTATGTAGTAGGTCTAATAGCCACTATATGGAAGAATCAGTGGCTGAATATTAGAAAACAGTTATGTCACACAAAAAAGAAGGTTAAGCCCTTAGGCAAGCTGTGTTCATAAAAATTTAAGGGCCATAACCATCTTGTAGCTATATGGTCAGCTTTGCTCTAAACCTTCTCCTATTTCCTTAAAGGGAAACGGTCATGGGAAAAAATATTTTTTTCAAAATGCATCAGTTAATAGCACTCCTCCAGCAGATTCTGCACTGAAAGTCATTTCTCAAAGGAGCAAACAGATTGGTTTATATTTAATTTTGAAATCTGACATGGGGCTAAACATATTGTCAGTTTCCCAGCTGCCCCCAGTCATGTGACTTGTGCAGCTACTTTTTACTTCTGTACTGCAAGTTGGAGTGATATCTACCCCATCCCCCCCCATCAGCCCATCAGCAGAACAATGGGAAGGTAACCAGATAGCAGCTCCCTAACAAAGGATAACAGCTGCTTCGTAGATATAAGAACAGCACTCAATAGTAAAATCCAGGTCCCACTGAGACACATTCAATTACATTGAGTTGGAGAAACAACAGCCTGCCAGAAAGCAGTTCCATCCTAAAGTGCTGGCTCTTTATGAAAGCACATGACCAGGCAAAATTACCCGAGATGGCTGCCTACACACCAATATTACAACTAAAAAGAATAAACTTGCGGGTTCAGGAATTACATTTTATATTGTAAAGTAAATTATTTGCAGTGTAAACAGTGAAATTTAGAAATTAAAACTATACCATAAAAATCATGCTCGAGTCTGGAGTGGAATTATTGCTAATCTCTTAGAACAGCAATATAAAAATGAAGAAGACGCCAAATAAATGGCTATATACACACACATCTGGACATTTCTGAACGGAGGGGGTGGGGGGGGGGCCCGGCTGCGCGGCCCGGCTGCGCGGCCCGCACCCGGGCCCGCCCCCACCTAGTTACGTTACAGTGTGTATCCCAGCATCAAATTATTCTCACATAAAATAATTCAGAAAGATTAATAATGTTAAGGGTAACAATTTATTTTGTCACCTTGAAAAAAATTCCCAAGACACAACTGAACTGATGTGTAGCAATGTTAGGCTCTGAACAGCAATCAAAGAATAACAAAACCATTACATTTTTGGCTAACTAGCTATATTTAAAAAATTTTTATTTTGCACAGCCTATTTACCCATGTTTTAATATCTTAATGAACAATTCCTTTAAATGATTTTTAGTAGATTTAAGGTATAGAGATCTAAATTATGGACAAACCCCTTATACAGAAAGCCCCAGTTACCAAGCATTCTGTATAACAGGTCCCATACCTGTACATGGTTTTCAAGGAACACAGAATAGCATATAAAATAAAAGACTAATTCAAATTGGGAATAAAAACAGTTGTTTGATAGACATGTATATAAATGCAGACTTACTTGACATTTCTATAACTATTTCTTCATTTTGCCCCAACCAAGCTGATTGTATGTATGCAATAACTGATTTAGTTACTATGAGTGCCAACCCAATTAACAAACAATTTATAAGTGTCCCTGAATTTGAGTTTAGTTGTGCTAGAATGGAAATAGCTGACGGGATGGCACTTGGAGAGATTCGTTTTCCAAAGTTGCCCGAAGTATCTTCGTGAATTGCCCCGAGTGCCATCCCGCCGCCGATTTCCACTCTAGCTGGCAGTGGAAGCAGTTTGGGGAGTTTGGGGAGATTAGTCGCCCCGAAGAAGAGGAGAGTTTTTGCCATGCAACCAATCTCCCTGAATCACAGTATGTGAGGGTCTAAGGGCACACGTAGTGTTAGCTTCACTCTTCTCAGCATGTGTGTTTTTTTTGTGGTCCCATCTTCACCTCCACCTCCAACTCGAAGATCAGGGAGACTACAAACAACTAAGAATGGATCCCTGGACATCTCCCATTGACTTAAACAGCAATTCCGCAGGTTTGGGTGGTGAATAGTAAAATTTGAGTTCTTAAAGGGCCAGAATATGATAAATCTCAAAAATGTAATTAATTTTTTTTGAAAAACTCTAATTGAATTAGAAGAACTCCCTAGTCGAATTTGACAGTTTTGACCATAAAAAAAACTTGAAAATTAGAATTTTCATTTCACCCCTTGTTAAATCTGCCACTGAGTGTCCATATACAACAGTACCTTTGATAAAATAAGACACTTCAGAGCACATTATTTATGACATCTGTTTTGTTTGCTAAATTTAAATAATGATTACACTGGTGGAAAATATCCAAGTGACATACACAGGAACCTTCTACAGCCAGTGGCCACTCGTGATACAAATTATATGCAACTCGACCGAATCTGAAACCCATTAACTCTGTAGGCCTTTATTTACTACTTTTAATAAGCCAAGGAACAAGTTTATGATTAACAGCATATTATTTAACAAAACAAATCTGCATAGGCGGATTTTCATTAAGGCTTGGGGAGGCTAAGCCTTCCCAAAACTGTTTGCATAAAAATTTTTAAGAAAAATGAAAAGAAAAATAAATTAAAATCCTCTGACTGACCAATATGTCTATTTGAGTTTGTCTGGGGGGGGGCAAGAGTCAAAGCAGCTGTTAATCCTCCATCTGCTTGTTTGGTATGTGGGGATTGTTTCATACTTACATTACAAAAAAAAAAAAAAAAACACCATGAATGGTCAATGGTAGTTCCATTGATCTGTTCAGGTAGGTGTTATCTGAAACTGGAAAAGGTATGAAGGTGTGATGTAGCCATTATATTACCACTGTGACCAGATCTCACTTTCACACCTCTGTGAATTTTACCCAACACCTATTTGAATAGTTCACTGGAACCATTGTGATTGGATATTGGAGACTGTTTCCTTAAAGCAGTTGTTTAACAGATTGTTCAACAGAAATCAATACTTTTTTTTCAATCGCTTTCCTTCTTTTACTTTTTACTGTTTTCCAAAATTGAAGTTTAAAATGTAATGTTCCTGTATCTGGGGTTTCAGTCTGGCAGCTCAGTGATCCAGGAGCATCTGAACTGTAACAATTTGCTACAATGAGTTGATAAAATTAGTTAAAATGTTTATTAGGAGTATATGAGGAATATTAGCAACTATTGTATCAATTCAATTCACTTTTCTCTGGATCAGC
>CM044438.1:76922474-76937345 GCA_024363595.1 Xenopus borealis
AGTCACGTGACTTGTGCTCTGATAAATTTCAGTCACTCTTTACTGCTGTACTGCAAGTTGAAATTATATCACCCCAGCCTAACAACAGACCAAAGGGAAGGTAACCAGATAGCCGCTCTGAGCGCTCTCTAAAACAAGATAACAGCAGCCTGGTAGATCTAAGAACATCGCTTAATAGTAAAAGTCAGGTCCCACTGCGTTACATTCAGTTACACTGAGAAGGAGAAACAACAGCCCATGCCAGAAAACCGTTCCATACTAAAGTGCTGGCTCTTTGTGAAAGCACATGACCCAGGGCTGGGCCAGGCCAGCCAGGCGCCCTAGGCAACCTGTGGGCGCCGCCGGCAGAGTGCGCACATGTGTAAATTTGCGGTGTGTGAGCATGTACGAATTTGCAGTGCATGCACAAATTTAACGTGCATGCACATAAGCTGCCACGCTGAAATATAGCAGCGACTGCCAGGGAGAGAGCGGGGACCAGACTGGGGGTAGGCAACAGAGAAGGTATGTGCCTGGTGCCCCCCCCCCCCAGCTTTGCACCCTACGCATGTGCCTATTCTACCTACCCTTTCGCCCAGCCCTGACATGACCAGTCAAAATTATCTGAGATGGCTGCCTACACACTAATGTTACAACTAAAAAAAATACACTTGCTGATTTAGGAATTAAATTTTATATTGTAGAGTGACTTTTTTACAGTGTAATTTAGAAATAAAAGCATCATAAAAATCATGACAGAATCCCCTTAAAAATTGCAGCATACGTTTCATCAGCACACCCATGTTGTTCAGGTATCACAGGCATCACCCAAGCCCATTTTTATGCTCAGTGGAGTAACCACATGGGCCCAGGCCCCCTGGCAAAAAAAATAAATTCTGCTTCCCCCCAACAGCTTTTTCCCTGCAAAATCGCAGGTCACCTGCAAAGTCTGTAGCCACAGGGTCTGCATCCTCTATAGTTGTGCCAGTGCTGTTAATGCTATCAACACAAATGCCATATATGCATACTGAACTTACTGAACTAGTCTAATGTTTCAGCTACTTTATACAGGTAAAGGACCAGTTATCCAGAATGCTTAGGACCTGGGGTTTTCTGGCTGAGAGATCTTTCCATGATTTGGATCTCCATACCTTAAAGGGAAACTGTCATGGGAAAACATTTTTTTTTAATGCATCAGTTAATAGTGCTGCTCCAGTAGGCTTCCATTTCTTACTAGATCAAACAGATTTTTTAATTCAGTTTTGAAATCTGACATGGGGCTAGCCATTTTGTCAATTTCCCAGCTGCCCCAGGTCATGTGACATGTGCTTGCACTTTAGGAGGGAACTGCTTTCTGGCAGGCTGTTATTTTTCCTTCTCAATGTAACTGAATAGTACGCAGTGGGACATGGGTTTTACTATTGAGTGCTGGGGCAGCTGGGAAATTGACAAAATGTCTAGCCCCATGTCAGATTTCACTCTTTTGAGGAATGGATTTCAGTGCAGAATTCTTCTGGAACAGCACTATTAACTGATGCATTTTGAAAAATGTTTTTTTCCCATGAAGAAATAATTTAAACATTAATTAAAACCCAACAGAATTATTTTCCCTTCATTAAGGATTTATTATATCTTAGTTGGGATCATGTACAATGTCCATTTTTATTATAACATGAGTCTGTGGGAGATGGCCTTCCCATAATTTCAAGCTCTCTGGATAATGGGTTTCTGTATAACCCATCCTTTACCTGTAGTAGTAATCAGTGCAGGACCAAGTGTACCTGGCACCCCAGGCACCACCACGCTCCCCCGCACCCTCCTCCTCCGTGCGCGCGCACTGTGCGTACTCTCCCCTGGAGCGCTGAGCACACGCAGATCGACAGGGGGAGGGTAAGTCAGACACAGAGGGGAGAGAGCGCCGGTGGGTGGGGGTCAAGGGGACGTAGCGCGGGATGGGAGTGCAGCGGCATGGGGTAGGCAGAAGACAGGCACCTGCCCAGCGCCCCCCTTTGGTTGCACCCTAGGCGGGTGCCTCTTCTGCCTACCCCTATTTCCGGCCCTGGTAGTAATGATCCAACCCTTCAAAGCAAAAAAAAAGTAAAGATACAGGGGCATTTCTGGAAGCACTGATCTTTAATGCTAAAGCTTTAATGCTTCTTCTGCTGTTCCCGCTCACCACCTTCAATTGCCAGCCTCCAACTTACGGGTTCTTCTTTTATAGACGCTGCACCTGCATACCCCCGTCCCTGTTGGGACATCACTGGTGGTGTGGGTCTATAAAAGGGACCTGGAAGTTGGATTTGGGCGGCTGCAGGTGGAGGAGGGAGGGTGCGGGTTGGCCTTGTGCTGGTAAAGAAGCCCAAAACATAATGTACAACATTTCTGCCCTACTTCTTTAGAACAAACCCCACTAAAATTGTTTGTTATTGTATGGCTGGCTAATAATTTAAAATTATAACATTTAATTGGTGAACTCTCCCCTGTATATGCAGACAGGCTGATGCAGTACCTGCTGGTGCATTCAGCACAGAGACAGGATTTCAGCAGCTTTCACTCTACACAGAGAAATACCTTATTTGCCACTAGCCTAAAGCCGGCCATAGACGCAAAGATCCGATCATAAGAATCCTTGATTCGTGTCCTGATATTTGTTTTGCCATGCCAATCGGTCGTTTAGTCGATTGGACAGGTGAGAAGATTTCTGTCGGCTGCCAATCATATTTTTGCATGTATTGCCGATCTGACGATTTTCAGTGGGACACTGTCACCAGCTTTGTCGGACATAAACTTTCATACGACTGCTGAAGGGGCAGGACATCGGCTGACCAGTTCTTTAACTACTTTACTATTTCAACTGAAGGTTAGTGGCAGGGCAGGTAAGGCGATAGGGATGTCCGATGATTCAAACGATCGGATCTTTGTGTCTATGGCCAGCTTAAGCCAGTAAGTGGCAAGCATCAAGCAGAGATAATAATTTGTTGCCATTTTTCAACATATAGAGAAGAAGAGTTGATGAATTCCTGACAAAACATGGCTCTTAGGACCAAACAAACATTCATCACACCAACTGTACCAGATTCACAATAATGATTAGTTATTTGAAGTCAAATTCTGTTTATTGTGGCTGAAAGAGTGGTTCTGTAGCCAGATAAAGCAATGATTTATCTAGGGTTGTGCAAATGGGCCATTTATTTATACTACAGCTTAATTAAGTGAATGAAATATTGATGAGTGCTTTTCTAAGAACTTTTGCAATTTACGCAATTAACATTAATTATGTATTTATTTTTAATTCTAAGGTTTTATGGAATGTGTGTACTGTCAATATGAATTAATTTTGGTATGGCATCGCCACCTTCTGATCTTTTAGTAACCATTGTTGGAGAAAAAAAAAGAGGCTGATCTGATTTTCTCCTGGTTAGGAAAAGAAATACAAACATTTCTCAAATCAAATGTTTCCTAAGAATAACAACATCAAATCAGGCCTTTCTTTCTTAGAATGGTCGGAAACTGACCAACAGGTGGCGCTGTTGTAACACAATACATTCATATTAACAGTACACATATTCCTTAATATCTGAGTAAAAAATCTGACTGTGTGTCTCTGCCGTTATGGCCTGTTTTTCCTCAGAGCTTAACACCCTGTAGAAATAACATCTCTTTTCAGCTGTGCAGAAAATGTTAGCAGCCAAACTTTCTTCTCTTTTAAGGGTTGGGGCAGACGGGGAGATTTAGTCGCTTGGCGATTAATCGCCTCTTCGGAGAGGCGACAATCTTCATTCATGCAGGCGGTGGGCAGGGAGCAGGAGAGGCGATTAATCGTCAAGCCACTAAATCTCCCCGAATCTGCCTATATGTCACAACCTTAAGTGATTTTCACCCAAATGTATAGCAAGTATGAGGGGCAAAACAAATGTTTTGTGCCAAAAAGTCATGCAATTTCCCTCCCGCCCCTAATTTGCATATGCAAATGAAAATAAGGGTTCGGATACAGTTCGGCTGGGCAGATTCGGCCAAATCCTGCTGAAAAAGGCTGAATCCTGGCTGAATCCTGAACCGAATCCTGGATTTGGTGCATTCCTAAGGAAAAAAAAATCTTTCTGGAGAGAATAATCATTGAAGCCCAGTAAATATTCTAGACTTTTCTATTACAATTTTACCACTGGAGGGTAGTGTTACCTTGTGGATCACATCATCTATTATGGTAGCACCCACTAATATCAATATATGGCACAATATATTAATCGCCAGGCGACTAATCTCCCACAATCGCTTAGTGTGGACTAACCATAAATCGCCAGCGGGATGGCACTCGGAGCACTTCGTTTTCCGAAGGCGCCCGAAATTGCCTCATGTGGAAACTTTGTGTGACATCAGAAAACAATGCACTCCAAGTGCCATTCTGCTGACGATTTAGATTCTAGCCAGCGGGGAGGCAGTTTGTGAAAATTAGTAGCCCGATTTGTCGCCAGGCTACTAATCTCCCCCAAATAGCATTGTGTGCCTCTACCCTAAGGGCTATGAAGGGCTACTTGTAGACAGCTACTTGATGCTGCTACAAAATGCCAGAATATACCCTGACATAGACAAAAATGAGAACTGTTACTGCTAAAACGTACATAGTGTCAATTATCAGTATTGTCTATTCTGTAGTCACAACAAGTAACTGTCTCAGTGTGTTTGATAGCTTCCCTGATACAGTATGGCAGAGCATTCCAGAGGCATGATGCAATCAGCAACAAAGGTTTTATGAAAGACTCATTTATTGAGGTAAACTGTATGGTTAAGGCTTGGGGCAGATTTGGGGAGTTTTAGTCACCTGGCGACTAATCATCTCTTCTGCTGGTGACAATCTCCCTGAACTGCCTCTCCCCTGCCTTCCATCTGCTGTAATGAAGAATTGCCTGCGCTAATGCACTTGCGGCGCTTCGATTTCTGAAGTTGCCCAAAGTTGCCTCACGAGGAAACTTTGGGCGACTTCGGAAATTGAATCACCGCGAGTGCATTAGCGCAGGCGATTCTTCAGTACAGCAGATGGAAGGCAGGAAAAATACAGTTTGGGGAGATTGTTGCCCTGCAGAAGAGGCGATTAGTTGCCAGGCGACTAAATCTCCCCAAGTCTGCCCCTGGCCTAATTGATTGTCCTGAGCTGAGTCCAGGGAGAGATGACCGCAAATATATAGAGAGGAGCAGAACAATGCAGGGCTTTGAAGGACAGGAAAAGAAATGTATACTTATTGTGCCACTTGATCAGGAGCCAGCTGAGAGAGACCTTAGCAGTGAAGTGGTGAAGAGAGATTTAGATGCAGGTGAAATGATGTGGGCAGCAGCAGTAAGAATGGAATGCAGTGGGTGAAGATAAGATTCTGGGAGACCAGCTAATTACAAAATAGTGGCTGAAGGTAAATCATGTAAAAGGGCAATATTTACTGATGAATACAGTATATACCAGTTTGGTAACATTTTTAACAGACCTCTTAATATTATATAAACTATTTGTTTGCAAAGTATTCATTGAGGGGGTGCAGTTTTACTTAAAGAGATCACAGTTTGCACTCTTGGTGCTGTCTGACTAAAAAAAACACCGGTAAGAAATATTTTGTGCTATAAGCCTAACATATTGCCAAGTGGAAAGCTCTATCTGGTTGCTCCAACCAAGAGGTGCTCCCAGTCTGCTGACCAAAAAGTACACATAATTGTTGATAGCACACACGTTGCATTTTTACAGCTAAGAATAAAAATACTTAATGACGCTCTGGGCCCACCAGCAAAAAAATTAGGAGGGCTATGACATGCACAGCAACAATAAAACAACCTTTAAATTTGCAACACCACCTTATATTACAGACACACCTCATTTTCTGCTGGATAAGCTTAGCTTCTCAACAGCTGCTCAGAGCCCACTGAGCATGTGAGTGTCACAGACACTTTCCAAGATGGTGACCCCCTGTGACAAGTTTGAAGTCCTAGATCATTGCTGCTATTGACAAGTTGAAACTTTAGGCTGGTGCAATAAGTTTTCTATATAAAACATGATAGTTTTAGTCATATTCATTTTTTAGGGTTTAGTTTTCCTTTAATATCTTAAGACTGCTTGGCAGCTATTGCAAACATTTTGGGAATACCAACTGGCACTGATAAATGTATATATTCTTCCAGCATGTCTCACATTAATCTGTAAGGAACATCCAGTAAATATAATTTATAGTAATATAAATGCTAACAGTCTCAAATGTACTTCCTCAGGTGTCTCTGGTGGTCAATGTAGCAAGTGAATGTGGATATACAGACTCTCACTACAAAGCATTGCAGCAGCTGCAGAGAGACTTGGGTTCTCACCACTTCAATGTTTTGGCATTTCCATGCAACCAGTTTGGACAACAAGAACCAAATAGTGATCGAGAAATTGAGAATTTTATCAGAAAGAATTATAGTGTATCCTTTCCCATGTTCAGCAAAACTGCAGTCACTGGCACTGGTGCCAATACTGCCTTCAAGTACCTAATAGGTAAGACTTTAAAAATCTATTGTATATAGATGCCACACCATGTTGCAAACCTACTGCATAGTGAGTTGCCATCTACTTCAGCATATTACTAGCGTTGTTTCTAGTCCCTACACGAGAAAGTTACAAAAAAGAAGAAATTCAACACACACAATACATTATTGCAACTTGCAGATCATGACAGTCTTGTTTTGTGCAGATTGACGCTTACCTTTCTCCTGACTGCACACAGGATATGGAGTGATACTAAAACAACATATACATATTGAGATGGTGTAGTTTTCTTTGTGCTGCTTCATTTAATCCTAGCATGATTTACAGATAAATCCCTTAAAGATATGATAATAATCCACTTTTATTGATGGCCACATTCTCATCTAAACATCTAGAATGCATATTTGTCTGTTCCAAGAAACCGCTAATGAATAATGTCTCTTGGACAATGAGCTTGTTTTTTTAATCAGGAAGGAAATTATTATTGTTTTTTAGAAGATCTCCCTCTAAGCTCTAAAAACCCTATCTAACCAGACACATTATTCCTAAGGTTTCCTTTTCACTACTGCGACCAATTTTATTCTGTATCATTCATTTGTCTAAAGCACTTTTCTAAAAAAAAAAAAAAAAATTCCTTTTTCATCTTTAGTGATTCAGCTGGTTTAGTACGGTACACCCTTCTATACATTCTTAATATCATTTGATGTGTTTACACAGAATCCTCTGGAAAAGAACCGGACTGGAATTTCTGGAAATACTTGGTTGGGCCTGATGGTAAAGTAGTTGATGCTTGGGGTCCAACAATCTCTGTAGCAGAGGTGAGGCCTCATGTCGCAAGTCTTGTGGGGAAAATTATTCTGAGGAAGAAAGAAGAACTTTGAGACACTTCCTAGATGATTGTTGAAATCTTATGGATCATTCCTTTCATTTGTTACCAAAACATCAGTAGGAACATGTTTAGAACATTTGAATACTGAGAATAAAGGGCATGGTATTCCCATGGATCTACATGTGTCATATTATAAAGTTTCATATTACAGTCTCTGGAAACCACTATGTTAAGAAAAAACAATGCTCGACAGATGCAGACAAATATGACAGTTTTTATTTTAAACTGGCTATTGTTACCTAGTAAAATCAGTAAACATCCAACTAGCATTTTTCTCATTGCCAAGTTATCCTTTGTATGTTGTGTCACAAATGAAACCTGTATATTTTGGAAATGCAAAATAAAAAAGTATTTTTATTTGCCGCAGTTGCCAGTGGATAACTATAGTACATAGTACAAAAAAATTATGAAATGAGGTGATTGGATGGGTGCTTATACTCATCTGCTCACAAAATATGTCATGTTGCTTAGAAATTAAAATTAGATGTTTTGCTTTGTGGTATGCTCTCCTTAGACCTCTACACACAGTGGTGATTGGAAGTTTGTGACCCCTTTAAAATTTTCAATTTTCTTATATGAATCTGACCTAAAACATCATCTGATTTTCAAACATGCCCTAAAAGTAGATAAAGAAAACCTAGTTAAGCCAATTAAACAAAATGATTATATTTGGTCAGGTATTTATTGAAATTGTGCATGTGGCAAAAATTATTTAAACAACAGGAATCCAGCAAAGCCTGATCATACATACAACACATTTGTGTATCATGGCTCAAACAAATGAGGCGCAACATAAGAATATCTCTATATAGTCATGCTGTGTTAAAAAAAAAAAAATCAATTTATTAAGTCATAAAAGTAAAAAATACTACCCCACATGGAGCCTAATACTTTCATGCCTCTCAGCACTTAGTGATAGCCTCTGTTGGCCTATGACAAAGTGCTGAAAGGCATGAAACACGTTATATAGAGATATTCTTATGTTGCATGTATTACCTCTGTTTGGTCACTAGAGGTCATGCTATATATTATTTGATTTGTTATGGTATCGCTTGGTCAGTATAGACTCTATACTATAGAGATTTTTCAAACAAATGAGGTGCCTGAGGACCTCAGAAAAAGTTGTTGATGTCCATAATGCTGGAAAAAGTTACAAGACTAACTCTCAAGAGTTTAGATTCAACAGAATGTATACAAATAGGGGAAATTCAAGTTCATTGTTTCCCTACCAAGAAGTGGTGAACCATCAAAGATAACTCCAACTGCAAGGCGTCTAATAGTTCGAAAGGTTACAAAGGAATCCTGGGTAACATCTAAGCAGCTGAAGGCCTGTCTCAAATTGGCGAATGCTGGTGTTCATGAGTCCACCATCAGGAAAACGCTGCACTTGTACAGCCAGTGTGTTTGCTTCAGAAAGTCTACAATAGTTTATATAAACAAGCTGCTGTGTAGACATGGGGGCAACCTGAAAAAGAAGAAAAGGCACATGATGCACAACAGATAACTGCTAAGCTCTGTAGTATACAATGGGATTTTTTAAAACTTATCTGTGTATCCTGTGCATGAATGGCTGCCCCATAGTGGCACAAAAGCTTGGTTATACAAACTATAATAGTGTTTCTGAAGCAAATACACCTGGTTTATCAGTGCAGGGCAACAGCACATTATATTGTCATTTTTTTAAAAAAAACCCTTTAATGTTTTGGCATTACTGTTCATTTTAAAATAAAAACTATCTTTACCAGTTGACAAAAATTAACAATTAGACAGAATGCTTGTCACAAATTTGTTGTAATCTTTGCAGATTTGTCAGAATTTGTTTATTACAATATATATTGTGGCGTAGACTCCGCTTAAAGGAATAGTAACTCCAAAAAATTAAAGGGGCAGATTCACTAAAGGGCGAAGTGACTAACGCTAGAGAAAATTCGCCAGCATGATGTAATTTCTTACTTCACCGATTTACTAATGAGCGCAGGCACTCCTTCTCTAGCTAAGGAAAGGTACACTAGTGTTGCTTCGCACTCTAACGCCAGGCGACTTTTCACTCTGTCGAAAGAGCGTTTCTACGCCAATTCACTAAGATGCGGATTTTACTGAACGTTACCTCTTGCACCAGACTTGCCTTCGCCAGCTCGGACCAGGCGACGTGCAATAGAGGAGATAGGAGTTCATGGGAAATTTTTTTTTTTTTTTAATTTTTCTAAGGCCCAAAAAAAAAACGCTAACGTCTTTTCCTTTTTACAGGGTGATAGGCTGCAAAAGATCGTAAAATTTGTTTTGGGGGTCCAGGCTTCCCACCTACATTTCCTAACATATGGAACCTAAACTATACAGTGGGAACATATGGCAATATAACAACTCTATTTATTTTATTAAAGTTTCCCAGGCTTATGTAATGTAATGTATTTGCTGCCACATATACGTCCATTGACTAGGCTATGCTAGTGCATCTTCGCCAGTGTTCGGCGCCCTGGACGAAACTAGTGAATTAACGTTCTCTGAGCGAATTTTCGCCTGGCGAAGTGTTCCAATGGCTGTGAAGCCATTCTTCACTCTTTAGTGAATTTTCCCCTAGTGTTTTAAAGTAATAAAATTATAATGCAGTGTTGCCATGCACTGGTAAAACTACTGTGTTTGCTTCAGAAACACTTCTGTTTATATAAATAAACTGCTGTGTAGCTATGGGGGCAGCTATTCAAAGGAGAAAAGGCTCCGTTTACACAACAGATAGTCGATAAGCTCTGTAGAACATAATGGTGTTATCAGTTATCCACTATTTAACCTGTGCCATCTATAGCCTTTTCTCCATTTCCACCACTGCTACTTAGCAGCTTGATTATATGAACTATAGTAGTGTTTCTGATGCAAACAGATCAGTTTTACCAGTGCAGGGCAACAGTTATTTTCATTGGTTGAAACCACTTAAGGATAAATCTAAGTAAGCTTTAGCAAAGAGATCTCTGTAAATACACCCAATTACACTCACAGTGCTGCTGCTCCACTGCATTCCTTTCCTCCTATTCTTTAAGGTGGCCATATAGGGGCCGATAAAAGCTGCTGTTAGACCTAGGGCCCCCTGATCGGATCAGCCCAATATCTCCCACCTCAAGGCAGGCATATCGGGGATAGATCTGCTCATTTGGTAACATCGCCAAACGAGTGGATCTCTCCATGTATGGCCACCTTTACACATGGGCTTTGGTGTCAGCTCCAACTTCCAGCCCTGGACCAGACAGAAGCCCGCAGAGCTTCCACCTCTCCCCCTCCCTCTCTCCTCTCCTGTAATCTGAGCAGAGAGTGAAGCCAACAGTGAAAGATACAAGGTGGCAGGAGAGACATAGGCAGGGAACTTATGTCACACAAAACTGATATGGCCTCTATCTTACACAAACAGAGAGTGCTTTATGGCTGATTACTCAAGTATGGTGTAGAATTCTACAGTATAAATATAGTGTTCTAGCTTGCACTTTTATGGTTAATCTGTTGGCAAGAAAATCAGTAGCTTTCTGTCTCCTTTAAGGGTAAGGTCACACGAACTGCCTTCCCGTGTCTTCCCGTCCACTATAATGAAAAGTCACCAGCGCTAAAGCACACGTGGCACGTTTTCCGAAGTTGCCCGAAGTTTCCTCATGAGGCATGTGCTTTAACGCTGATGACTTTTCATTGTAGCGGATGGGAAGGCAGTTCAGGGAGATTGTTGCCCAGAAGAAGAGACGATTAGTCGCCAGGCAACTAAATCTCCCTGAATCTGCCCATCTGTCCTTACCCTAAAGCTTGGGATACTGCCCTAGAGAAAGTGCTAATGCCTTATAATGAGTATGTCTGTTAGTTTATGCTAGCATTCTGGCCAGCTGCTTTATATGAACAAGAAAGTTTTTCTGCCTTAGTTTCCATCTGCACAATAATGACTGTTTTAGTGCTGGTAAATTCTTAGTCAACTCTACAACATGGGCTTGTGGTGGCAATCTCCTATCAAGCACTCATTGAGTTAGAAAGTAAGTAATTCTAGAAGCCAACCAGCGAGTTGGAGCTGCCCCATTAATAGGAATATTATAATGTTTGTTTGTTTGAGGAAACTCTGGTTGACCATTGCTACTGTAGAATTTACATTTATGTGTTTATCGTGCATGCTGCATTACATGTCAATTGGCAGTTTGATGTGTGGCAAGATCCAAGAGCCCTGGCAGGTAAAGGGTTAAACATCTTTTTATTTAAAAAAAAAGCAAATGTATAGCTTTATCATGACACGGTATGTGAAAGTAACATTAGGCGGTAACAACGAGTACCTAAAAGCTTCTTCCTGAGATGGTTTGGTTTTCCAGCTAGATAAAAACACAGAATACAAGACTCTTATCTTGCAGGATAGAAGGTGTCAAAGCATGACTGTTTGCTATTAATCTGGAGTACCAACCAACCTCTTTCATACCTCAAAGAGCATTTGCTGTAGTGAAGATTCAAGAGAAAGATATTGAGGGCTTCTATTCATATTTGAAAGCAAAGTTCAAAATAATAAAAAGGCATTCTCCCATTTAGCTTGTCATTTGTATAATTCCCAAAATGGCCCATTCAGTTTTTAGAGGCGGTATATATTTCCTAAACAAATAAAAGGCACTCTCTTTACTCTAGGCACTAGCCTAGGTAAAATTATTTAACAGGAAAGAATTTGGCATTTGTGTACTATAGTATTATATTAGCAAATACTTTAGGAACACTGTGAGATATATATTTAACCATTTCTCTGACGTGTTAAATCATAATAAACATGGTTACAATATCAGTAGGAACATAAAAGAACATTTTATAATCGATTCTCAAATTAAATTGTTAGTGAATGTATTTCAGCATCTTATTTCTATATATCACTCAAATGCCAATTCAAAAGATTTGACAAATATAGAATGATGCACTTTCCCCCAAAGATTGAGCCTTAAAGGGGACCTGGCTGTCACCTAATATCAAATCCTATTTTATTATGTAAGTCAAGCAAAACCAACTTTACTTAAACTAAAAATAATATTTAAATCTTGTTTTTTTTTTTTTAGTATTGGAATTCATAATCACAACAAGCAGGGAGCAGCCATTTTGTGGGCTCTTTTATTAATGCAGGCTTGGCATCATGCCAGAATCTTATTTATGTGCCACAATGGGGGGCATGTGCCCATGTCTGTGCTCTGGCTACACAATTAGAGTGTGTGAATGGCGGGGGAACGTGAGGAGAGCAGTGACATCTAAGAAGTGCAAAATGGAAAGTGAAAGTAATTGCCTGCCCCGCCTCTATGCCTAAGGTATAGAGGAGGGGCAGGTAAAATATGATTGACAGCTGAGATTTTTAAACGGGTTTATATCAGTTTTGGATGTTTTCACAAAAAAAGATATGGGTTTCATATTTAATTTGACTTTTCCTACACAGCTTTTGATGTCTGGGTGGCAGAACCCCTTTAATGCAGAATGGCGCTGCCCCCTCCTCTGTATACAGCCCTGTATCGTATAGTAATAGGAGTGGAATGTACATCTATGTATTCAATGGTTTAGGAGCTTGTATGCACGTCTTGTGCCCAAGATCATCGAATCCCATGTGTCTTAGAGAACTCTGACACATGCCACTCACACCTGTGACTTGCCTTCTCTTGCTGCCTAATCTTTTCCCAGTAGGTACCTTGCACCAATTGGACCCAGGCCCAGCAACACATATAAAAATAACATTACCAGTTTCTGTTGCAATTTACTGTTCTTGGGATGTAGTACCCACTGCTGGTACCAGATGTGTTGCAGGTCTCATAAACCATACATAGTAACCAGCCAACAACTACATTTATAATGTTAAAATCATGTCCTGGATTATCAGATGTTAAGCAAATGTTCCCCCCACTGCTATGGCCTTGTTTTCCTAGAAATTCAGTGAAAGCACATGTTAATGTGGGTGGAAACCAAGGGGCATGGTCATAAAAGTACGTGTGGCCAAAATCTTCTTTGCTCGCCGCCAATCCTTTATTCCCCCAACCAAAAACATCTTCTGCTGCCCATGCTTCATTGAATCTGTGTGTTTTACTAGTGATATTTCATAAAATATTTGAAACTATTTAATTCTGGGGTTGTGTTATTCAATACTGAGAGCCGTGTACAAGTCCACAACCACGTATTAAATATTTGAAACGTGCGCAGCAACTGTGCAATGAATTCATATCAATATAAATCACATTAATGAATGTGAGCAGAATCTCTGGGTTTCATTACAGGCAGCTGTTAGAATTGATACAATAGTTGCTAATACTCCAGAGATATTGCTGTGAAATGTATCAATTAAATGTTGCAAAATTGTAACAGTTTAGAGTCTCCGTCTGAATTACTGAGCTGCCAGACTCAAAACCAGAGACACCAACATTCAACTTTACACTTTTTTGGAAAAACAGTAAAAGATAAATAATGGAAAGTAATTGAAAAAAAGTCTTTATTTCTGGGGAACAATTTGAAAACAATTGAACAGAAAAAAGTGTTTGGAAGGTGAACAACCCCTTTAATGAATTTCATAAAAGGAACCAACACAACTTCACAACACATGCTTTAAATGATTGGTTTTATTTCTAGGTATCCTGGGAGAAATCATTTTATATGCTGTAAAAAGCCATCTGTTTTGGCTTCACTTCAGACAAGTCCTTGCCTCTGAGGCAGGTTCAGTATATGATAGATTCCATAAGAGCTTACTTGCCTAGCACTTAGCAGCCCTGGCTTATATCTGGTTCTGCAGGCTGGGGACATAATAACTCTGCTGCAGCTGGTAATGGGAAAAAGCTATTACAGTGAGCAGTATATGAAAAAGGACAGCTTGTGCTCTATGTAAAACTAGAACTAGTTCAGCTTTACCTATAAAAAAAAACAGTAGAAGATAGTCTAAGAAAACATAAAAACAAATATGTTCATGAACTGATCATCAGTTGAACCGAGAGTCTTTCTGCTGTGTATTTAATAGAACTCCAATATATATTGCACATAAATGTCAAATATTTCAAATATTTTATTTACAGAAATAAGAGCATTGCTCAGAGAATAATTGGATAGTCTATATATATTGAACACAAAGTAGTCAGAGAAAACTATTGCCCAAGGGAATTATAGAAGAATTGATGGTTGGGTAGCAAGAAAATAACTGACCAAACTATTTTGCTAAATTTACGACATGCAAGTTAGGGGGTGGCCATATGGCAGGCAGAAAGGACCTGGCTGGCCTGCTCCTCCTGATGCTGTTTTGTGCATCATGTGCTGAAAGGTGCACAGTTAAGCCATTCTCAAAGGCAGAAGAGCACAAGGGCAGGGTAATCATACAAAACCTCCTGTTTTTTCTAAAATACATGAACATGCTACTATACATATTGTTGTACTATAAAAGCACATGTATTATTGAAGCTTGTCACCTTCAGTGAGTAGTTGGTACAACTGAAAGGGGTGGGACAAATAAGTTCATGAATTTGACTAAGTTGTGCAACTTCGGGAGCAAGATGTTTCC
>CM044438.1:76937473-76958581 GCA_024363595.1 Xenopus borealis
CCCCCCCCCCCCGCCCAGCAGGAAATCACAGTCAGGGGTGTCCCACTATTTTCAAGTGGATCACTCACAAAATAGTGGGGGGCTTCCCCACACCCATGCCCCTCCATGGCTGTGGGCTCTGCCCCTTCTATAGTTATGCCTATTGATTTGAGTGCACGTGCAAATCTGGACAGAATATAATGTTGTTCCACTAACCATTTTGCACAAGACAGCCCAATTACTTAATGGAATGGCTGGTAGAACCAATAGTGAATGGGTACCTGCTTCTCAGAAGGGCCTGCTCCAATCAGTAGACCTGCTGTATCCATCAGTTTAGAAAAGGGAAAAATGACTGTTAATTCAAAAAGTTTGTATCTTTCCTTGATGCTTTTGTCACATTTCGCTAAAAGACTTTATAATCTCCAAACAACCCAGTGTTCTATAGCCGGCAGCCTTTGCCCATGTTTGATGTGTTTGATGTACATTCTTCTAGAAAACTCATAATCTCATACTAAGCATTCTGTTTTTCACAAAAAAAAACCATGAAACAAGAAAGCAAAGATAACATTTTCAGTAAAAAGTTTTATCACATTGACTGCACACTATCGCAAGCTATAAAATTTGCAAGCTATAAAATTTTCTATAAATTACTTGGAATCTACATTGACTTTTGGACCATGCTCTATTAGTAGAGGTATACACCATAGTTATATAGTTTATTCACAATCACCAAGGGTAACTCCTAGGCTGGGGGGGGGGGGGGGGGAGAGCAGGGAAGGGGTTCTATGTACTGTAGGGGGAAGGCAGTGGCATAACTAGATATTACTGGGCCCCACAGCAAATTATTTTTCAAGCCCCCAAAATGTCATATGAATTAGGTCCTCATGTGGCCCCCATACCTCTTTGCCCCTCCTTGGGTCTGATTCCTCTATAGTTACGCCCCTGGAGTTAATAAAAAGGGTTTGGTTGTCCTTTACTCTGTATTGTAATTATATTTTAAATTAATGTGAATTATGTGATCCAAAGATATTTCCATGAAAACTAAACTAAGAATATTCCAGAGTAACGTGAAGACTGTCCTCCTGTATTTATGTGAGACATGGAAGCTGACAGAGGAGATAACAAAAAGCCTCCAAACTTTTATAAAGCACTGCCTCCGAAGAATATTAAACATCTGGTGGCCGAATGTAATTTCAAATAAAGAGCTGTGGGAAAGAACCCAAGAACAACAAGCGGACTTGCAGATCAAACGTAAAAAGTGTAGATGGATTGGCCATCCCCTTCGCAAGGATAAATCAATTAAAGTGGAATCCTCAAGGCAGCAGAAAAAGAGGAAGACCAAAGACAACTTGGAGACGAAGTGTGGAAGAAGAAATAAAGAAAGCAGGGACATCATGGACTGAGATAGAAAAAAATTGCCCAGGGCAGACACCGGTGGCACACATTTGTTGAGGCCCTTTGCTCGAGTGGGACACAGGATTAACTAACTATGTGAATTGTATTTCTAATAATGCACTTATTAGTACTTTTTATTGCAGTGAACCCTTGTTTGTTACTACTAATCTATTGTTTAGCTGTACAGTGCTTTTCCCTCAAGGAGTGCCATACAAATAAAACTACACATACAAGTACTGCTAGCATGCCATGCTCTTACAAAACCAAAACACTGCTATTAACTATACCAGTATTCTTCACTGAGTATTTAAATTAAAACATGTTCAATAATATACTGCTCACTTACAGGGTACTATTCTTCTTTTAAATGAGAGTAATGTCATATCTACAAAACTGCCAGACTTGCTAGTTTCAGATTGTGTTTGGGCTCACATAATACCTAGAAATTTGGGCTCACATAATAGTGAAGTGAGGGACATGGTTTCCGTTATTTACATAATGTGTAAGTTATGACACCACAAGATGGAGCCAGAGATGTTTGCAAAAAGAGGAAGCACATGCAATCAGGATTTGGAAAAGCTGAGAGTACAAGTGGCGGTCCTAAGGAAAGAAACATGATGTGAGAGATGTTGCTTTGAGGGTCGCACACGCAACACTTGAGTCTCTGCCTGTAACCTTTGTACATGGCATAAGGCTATTGGGGATTTTCTCTTTCCTTTTCCTCTCATTTGTATGTGCTTGGTCATCCAGAGGAACACACGGAACCCAGGATTATGAGTGCAGAGTGTTCTAGTTATACTACAGCTGAGAAGGTTGTGGTAAGTGCTTTCAGCTGTCCCAAGGCAGACAGTGACATGGGTGCCATATACTGCTGTGGATTTAAGGACATAAAGTATTGCTGTGATGATCCCAACAGCTTTTTCCCGTATGAGCACAGCTACATGTGGTGGCTGAGGTAAGAATGCTAATACAAGCACTGTTCATATTGACTAGATGTCCTCTTTGCTTACTGTGAAATAGACCGGTACTGTTAATTGTCACTTGTGCAGCCTTACTGTTTACCATTATTACTAGCTGTGTTATTAGCTCTAAGCTTCTTTTGCAGGAATAAAGTTGGCAGAAGTGCATTGTCGTTCAGTCTTATGCTATGTTCAACTTTTTTTGTAAGTAAGGCACAGGTTTCAATGGAACTCAGTTTATAAAGAACTATAGGTCTTATTTAATACTGCAAATGCTGTGTGCAAAGTGCTATTTTGAATGCAAATCATGTTTTAACCTCAAGGCAGTTTTTTTCCCGCAACAACTAAAGCATTATTATGGGAAAATGGAAATTATGGGCAGAAATTAATAGAATGTATTGAGTATTAATCAGGCGTGCATTGCAGGTAAAATTTATGTGGTGGAAAGCAGTCCCTGCAAGTAAGCAGTCTTAGCAAGTAAATCTTTGGACAAAAGTCTGTTGCTATCAATGCAGTTTATTGCCGGTACCACAGAATGAGTGCCACATTCAGTGTGGCAGTAGCTCCAGAATTTATAAGGTTCACTTGCATATGATTTTTGTTATGAACAAATGGGTGCTCATCTTAAACATTTGTTCATATAAGGAGCACATGTGGGTGCAAGTAACTTTAGAGCACAGCCTTGGTTCATCTGAGCTGCACATTAGTGATGTGGGGCCAACTCAATACCTGCGGGACCCGCGGGTTCAGTCTGACCTCGCACTCCTCTTCGCGGTTGGCAGGCAGATCCGTGTTGAGCACATCTCCTGCTCTCCCGCCCCCCACCTTGCTCTGCCAGTTTCCAACTTCCAGCTTCTTCTTTTATAGATGCTGCACCTGTTTGCCCTGCCCCTTTTGTGAGCACAGGTCTATAAAAGGAAGCCAGTAGGCGGGTGTGGGACAGGTACAGGTGGAGGGAGGGTGGGTTTCGGGCGGGTACACATCACTACTGCACTTACAGATGAGCCCTTACAGCTCCTATCATATCCTACCTGCTCCAGGGATCTGCAACCTTGGCTCTCCAGCTGTTAAGGAACTACAAGTCCCACAATGCATTTGCCTTTATGAATCATGACAGACTCCTTCATTGCATTGTGGGACTTGTAGTTCCTTAACAGCTGGAGAGCCAAGGTTGCAAATCCCTGTGCTAGACAGACAGTGAAGGGAGTTGGAGCTATACACGCTGAATGGGAATACCAAAACCTCAGTCTAACTCTAGACTGGAGAATTTTTTTAAAATTCTTGTAATAAATATGACTAATTTTCCCGTATTACTCCAATAAACAATAAGCCTGACCCAGAGTAGGATTCTGAAAAATTGGTATACAAAAAAACAGATTGGTCTCACCCACACTTGTAGTCTAGAATCCTCTCATTCTTTCAGGCATTTCTTGTTCACTGCAACCTTTACAAAAAGGTTCAACCACTCACTTCCTTTCTCCTTTGCACTTAGTGATTACAGTATATTATATGTTAATTACTTTTAAATACTTTCATCATTTGGTGTAACTGTTCCTTTATAATACTAATGTATTTTCCATGTTGATTAAAAGTATACAACATGCAAAGCATTTAACATTGTCAAAGCTTAAAACTATAAACCACATCCTTTGGTAATTTCAACTATTTATTTAAACTATAGGCTCTTTATGAAGCAAACACACGTTTACCAGTGCAGAGCAGCTGTACATTATGTTGTAATTACTAATTACACTTTAAGTTTTTGGTGTTAATGTTCTTTAAAAAAAAAAGTATTGGAGAGTTACCATAAAATGAGGAGTCGAATGATTAATTATGTTCCAACTCCACCACCCTGGACGTCATTGGTCCCTCTATTTCTCACCTTGTTGGATCCTCCACTGTTTGACTAGCTAGCCTGCTGCTGACTTTCACCACCAGCATTGAGCTCCAACAAATCTACCCTACAACCATCTAACCATAGCTAACTAACCTTATTGGGTGCTTCTCTAAGATGGCCTATTCAGTCTCTTTGGTGTCATGCACTAACATTGGCCAAAGAAGTGATGCCCTGCTCTTCTCCTGGGGATTTACTAGCCCAGTGACATCTTCTGTGATGCCTGGTTTGAAACATGTTCAAGTTAGTAGACGGTCAGGGGGACAGTGGCTCCCAGAATATCACCCCCAGTTCCTGGAAGCTAGTGTGGGCAGCTGCTATGCAGTTTTACACAGTGGCAATGCTCACCAATAGTTCTCCTGCCTCTTCTGTGGTGTTTTGTCTGAAAGATGCCCACTTTAAGGGACGGGGATGGTTAAAGGGGTACTCCTTGATTCTGGTACTTTGCACACTCCATTAGGCTGCGTAAATAAAGTTTAACATTGCTTGAATTCTGTCAAAAACACATTACTAGATAAACATGGTGCATACCATTCAAATTTAGCATTAAGCTGCCCAAAAATACTGAGCAAAATGTAACATTTTAGTGTAAATAAATATTTATATACAGTAGCTGTAACCTAAAAACTAAAGCTGAAAGTCCCCTTGTCTTTGGTCACAGTATTTACAAAAGCTAATACTGGAATTTGTGCCAAAGTTTTCATTCCTTTCCCAGTGTCACTAAAGGTTACTGAGGTGTATAGCACTGATACAGTAGTGTATTTTGGCACTGCAAGACTCTTTCCAACTTATGCTTGATCACTAGTAATTGGTCAGAACCATCATATGAGGGAACATCACCACCTATCTCTGTAATGTTCAGTAAATATTCTGGTGCAGTAAGACTCCTTAGTAAAGCAGGGGATACGAATGGCAGACTGGGCAGGTCCAGTAATGTCAGGCTGGTGGGCCCGAAGGAGTTGGGGGCAGGCCCAATGACGTCGGGGTTTTGGTCTGATGACATGGCATGTCCTAATATGGAAATCCAGACAGACAGGTTTCAGGAGGGCTGTCCGGGTGAAAACCAGACATGTGGCAACCCTACTATGGATAGAGATTTCAGCAGGTTACTAGGTGTATGCTACAAAACGCCCAGTATAAGTAATGAGAAAAAAGCCTAGCCACTTTTACAAATAGAATAGAAGCTTCACAACTAGATCAAATGGTCATTATGGGTGACTTCAGTTATCCAGACATGGACTAAAATGCTCACATTCTACTGAAACATAGTAAAAACACAAAAAAATGGGTTTTCCATAAATACATTTATTCTGAATGAATGAACATCAGGGCATTTTCTTCTTTCTTCCTAATTTTATTTCCAGCCACGCACACTCCAGACTCTGATGCCTGTGTTTTAAAAAAAGAAAGAGACTTAAAAGAGACCAGCATAGTTGGTGCCAAGTAGGTTCAAAGCATGCCCTGATCTGTTTGGGAGGCTGGAACTTCAACAATCTTTGTATGATATAATCAATTTGGATTCAAGATTCATATTTAGATGGGACACTGTATATTAGGTGCTGTTTCACTTCAAAATCAGCTTTTCAGCATCCATCCATGTGTATATTGGGTAGGGTGGTAACAGGAGGACTAAGTACTGCTAGTAAACTTTGTAGTGCACTAGGGTCTTGATTTTTGATTACTTGCATGATTTTTGTGTTCATTTGTGTGTGGATATTATTTGCATAAATTAGGACTCCACATATATTTATTCCATTACTGAATAAACATCATAATTATTTGTTGGCTAAAAGCTCACACCTGCGTAGTCTGAACTGTTTTGAGTAGAGTGAGTGGGCTGGTAATGTCAATTTATGTATCCTGGTGACAGTGAAAGATGCTGTGTGTTGACTGAAGTGGCCACTTACTGAGCTCTAATAATCCACTAGAAATGAATAAATTATAATTTTGTTAAAGGAGAACTAAATCTTTGACATAAGTTAAGTCCCCTGGAGATGCCTTGGTTTTGGCTCAGGAGTGGGGTATTTAGTAAAGAATACTGATTCAGAAAGGCTCTTTTCTGCACTTGAATGAACGGCTCCAGCACAGAAAAGAGTGGGTTAAATCTGTCAGGATAATTTATTAAAGGAAAACTATACCCCGAAAATTAATTTTTGAGCAACACATCGTTTATATAAAATCAACTGTCATATTAAAGAATCTTACCTACCTGGTATATATATTTAAGTAAATATTGCCCTTTTACATCTCTTGCCTTGAACCACCATTTCATGATGGTCTGTGTGCTGCCTCAGAGATCACCTGACCAGAAATATTTAAACTCTAACTGTAACAGGAAGAAGTGAGGAAGCAAAAGACACAACTCTGTCTGTTAATTGGCTCATGTGACCTAACGTTATAGTTTGTTTGGTATGTTTGTGTGCACCGTTGGATCCTAGGATCCCAGGAGGCTGTCCTTATTTTTTAAAATGGCTATTTTCTATTTAGGATGAGCCAATGGCACATGCTAATAAAAAAGTATATTATTATGAAAATGGTTTATTTACATGAAGCCGGGTTTTGCATATGAGTTGTTTTATGCAATATCTGTTTATAGAGACCTACATTGTTTGGGGGGTATAGTTTTCCTTTAACAAGCAATTATCATTATTAATAAATCAGCTCCTTGTTCTGTTGATGGAGGAATGCAATGCTCTTTACTCTTTTTTTCTGTGCAAATCATATGTTATAAGCCTCTTTATTACCATCTTATTTGGATGGAGTAAGTATTATTTATTTAATGAAATAATTTGCCTTTCATTCTATCTTTATCTGAGTTCACTTATTTAGGCAACTGTTATCAGTAGATGGATGTTTCATAATAGCGTTTCATATCTAGTATTTCACACCCGTTTTTATGTTTTAGTCTAACTAGTTTCAAGAAGATAGATATATGTGATGCATTTAGACAGATAGATTGATAGAAAGATAGACAGATGCAATGCATTTAAATGTTTTTTGTAATGACCTTACATCTTATTCTGGTGCAGACTGTTCCAGTCTGCAGCTCTCTGTTCTAAATGACAATTGTAATGAAATCTTTCAGACTATTAAAGAGTACAAAATGTCTCTGTCAAGGGAATATGTGACCTAGGGGAGCTTTGCATCAGTTCTCCCTGTGGAAATGTCCTTATGCTAGAAATCAGAATAACATAATCTTTGCCCCTCATTACCTTTGTTTTGCAATGACACAGAAGACTTTCATTTAAGTATTTCAATAAATAGATTTGTTGGGAACGGAATGTACTCTATTCTAATATTCGAAGGCTGAATTAGTTAAAGAAATCAGCATTTGTACAAGTGACAGTTTTCCACCAGCAAAATGTACCTATTTCTGGCTTGTTCTCTGCTCTCAAAGTGACAGCCCCAGTTAAGTTGCAATTTATTAATTTCACAGTCTTAAAAAAGTTTCATTCTAAAGTAATATGCTAGTGACATGCAGGAACTAAAGGTACAAGTTTCTCTCTAGGTGGAACTATATGTTCCATTTGCATTAACTCATGTATATGCTTTACCAAATTTCTGGGAAATATAAAAATATATATATTCACAGTATTAGAGAAGGCAAAGAATAGAAAAAATAATACAGTAATATTTTGTGTATTTCCCCTTTGGGGTTAGCTGCAATTTACCTTACCTTTTTGCATAGCACAGTTATAAATATAAATATAAAGAAATTCAGATTTGTTAAGCAGTCACTTGCTTTGTGCTAAAATACCTTTAAGAGTCTAATGGGGGACGCTAATATGTATTGTTAGTGTAAAAACCGTTTGCAGACACCTTTGCGAATGTTAGCAACCATGTTTGCATCCTTTTTGACCAATTAAAGGGAAACTGTCATGGGAAAACATGTTTTTTTTTTTTTAAACGCATCAGTTAATAGTGCTTCTCCAGGAGACTTCTGCACTGAAATCCATTTCTCAAAAGAGCAAACAGATTTTTTTATATTCAGTTTTGAAATCTGACATGGGGCTAGCCATTTTGTCAATTTCCCATGTGACTTGTGCCAGCACTTCAGGAGGGAACTGCTTTCTGGCAGGCTGTTGTTTTTCCTTCTCAATGTAACTGAATAGTACGCAGTGGGACATGGGATTTTACTATTGAGTGCTGATCTTAGATCTACCAGGCAGCTGTTTTCTTGTGTTAGGGAGCTGTTATCTGGTTACCTTCCCATTGTTCTTTTTTTAGGCTGTTGGGTGGGGGAAAGTGGTGATATCACTCCAACTTGCAGTACAACAGTAAAGAGTGATTGAAGTTTATCAGAGCACAAGTCACATGACTTGGGGCAGCTGGGAAATTGACAATATGTCTAGCCCCATTTCAGATTTCAAAATGAAATATAAAAAAATCTGTTTGCTCTTTTGAGAAATGGATTTCAATGCAGAATTCTTCTGGAACAGCACTATTAACTTATACATTTTGATAAAAAAAAATTTCCCATGACAGGATCCCTTTAAAGACCTCAACGACTTATGTGCTAAATTTGCTGCCAAATGGTTGTTCTAAGCATTTGCTGTGTATGTAATAAAATTTCTCAATCGCGAAGGGTTTTGTGACAAAATATTTTTAGAAAACTCCAGATCAGGTGTTAACGATAACCTTTGCTTAGCGTTAATGCATGTAATATTCACCAGCGAATGTTTTTTCATTTCTAAAATTAATTAGAGAGAAGAAAGATAACCCATTTCTAGCCAACCATATGTCAGGGCCTGAAGGCGTAGTTTGGAGTGCGGACCAAGGAGGAAGCAGCACAAGCCAGCAAGTTCGAGGTACAAGGGGTTGAGGCAAAAGAGTAGTCAAATCCAGGCAAGAAGTCAGTTCAGGCAGCAAGGTATCAAGGTCAAAGTTCAGGCAGGGGTTCAAATCCAAGAAATCCAATATAAAGCACACCCAGGAACACAAGTAGTAGAACCTATAAACGGGCAATGAGTCTCTGTTCAGAGTTCGTTTAAATAGGCCTAGTTTGGCGCCAAGCGTCAGCGTGATGACGTCAGAGCGTGCGCCCGTCTGACGCTTTGACGCGCGCGCCCATGTTGACGCGCGCCGAGACTTTGACGCGCGCCGAGACTTTGACGCGCGCGCCCACTTTGACGCGCGCTGACGCCATGACGCGCTCCTGTACGGCCACATCCAGTAGGAGTCCTCACACCATATATACAAATAAATATTATGATCCCAATTAATTGAAAAAATGGATTACTAGTGAATAAATGAAAGTGCAGTGCAATGAATTAAGATTCTTATTGAATTAATTAAAAATAATAGACCAATATCTTAAGAATTACTGATGCTATGAATTAATCCAATACGTCACAATTCACAAGAACAATTGATTTTATATTAATTAAAATGCTTTTCCACAGAAAATGAGTTAATTACCCAAAGTGCAATTACTATAAATTAATAAGGAGCATGAATTTCATCCTAGTCTATGAATTCATGAAAATACTAAATAAAGTGCAGCACAAATACATTTGGAACAATAAATTAAATGAATAAACAGTGTTTATATCAATTAATTTGAATTAAAAAGCAGTGATTCAGAAAATTTAAACCCTTAATTAGGAGATTATTAGAAGACCCATCTGCTCCAATTCATCGCGTAAGTTCAAGGAAATAAGAAAAGAGAGAGGGTGCAGTACTAGCTGCCTGTAGTGATGGGCAAATCGGTGTTTTTGACATAGGTGTCTGTTTTTGACGCCGGCGCCCATTGCTGACATCCAAAAAACGGATGCCAGCAAAATTTCACTGGCGTTTCACGAATCGTGGGAATTCGCAGGCGAATAAAGTCCATCACTAGCTGCCTGTGATTGTTCTAAGGCTGGGACTCCACAAAGCTGGAGTAGGCAGGGATCCTGGGACTGTGGTCTTGTTAGTTACCTTGCCCTACCATCTGAGAAGACTATTATAACCTAAAAAAACACAAATCACCAGGTCCCCTATATAGAAGAATGAGAGTAGGAGAATAAAGTGTATAGAATAGGCAGAACAGGTCAGTCCAACCTCACCCGTATAACAGCCCAATCCAAGGATAAAGAAAAGTTAAATAGATGAATAGGTTTAAAACCAATAAAGTAGGTTTTACCAATGCGCATTTCGCCAGTTAGCTTTATCAAGGCAAGTTTTTTCATTGCTAGCTGCACTTAACATTCACAAAAACAACATTTTAAGTAACTCTTGCCATTTTAATTACATTCCCCCCTAAGCCTCATTATTGAATACAAGCCCAAGTATAAGGTGGTAGTTTGGAGACCAAGGGGTCCGTTTACTAAAGTGCGGTAAAAATTTGCGCACAAAATACAGACAAATTTAACACAGAATATGTTTTCGCGAGTTTATTAACCTGCGGTAAATATAAATCTGTGAATTTTCTTGCACAAGAATATCTGTTCGCCAGTTATTGCATCCGCTGAAAATAGCGCTACGTACACATTAATGCCTGGTTTACTAAACAGCGAAATGTGTGAAAGACAAAATGAACGCCAGAATATTCACAACATTTTACCGCCATCTATATGTAGTGGCGTTAACTTATTTTTTGGCCAGAAAATTCTCAATGGGAGTTTAATTCTCATTAAACTGTGCATTTAAATGATACAAAGAGATAACTGGTATGATTTCTTGTTCATATGATTCTGTTGGCAGAAGGGTGTGTGACTGGATGGATGAAGTATCAGTTTATATGATGTATACATGTTTGATTGGTGTCACTCTGGTAATGTTGTTGGATGGTATAATCATCAGTCAATAAAGTTTATGAGTTTTGAAGATGCATTTCTGGCCATAAATGTCACAGTAAAAATTGCCATAATTAAAGCCATTATTAACGCATAAACAAGACTATTTTCTAGAATAAATATATGCAAACGTAATTTGTCGCCAGAAAATTCGCAACTCGCTAAAATTACCGCTAACGTAAGCTGGGTCGCTAACGTAGTTACCGCAAGTTATCGCAATGACTGAGCACATCTCTGTTTAGTAAACTTAGTCGCTGGGAATATTCTGGCGGAAAAATATTCTCAGCGATAACATGCGGAAACTTATGGTCAAATGTTCCCTTGCAACTTACAGCAAGTGTTGATATGCCCCTTACAACTGCTTTATGTAAGAGTCCATAGTGGTACAATGGATCCCTGGAATCATCATCAGCCTGGAACTGCCGATAATTTGTCAATAGCTGCAACTGCTATGCTACCCTGTTACTAACTCTCAGAATAGCTGGTTACTGCTTACAGATTTAGCAGTGTATATTGATATTGCGACTCAAACTGCATGCATCCAACACAAATGCAGTACCCTATCCTACTGACACAGGACATGATACTTAAATGTTTAATTATTATGATAGAAAAGGGATATGATACACTGTAGGGTACTTTGAAAACTCAGTTTCAGAACTTTTTCTGGCATCTGCCTTTTGTTTTTTGGGCGTAGTATTTAGAGGTGTGGCCTAAAACAGAGTATGGAGATAACATTTTGTCTCACTGCACTTAGTATGGCAAAGGGCCCTGCTAATTGAATCTTTGCCCAGGGCCTGCCAAGGCCTTAAAACAGCCCTGAGAACACAGAGTGCATTAAACAAACCATATTTCTATGTCCCTGTGCTGTGTATAGCACAGGTTAAATTGTGTTTAAGGTTGATGCATCTCTAAGTCCTGCTAATGCATTAGCTTTTTCTCTCCCATTTACACTTTGCAAATTGTTCCTGACACCCTCACCCCACCAGCCCTATATAATTATCAGCTGGCCTGTATTATCCTGTTTAGCTATTGCAATAAATGTGATTTCTGCATTTTCTGAAACCCAATCACATAGTCTTGCATTAAATGTTTGGTATCATTCATCTGTGATTTTATCTTCTGCATTGTCATGAATAGGTTCATCTTCAGTGGGATACCCTATGGAATATTAGTCTATTTGCCCCCCCCCTCCTGGAAAATTTTCTGCAGACACCCATGCATCTGGGTATTCTTGAAAACAAAAGTCTGGAAAAGGTAGTAAATGATTAATGCTCTGTGCTCCAGAAAGGGTCCACCAAAGATTTTCCAGTGTCCGGGCAGGCCATTCCAATCCTGTCCAAGCTGCAGGTTTCCATTTCAGGAAAGCTTCAGAAAAGGCTTATCAAATTAAATATAATAGAGGGTAGGCTATTGGATAGATGCTTATAGTTTAATCCAGAGTAGGCCCTGACCAATTATTTGTAAAGAAATCAGAGCCATATTTTAACCAATTGTTGCCAAGTCACAGGAACTACATAATCAGAAAAGAATAGATTGCTACATCTAACATATGATAAATGATTAGTGATCTGTATTTATAAAGCACCAACATGTTCTGCAGCACTGACGTTAGCCTTCCCAAATCTGTCTGATAATCAAGAGAAGAAAAAAAGGAGCTTTATTTCCTCCTCCCCCAAGATGTTAGGCCAAGGACCCCCCGATCCCCCCAGGTTATGCCTTTACCATTCAATTAAAACACAGAGACATATTATGGCAAAATCTGTGGAGGTCACAGGCTTTATTTAACAGTTAAAAAATCAAAGTCTAGGTACACCCTGACCCCAGCTGCGGCTCTTATTCTCCAAACTTGGGCTCAATGCCCAAAACCTTTTCCAAACCTGAAGCAGGGATCATGGGGCCGGGCGCACTCAGTGACCGCCTTTTTGCCCATAACCTGCTCCCTCATTGTGCATAAATGGCCCTAACCCAGTCTCTTGCATGCCTCAGATAAGACCGTGCAGTCCCAATCTGATGCACACTCGTGACTCACCAAAGGTAGGCCTGCACTGTAACCAAAAGGTACTCCTTGAGCCGCACTGACGCCAACCAATGGAAAAAAGGGGAGGGGTGACATCTATCCTTTTCCAATGGCCCAACTACCCAACCCGTGACCTCCACGATTCCTCCATGAACACCTTGATGTTACCAATGAACAACCCAAACCTTCCTCCAATAACTGCACTCCCTGTATAAGTGTGTTGTTTGCATACAATTTCATATTTTCATGCCTGTTACACCCCCACAGGAGGAACACATACATTTATTCATGGCCTTGTTAACCTTTTTCCTGACCTTCTCTCTGCCCTGGGGGAATTTAGCACCTTGCCAATTGCTCCTTGGAATCATATCTGACCATGCTATACACCAGATTCTCCCATTCCTTCTATGTCCTGTGTGACATAAGGTCATTCCCCCTGTATGTACTGTATGATCAGCAAATGTATAGGATTCCAGCTTGCTGCCTCAAAGGACATACCTCTCAGCTGTTCCCATCTCATCCCTCTCTTACCATGCCAAGTAATCCTCATGTGCTCCTTCGGCAAACCCATCTGCTGACCTGCACCCCTGCATGCTTTTTTGCCCGGAAAATAAATGAATGCCCCAATATCACAATGTTGCAAGTTGTCGCACCTCCTGCTGCGACAAAACATTAGTTAAGCCTCCTCTCCTGCATCATTTATGGGCCTTATGTATCTCCTGTATACCTTTGACTCCCATCTTCCCAATGATTTTATCCTTTCTCCACTCCCTCCCAATTGCTGCCTCAGTTGCTGCACCTATTCTGAAAGAATGAGACCCAAACTTCTTTGGGTCCTACCCATTATCAATCACTGTCCTTTTTGTACCTGCCTAAACTGAAAGACTGACATCTTCATGCAACAACAATAACTGACCCTTCTGCCGGACGCACCACCATACTGGTCTGTCTTTGAACTACTAATATAAATCAACAATTTCCCCATCTGTATTGATACATTTCTGTACCATAACCCCTTTGTTATTGCCTTTTTAGAATGTGGCCCCAACTCACTTATACGAAAAGCTCCTCAAACAAGATACATTCAAACTGATCAAAACAAATCCCACCCAAGTATAACAATATCTATTGCATCCTCGTCTTAACAATAGGCTCCCTTGTATCCACCTTAGGGCCCTCCAGTCTACTCCAACATTTCATCACTTTCTTAATGATTGAACTATGAGTCAAATCCGTCTTACCTTCTGCTAAAGAAAAATGTGATATCGCCACTAATGCAGTAGCAGCCACCACCTTGTACTTTCCTTCCTTGTAAAGTTCCCTCAAAAATGCTAACAAATCCATAGTTTCTCTTAACACCAGTGCAGAATAGCCGCCATCTTTCCCATGCCCTTTTATAGCTGGCAAGAGTTTTCCTGATAGCAACCTTCCTTATAGCTCTTCTAATATGGGTTCACCCTCTGCCACAAGTTGCCAGGACCCACATGAGCGGATTTTTCTTTATTAGGGGCCAGTCTAAAGAACAGTTCCCATTTCACCCTTGATAATGCATTCACTAATCATCACCATCAAATCCTCTTTCAACTCCTTTGTAAATCTGATTTTATGGAACAACTTCTTTATCCCTGCTGTGGATTTTTCTATTGCCTATTAAATATCTTACCCCTGGGGATTACTCTACAAGTTAAGTTCAAGAAACCCATCAATTTCTGAATTTCCTTCAACGTTACCTTCTCCGCTGTTATAATTCTTTTGGCCGCCTGCTTTTTCCTATCCACCTTATCTTTAGGAAGCCTACATACCCTTGCCTCTATATCTATTTCAGTTCCCTAGAAAGTCAAAATTGTTATTGGTAGCACTTTCTTTTCTTCACCTACTGGCACACCCAAATACTTTAGCATTTGTAAAACATATTACCTTCTGCTGGCAAAAATCTCCATAGCTTGGTCAAATATCAAAAACCATCCAAATAATGGACTATTGCTACACTCCCTGACTTTTTATACAATAAGCAATGCCGGAATGTACTAAATGCCCCGAAAATTGAACACGATATCTGACACCCCATTGGAAAGCACATATCCACCTAAGAAACTCCTTGAAAATAACAACCTGTCCACCTTTGTCATCAAAGACCCTTCCCATACATCTTAACTATCTCCAATGCTTCCTCAAAAGACTGATACTGAACTGTACATTGTTCCTTGTCTAATGCATCATTTACTGATGCCCCTTCTGGATATGCCAAGTGCTGAATCATCCTATATTTCCCTGGCTCTTTTTTGGAACTATACCTAATGTGCGCTACTAAATCCTTTATAGACACCTCCTCCTGCCATCCTCCCTGTGCTTAGGAGGAACACTATACCCCCCCGGACAATGTAGGTCTCTATAAAAGGATATTGCATAAAACAACTTATATGTAAAACCCTGCTTCATGTAAATAAACCATTTTGATAATAATATACTTTTTCAGTAGCATGTGCCATTGGGTAATCATGACAGCCTCCTGGGATCCTAGGATTCAACAGTGCACACAAACATACCAAACAAACTATAAAGTTAGGTTACATGAGCCAATTAACAGACAGAGTTGTGTCTTTTGCTTCCACACTGCTTCCTGTTACAGCTAGAGTTGAAATATTTCTGGTCAGGTGATCTCTGAGGCAGCACACAGACCATCATGAAATGGTGGTTCATGGCAAGAGATGTAAAAAGGGGCAATATTTACTTAAATATATATACCAGTTTGGCAAGATTCTTAATATGCCACTTAATATGATATAAAATGTATATAAACTGTATATAATCTGTTGCTCATGTATTCATTTTGGGGGCCTTCTTACTTTCAGTTCAAAGCTTCCTCATGTGGACTGACCAATTTTAAATTCTAATAAACTTTAATGGGGGGGGGGGGAACCCAAAACTGGTATCCTGAAATCTTCTGCAAAAAAACCTTTTCGCTAAAAATTCTGCTGATCCCCTGATCTGGATAACCCTGTAATGCTTCAATTAGCTTACCCACCTGTATTAACGTTTCCATTCTTCTGTTGAGCTACTCAAAAGAGCTGCCTATTCACCTCCTTATTTTTGTTACATTCACTTACTACATGGGACAACCCACAGGCAGAACATACCTGTCTGAATTTACAAGTGTACTCCCTGTTACATCTCTTTTCATTGTAAGCAAAACAAACATTCCTTGGTTTATATGCTATTGACTCTTTACTCACATTGTTAAAACCCACTTGCTCCTTTGATACCATCTGATCCATAAATCTATGCCTTCTGCCCAAATTAAAACAGCTTGCTGTTAACCATCTTTTTCTTAAATGCCCTGTCATAATCAGACCATGAAGTGCCCTTGTAAAAAAGGAATGTATCCACTATAGCATCTATGTACTTAATCACATTCAAACATTGCTCTGCTTTCCTTTCTAGATAATTGCTAGCAAAAAAAAAAAAACTACTTCAACCATTCAAAATTGACTTGCTCTTCCTCCCTTCCCCCTCAATCTTAACCCATTCTCTTTGGCCTTTACTACTTTATCAGATCATATATATATATCTACAAATTTCCCAGTTTCAATTTCCTGCCTCAATTTTCTAGGCAAATGCGCTGCTGTTTCTGTCAAGGTGCATGCCGCACCTACTGGCAGCACCAACTAACCTCCTTCCTTTACTGTAACCACTTATACTTTCTCTCTTTTCCCTTCCTATCTTTAAAATATTTTTAAATTAATGCCAAAATCTTTCCCCCTTCTGTCTCGCTATCTGATATATTAACCACACATTAATCTGAGATCTCAACTCACCCAATGCACCACCCCCCACAGCTGAGCTGCGACCTTCCTCATGCACTGGATGACTTGCCACCAAAGTAAACGCCTGTTCCTGCTAACTTCCACCTTGACTTCCCTGACCCTTCAGCTGTTGCCTCTTCTCTTTCCTCCATTGTCTCCAACACTTCCCTGTTCCTGAAATAAAAACTCCGGCCACAATTATTACCCTGGTACATGTTACTCTGATGCTCCCACCTGGGCCTCCTTGCATAATGCCAGGGTCTTCTTGCCTGCAGCTAATCTTAACCGAAATCTTCAAACACATCATTGCCATCATCAACATCATTTACCTCCTCCCAATCCTCAAAGCCATAAATCTCCCAGTAATGGTACCCTCTTCAATACCTGGGCCTACCCATATTCTCCTCATAACTAGGCCAGCCATTACCTCTCAGTCTGTAGCTGTCTCTCCTCTTTCTCTGTATCCATAATCCCTGGGTGAGGGAACAAGTAAGTCTGACCTCCTACACAAAGGCATCTCCTTAAAAAATCTTTCCTGGCTAACACACCTCCCCCTGCCTCCACCCCCAGACTGCCCCTCTTTTCCCCCACTGTTGCCAGCCCACTTCCATTGTTCTTACGTGGGGGCTAGCTGGGAAGGGGTGGAGGAGGCTAAATTACTCCGGCTGTACCTGAGGGGGAAGGGGGGCCTCGCCTAACACCATTTCTGCCCTAGACGGGCTTCATTCCCCCAAGTCTTGGTACGGCATTAAAAGGATTGGTTAGGCTGGTTGAAGACATTTTAAAGGAAAACTATTAGGGATGCAACAAATCCACTATTTTGGATACGGCCGGACCCCCCCAATCCTTCGAGAAAGGTTCGGCCGGCCGAATACCGAACCAAATCTGAACCCTAATTTGCATATGCATATGCAAATTAGGGGTGGGAAGGGGAAAAAATGTTTTACTTTATTGTTTTGTGACAAAAAGTCATGCAATTTCCCTTGCCGCCCCTAATTTGCATATGCAAATTAGGGTTCAGATTTAGTTCAGCTGGGCAGAAGGATTCGGCCGAATGTGAATCCTGCTGAAAAAGGCTGAATCCTGGCCAAATCCAGAACCGAATCCTGGATTTGGTGCATCCCTAAAACTATACCCCCAAAATGAATACTTGAGCAACAGATAGGGGGCGATGTACTAAAGTCATGTGAATAGATCGAAGTTTGATCGAATTCGATCGAATTTCGAACGTAGGATTTATTCGTTTGGTCGAATATGCAAATTTTGGCATATTCGATCATCGAATAGCGAATGGTCAAACGATCGAATAGATTCGAATGAACGAATATTTGATCATACGATCATTCGATCAGTGAAGGATTCAATTTTTTAAGTTTATTCAATTGCCTACTTCAGCAGATTGGACCTACCGAATTGCAATAGAAGCCTATGGGAGCACTCCCATAGGCTTCTGAGGCTAAGTCCTGATCGAATAGGATTTGTACGATCGAAGTCTTCGATCGTTCGAATTGTATGAATCATTTGAATGATCGAATGATTTATTCGACTGATCAAATAAATTATTCGACTGATCGAATAAATTTGTATTTGATTGTCGAATGATTGAATATCGAATAAAAGGTAGCCTAAAACTATTCGTTTAGCATTCGACGATCGAATGCTAATTGAATATCGAATTTGGTCGAACTAATTTTGGGGAATAATAGTAAATTTGCCCCATAGTTTATATCATATTAAGTGGCATATTAAAGAATCTTAACAAACTGGCATATAGTAAAAATAGTAAAGCAGGCATATAATAACTTGAGATGCCTGCTTTACTATTTTTTTTTTACTGTTTCCAGACTGGTGGGGAAAGTTATGGGTACATGAAGTCAGAGCACAGAAATATGGGGGGGGGGGGGGTTACCAAAATGTAAAATGAAAAGTAAGGCTACTTTGTTTTTAGAATTACTTATTTTAGATAAGACTACAAAGTTTTTTCTAAGTGGTCCCCATATTCTGAGTGGGACCTTTAATATCAGAGGGGGGTCAGTTGATTGATGAGAATGATGAAAAAGCCGAAATTCAGAACTGTTATTTTTACATCTATCTACACAAAAGAGTAACCAGCTAAAGAAGATTTCCTTTCATTAATAATGCCAGTTCTAGTAATACAGCTAATAATGCATGGTTCAAGTAAGAAGAAATTCTAATGAGACTAGGACATATAAAGATAAGCAAAGGCCTGGAACCAGATAGTATTTATCCCAGGGTACTAAATGTGATTGCCAAACCTCTTTACTCCTTTGTTTAGGATTCATTGAGGGATCCTGTTCTCAGCCTCAAAACTTTAGGCACTTGGTCTGACATCAGTAGTATGAAAGCTTTTCAAAGTGGTATGAAGGGAGAAAATGCGTGACTTCCTTGCAAATAATAGTACTGTCAGATTCTTCCAGAATGGTTTTCTGCATAACAGATCTTGCCAGATTAATTTCATTTATTTTTATGAGAATGCGAGCTGAGACCTCGATTCTAGGATGGTAAATAATTACCATGTCACTTTTACAAAATTTGGCAGGTTATGAAAGTTTGAACACATTTCTGGGAGTTTTATGGCCACGATTTATGTGTTGTTAGTCAATAAGCTGTATTGTCTAAAGAGACAATGACAAGAGGTCTTCTCAACCCATTATCTATATATTAAGGACACTGGGATATTTTATGCATTAGGATACTAAAATACCCTAAATTTTAAACAAAACAGGGATTTTGTCCTTATATTGCATTATATTCAAGCCAACTACATCAAAGTATTACCTGCAACTAAACAGGAGCAGTGGCCGGCTCCTACCCTTTCCAGGAGAAGACCTCTTGTATTTGTGTGTATGGATTTAGTGGTCACAGCCTAATTGCCCTCATTGCACAACTTTCCTTTTTTGCAATATGCTGTAGTGACTCTAGGCTGCTCAAAACTCACATACAGTACATGGCGGGGAACTAAAAAGGCACGCACAACAATATAAAGTTTGGGACATAGAATGGATTCTTAGGCAAAACCAAGAACTACAGAAGAATTGTGGAATGTAACAGGTTCCAGAAGTTGGTGGACTCCATGCAACACAGATGTGCATCAGTTCTCTTAAAAAGTGGTTTTACAACTAAATATTAGTTCAGTGATTCAAGCTAAATCTTGAAACATTTTTAAGTTTATACAGTGAATGTTTGAGTTTAAAAAGAAAAATGCAGACTCTGCTTTTATTATTTGGACAGTATAATATTCCCTTTTCTTTACTTTTTGTAAAGCTATATCACAAATTTGATACATTTTTCTCCATATTTTGATTTAGAATAGAATATGCAATGTTCCAAATGCATTTTCATTTATGTAAATACAAGCTATTATAAGGATTCTGAGCTGTATTCACTTTTTCAAACACACTGCTATTATTCTGAATGTGTGTGTATTGATAGGTTTGTATAGATACTGTATGTGTAGGTAAATTTTCCCCTTTATGGAGAAAAACACTACATTGTATGTAAGAATATAGTGACTTGCATCTAAAGTTGCACACTGCATTTGTGCTCATAAATAAGCCATACAGTTTATTAGGAGAGTATTACAGTTAGAATTTATCAGGTAAGATGTTCAGATAAAATTTCCCTGGGAATTATAAACTCTCAGATGGAGGATTTTTAATGCTCAGTAAAAATAAATGGAATTTATGTGTAAAGGACAAAATAAGGCATGATATAATTTGTCAAATGCTCTTTACCATTACATCTATGTCTACACAATTTAATTTCCCCTAAGTCTGGCAGTAATATTTTTTACATTAAGGAGATCAACCAAATCCATTATATAATTGAATATCTCTCTTATGACCTTTTCTAGTTAATGTAATCTACAAATATCTGTTTTATTTGTGTGCCAAGTTAGCAAACATGTTTTCTTTGCTCCTTTGTTGCTGCTGTTATTTCACTGACAGCTGGCATGCTTACATTACATAGTTACATAGTTAAATTGGGTTGAAGAAATACAAAGTACATCAAGTTCAACTCCTCCAAATTAAAACCTAGCATCCACACACACACACACCCTCCACACTCTCACACAAACCATATAGTTATACTAACTGTAGAGTTTAGGATCACAGTAGCCTTTGATATTATGTCTGTCCAAGAAATCATCAAGCCCCTCTTAAAAGCATCAACAGAATCAGCCATCACAGCCTCACTGTCTTCACTGTGAAGAACCACCTATGCTGCTTCAAATGAAAGTACTTTTCTTCTAGTCTGAAGG
>CM044438.1:76961312-77120848 GCA_024363595.1 Xenopus borealis
CCCGGGCGGTTGAGGAGTCCTGTACCATTGGGAGTGCGGATCTTGTCCAATTTGTGTATACAGATATCTATTAGGTATTAACTGAATCTGGCATAACAACATCATCTAGCCAGGCATTCAACAACCTCACTGCCCTCACTGTGAAGAACCACCTACAATGCTTCTGGTGCTATGATCACTTTTATGGAAAAGATCTCCCAGGATCTTTCTATAATGGCCACTTATATACTTGTAGAAAGTAGAAAGTACTTGTTGAAAGGAACAGGAGAAATCCCGGGCTTTCACTGTGCTATCCCTGTGCTTACACCTGCGAACCGGTTCGTCTTAGGCACGCCAGCAAACCATCTGATTTCACCCTCCAGATACACTGCGGCAGGGGTCTTTTGCACAAAGAAGTTTGAGCAAGTACAGAAGTTTCAAGGACAGAAGTTAACCCTTAATGTACCCTTTCACTTGTAGAATGTAATTTATTGTAGAAAGTTTTGTGATCCAAAACATATTGTGATAGAATAAAGTTTTTTGCAGCAGAGCCTGCAGTATCCTGCCCTACAATGTTTCAAGTGGTAAAATTAAGTTTTAATCCCTTGAATGAATGCAAGACAGTACAAAATGACACTGCTTGAAATTAGACTACAAAAATCCCCAGATCCTTCTCAATTAAGGAAACCCCCAGCACACTGCCATTTAATGTATACTGTAACTTGCATTTACATTATTTCTACCAAAGTGTATAACTTTGCATTCACCAGTTTGCTGCCCAGCTCTCCTTTTTAGCCAAAGCTCTCTGCATTGAACTGCATGGAATTTTTACAATGTATTATTGTCAGTAAACGTGGAGACAGTACTTACAATGCATACCTCAAGTCAATAATAAACTAATTAAAACTTATTAAAAAGTAAAGTACAGAACCCTATTGTACTCCATGAACAACAATGAACCTATTATAAAATGTTCTATTTACTGCCGCTCTTTGTAATCTATCCATCAGCCAGTTCTATCATGTTATGCTTTTTTATTATCCAGTTATCTTTTTTTTAATAAGTAGAACACATTAGCAATTCGCCAATCATTGGAACGTCAAACCTGGAAATTAAGACAAGATGTTTGTCAGTTACAAAGCTAAACTCATTTTTAACCCTGGGATGAATACCATCTGGAATTAATATGCATAGCTATATTACTACAACTGTGTCTATTAAAAAGAATATTTATTAAAAAAGTAAACCTTAATATTATTTCTGTCTCTACAGTGTGGGCGCTCTTGTGGGCCTGTCCATAGCAGCTGTGGTTCTGCTGGCATTTATCATTACTGTGTGTGTTCTCTGCTATCTGTTTATCAGCAACAAACCACACAACAAGCTGGACACCGGTCTGAGCTTACAGACAACAGGTGAGTTTCTTGTGGATCGTATTCTACATACAACTACATGCATCTTAGCAACTCTGTAATATTGTTCTGTTGGGCCTGAACCTGAAAGTGCACCTATTACAGAAAACAAAGAATAGACATCACAAACAATGTAAAACCAAGTCAGGGAGACACAGTTCGCACTACAGACTGGCTTTAATTAAGTACATGCAGTTAAAGGACAACTTGGAGCAGTGCACAAAGAAAAATATATGAGTAATTAGTATAGCAAGTGATAATTCATTCAGTGGAAAATAAAAACCTGAAGAAGAATGGTTAAATACTGATGGATTATATTATAGAAAGCAGATCCCCATTACTTGAGACAAACAGGGAAAATATGCACACAACATAACCTAAAATGTGCAAAGAATATATATTTTTTTACACCCCAATAAGAGAATTGACATATAACAGTTTTTGGAGCATCACAGTAATGCACTTTGCTTATGCAACTTTAAAGGGGACATTTTGCATAATGCTCATCTTTAGTTATGTTATTGATCCTTCCTTACAGTATGTAATGATGTAGAAAAAACACTGTTTTTGAAGCATTTTACCTTGTAAAAATGCCATTATATCAGAGCTGCACAGAGATGTTTACTCGTCTGCTTCTATGCTGAAATGAGGAGTGGGCGTGTAGCTTCTTTCTCCCACAGGAAATTGTTCTAACTCTGATTGACTGGCTGAACACACAGCACACATAGGGAAAGCCCCTCCCAGGTCCCGTATCTCTCAACAGCTTGCACAGACTAAATCTGATTCTCCTAATCTCCGATGCAGTCAGGGGAAGGTGAAAACAATAGTGTACAAAAGTAATGTGTGTGGGGAAGTGAACGGGAAATCAGCGAGGAGGAGACAATGTGAAAAAGAAGGGAGGGGGGGGGCAGCCAGGAGCTGAACAGAGAAGCAGCAGAGCGGCAGTCAAAACAGCAGGAAAGCGATCAGATTAGGTGAGCAAGGAATGCCATCGGGGAGGGGAAAGGCAGAGAGCGGGTGATCGAGAATGCAGGAGAAATGCCATTGGGGAAACTTTCTGCAGTAAGGAGGTGAATGCGGAAGGCAGCAGGGAAGAGATCCGATAACGCAGTAGGGAAAAGATTGTGGCCAATGAACAGGAGATGCAAGCGGGTAGGTGATTAGGACACAATGACGAGGCAGCCAGGGCAGGACTAAGAGGGACTGACGTAGGCAAAAAAGTGCCTCCCACATCTCACGCCCAGTACTGCCTAAGTGATAATGCTGTTGCTTCTGGCTTTGGAACGGCCGGCGGCCGCTGAGAGATATTGAGAGCAGACCTGAACCGGAAGCATGCGAAAGGGGTGGGCTGAGTGCTGTTTTTTGAATTTTTAATACATATTTGACCTGAAATGTGCAAAAATAAAAATGTATTCTTCTATTTCATTTCCATTACCATATTTTAGTGCACTCTGAAATTTTATGGTATATGTCCCCTTTAAAATACCTATGCAAATTGTGCTGTATTACCCACTAAATAGCGTTCTCCACATTTGTCCTGCATAATACAGGGCACCTGCATATTTTGAAGGTGTCGTGTCCAAATGTTATTGTGTGTTGAAATACCAATATGTACTTGCTGTCATCTGTTGCCAGAAGTTGTGGAGCCATATTCTTGTGTGTCTATGTGTGTGAATAGCATCACTTCTTGCACAGCATTTTTTGCAATGTCAGAGATAGAGGTAACGTGTGAGTCACCAGATCCAAGTCAAATGTGTGTAAGGCCAAAATGCTAGGGGTACACTGAAAGCAAGACTTCTTTAATGCAGGTGTTCCTGGGCTTTCTTGCATCCTGGTTGAACCAGTATATTGGTGCAAGGAGCATATACTGTACATGTACCTTTGTGAATAGCATGTAAATTCATACATCATTCATAAATAAGCAGTCATGCTACTTTACATTTTTTTCTCAGGAGACCCAAATAAAGTCATGATTTGTGACTCAGGAAGACAGATTCTCAGCTGAAACATTGGTTCAAAAGCAGTTATGCACCCACCAACTAAAGGTCATGATGATCCACCCAAAACTGAAAGGGACTTAGTTTTGGGTCCTGACCTAAATGTTAAGAATCCCTGATTTAATAGAACTAATGTAAGAAAACTGATACCATCTTAGAATGCATCTCCATTAAATGCAATTCGGGGATCCTTTGTTATAGTCACGTTAATTAAGGTTTCTTTATACAACATTAAATATGAATCACAATCACCGGTGTCACTAGAGACATTCAAAATATTATTAATATATAGATATATTGTACCACTGTCTTCCACAGGGATTCACAGTTTGTGATTGTGAATACAGACACAAAGAACATATACATATATACACATTATTTCAGCTGCTTAATGTTAAAAGTTATTAGGGGTCTTGTCTTGTGTTTAAAATCTTTAAGGGAAAGATGCGTTTATAATAATCTGTTTTGGGTTTACAAAAGTAGAGATTTCTTATTTGAAATAAACAGCCCCGGATTTGTGGCAAGGCCACATAGGCCCGGGCCTAGGGCAGCAAATTGGCGTCCAGCCGCTTGCTGAGGAGCACTGGGGATGCGTAATTCCCCAGTGCTCTGGCGCGTCTGCTCTCACTAGAGCAGGGTTCGGCTTGGAATCCAACACTGGAAATAAAGATAGGGTTGCTACATTTTAAAATGCAGGAATCCGGACGGAGGGGGTGCCAGTGACATCAGAGTGGGACTAATTATGTTGGAGGTGGGCCAGTGATGTGAAGGGGCATGGAGGGACTGGACAATGACGGTGAGGGACAGGGCAATGATGCTGAGGGGTAGGACAATGACATGGAAGTCCACAATTGTCCAAATCTTGAGAGAAGTAGGATAAAGGAATGCCCCATTTTCAGACTTTTGAAAACTGAGCAAGCAATTTTGCAGTGGGTGTAAAAACCTGACTGTTCAGTTCAAAACCGGACAGGTGGCAACCCTAAGTAAAATACTTGCATGTGAAGAGTATGTTTCTTATAATAATGTTATTTATGTCTGAATTATTTTTTATCCCTTATTTGGATAACTAGCAGTTCTATAAGTTATAAGAATCATTTCAGTTTATTTTCTCAACCTATAGGCACATTGATGAAATGGTTCTTTCACTTCTCTTGACATTTGAGTATGAAAGTTGCACCTTGTTACATCACGGGAGCTATATTGTTGCTAAATTAAAAATCCAAAGATCATCTGCTCAGTATATACAGTTAACACAAACCAACAGTAAAAGGAACTCAAATTGACATTTAAAGGAAAACTATACCCCCCAAACTATGTAGGTCTATGTAGGTCTAATGCTCATAGAGCAGGATTTAACCCTTGCAAAGGCTATTACAGTTGCTAGCCAAATTGAAACAGCAGTGGCAGAGACTAAAACTCTCAGTCAGGGAACTGCTGGGAATGTACAAACTGTGAATCCAGCACTGGGGCCTAATAATGCACAGTTACAGGCACAATACAATACAATAATAAGGAAAGGGATTCACCTACACTGAAAAACCATGCAGCAACTACAAATAAAAAATACTGCTTCGGCTGTGGTTCAGCACAACACACTGCAAATAATGCTACATGTCCTGCAAAAACACATGAGAAAACTTGTTATTGTGGGTCCTTTTGCAGATGCTTCTGCAGCTTTGCGATAACCTTGATAGACTATTACAGTAAATTACCTGAAATTGCATTTTTGTCTCATATAACATCAGCTACAGTAATAACATTTCTGTCTATAGTCTTCAGCAGAGAAGGTAATCCAAAGGAATCAGACAATGGACCACAGTTTGTTTCATCTGAGTTTGAGAGGAGTATTGTGCATATGAAATCTTCAGTGTATTACCCAGAAGCAGATGGAGAAATCAAGCGATTCAACAGAAGTCTGAAAGAAGCCCTACAGACAGCAAATATTACTGGGAAATCTTGGAAATTATTTACAACAGAGTTTCTACATTACTACAGAGCAATGTGCCATGCAACAACCCAATCATCTCCATCTGAATTATTACATGGCAGACAGATGCACACTAAGTTACATGTTGCAGACATCAAACTTCCACCAAATACTGTTCCTACAAACTCATCTACTGCTGACATTGTCAAACGTCAACAAGCCAAATGCAAGGCTTATACTGACAGAAAACGTGGTGCAAGAGAAGTGCACTTTCAGCCTGAATCTTTAGTCAGAATTAAGAAACAAGGACTACTGAAACAAGGACAATCTAAATTTACTACACCACTTAAAGTGAAACGCCAGAGGACCAGACACATATGAACTGTATGATGGACGCATATGGAATGCAAGTCATCTTGCTCCAGTTAGGTATGACTTTGAAGAAGCTCCATTTGATGAAGGACATTTTCCTACTCCTGATGCCAACTGCAATAGTCCTGAAGAAAGTGAACCTATAAGGTGTACTGAGAGAATCAGAAAACTACCTGCACGGACCAAGGACTTTGCGAATGCATAATATTGCTTTAAGATGCATACAGTTTTATGGTTCCTGTTTACATTTACCCAGATCCCTTCCTACTATAGGGGGAATATGTGGTGTTGTGCAAGGTGCCTGTAGGTGTCACTGTGCACAAGAGAATACTGTGCATACACAATACTCTCTAAACTGCTTAAAAAGGGTTAGAGTTCAAGTTACTGTTGATGTGTAATGGCTGCATGAACCTGCTAATAAAGCACTGTTATACTCCGCTCATCCTCAGCTACCCAAACATAACAAAGTTCATTTGATCAAGAGTGATTGCTGTGTGCCTTTACCAAGTGGTAATCCCTTCCTCCATACCATAACCAGGGACCCCACCTGAGGATAAATCATATAATTACATTGTGCTTCTAGGAGTTGCTGGAAGTTGGACCCCTTGCACAGGTACCGAAACCAGTGGATAGTAACACAAGGGAAGGTTCAAGCAGACCCTGACCCATCCACCTGTTACACCTGGATTCAGTGCATCCCTAGTTTTTAACCCAGTGCTGTCACACACCTATGTGACAAGTCTTAGGAAAACTGCTACAAGTTTCAATGTGCAATAATAAATACTCACAAAATGTAATACATTGTGCAATATGCTAAACAGTGGTTATAGCATACTTGCAGTCTTGCTAATATACGGTGCAAATGCTAAAGACTGTTAAACACTACATTTTACTTAATGGTTAGGCTCTTTTTAATAATAATGCATTAGCTAAAGTAGATAGAACTTTACTGTATTTAGGAGAAGATAGACCTTTATAACTTTATTGTATGTAGCTAGAGTAGACTGAACTTTATTGTTGCATATTATTATTGAAATATTGTGTTGAGTTTTAATTGTCTTGTCTGTGAAGAAGGCATTCAGGTAATTTATTTGTACTAAGTACACTGTACTCTCTACATATAACGATAACACTCTGAATCTTGAAATGTAGATCATTCCCTTTTACTGCAAATGTTCTTTTTTTATTTGAGCCTCTGTGGCACTGCCAACTTACTTCCTTATCCCTTCTGATCATTTATTGATTTACTCTTTTATTTCAATATCATATACAACAACCCCTTGATACGTGTACCTCAAGGGGCTGTAAATGTCCTTTGTTCATATGATGACAATATTTGAGCTTTGTTTCTTCTGTGTTGGAAAGATCTCTAAAATACATGACGTTTTATATGCAGGAGTCTTTTTCATGTTCCATTAAGTATTGACTACTGGGCCTCTACACTCCATAATTAATATGTCCATTTCATGTTCATTATTTCATGCATGGGATTCTTTTTTTCAGCTTTCATCAGTTTTGTATTGCACCCAGCTCAACATCCTATTGCTTGCCTAAAAACCCTCCTCAGTATGTGTTGTATGCATTGGAGGACTTAAACAATTTCCCTCTAATCTTCACTACTGTGCTTCTAGCTCTCACATGCACTGTATAGCACTCTAGGTGGCCCATGGCCGCCACATCACCTGTAAGTACATCTGGCACCAGGCCATGGCCATCTACATTTTGCTGCACCAAAAATATCTTTCCATGTCTTGTCATGAAATTTGAAAAAATAGACTCACTAGTGTACCTTGTTCAGCCTGGGCCTCCCTGCAAAAAAATCTTTGGAGGGGGCTTGTCACATATGCTAAACCTGACCACTATTTGCTTCCAGCCAGCCACAAATGAGCCAGCCAGCAAGTTTAGCAGTGACTGGGGACAACAAATGACTACCTCATAGCTCGGCACCGTTGCCCTCAGGCCCCTCACAACAACATGGTCTACTGTATAGGTAGTTATGCCAGTGAATATAGTCATTGTTGGAAACTTGCTGGGTGCTTGATTCTAGCCATCTTTTGTAGCCATAATCTATGCTTTCCTTTAGTGTCATCTCCTAATTTGTTACTTTCAACAACCCTTGCAATATGTTAATGATCTCTGACACCAGCATCTATTTTATATTCACAGCCTCCATGATATATTCACAACCTCCCCAGTGAAATAAAATGATTGTCTAGATTCTAGCATGAAAAATGTTCTTGTGGTGCCACAAGTAGTGTCGGGAAAAACCCGGTGGTCCCCAAACCGTAATGGGCCCCCTCTGGGGCAGAACCCTCGCCAAATCGCAATCTATGGAAAAAAATTATTTTAGGCACCGTGCAGCACCATCTGCGCATGCATGTAGCGCCATCCACACAGGCATGCCATGAGCGCTCAGCACATCGCAGTAGGGGGTCAGGGGGGCCGGGGGGCCCTGGACAGTAGTGCCGGTGGGCCCCGGGCCCCCCATAGTGATGGGCGAATCTGACCCAAAGATTTGCAAAATGCCAAAATACATTTAAGTTTATGGACGTAAATTTTTTTGTTGTGTTATGCGGTAAGGCAATTTTCTCTTTGTCATGCAACAATTTTTTCACCCGTTGTCTATGGTTATCATTTTTGAGGCAAAATGTGGTGAAAAATTTTGCTCATTACTACTCACACACTCTTTATTCCATTATAATGATTGTGTGGATACTGTTACAGATTGATACATTGAAATATACAATTATGTAATTTCCTTAATTTTGAGTCGGACAATAAAATTCAATCTCCACACACCTCCTCTCTTGACACACAGGCAACTCTTCAGATGCTTTATCTGAATGTAATTCAGTGTTATTTTTGGTTAACACAATATTTGTTTTGTAGTTTGTATGTACAAAATAGTTCAAGTAACACCAACAAATAAAATATGCATTTATACATTAAGTTAACTTAAAGGAAAGCTAAACCCCGAAAAATTTATGTAGCTAAAAATGCCATATTTTATATACTGTATTTATTGCACCATCCTAAAGTTTCAGCTTCTCAATAGCAGTAATGATCCAGGATTTCAGATTTGATTCAAGATACACATAACTGGGCCCTACTCATTCACTTGCCTTGCATTAATCCTAGTTGCTGCCAAAAGCAGTATTAGTATGCAAATAAGTGATGCAGGGAATAGTCATATGCAATAGTACTGTCCTCTCTAAAGCATAAAAACCACTGCTAATCTCTGCATTTACCTGGTGGAAGAGGGAGTCTTTCAACCAACAGTTGCATTTTTTGTAGGCCTCAAGGGTAGGTCATGAATATGTACTATTCATGACTCTGTTTCAGACAGCCAAAGGTAGTTAAATACAACATGAATGAACTGTATAGAAACTGGAACTTCTCTTTCAAAGAAGAAACTTTGCTTGTACAACTAGGCTGACACAAAACAAGGCTAACCAGCTAGTGAGCCATGGCTTTTATGTGGTCCTCAAAAGAGATTGTATTGTCCCACTCAGTTCTACTCAGTAGTGCCATAGACAACTTTGTGTAATATCATTTTAATGTATAGGATAGAAATAATTCTTATGTTCACTGATGTGACTGCATTTCGTTTACAGGCCCTTTAATATCCATTCTGATTTCCTATTTAAGACTGATTATATTTTCAATAATTTACCTATTAATAATATTAGCTAAGAACAGTTCTATTATGTATGATATAGTCGCAGTTCTGAATTTCAAGGGATGAAACCTGATACAAGTATTGAAAAATGCTGAAATTATTTCACCATTCAAAGCAGTCCTTGAGCACTTATATATAAAGATCTGCAGTCATAGATGAACAGATGTAAAAGAAACAGACATTCATGATTAGAAGTCCTTGACCTGCATTCTGAACTATGTAAGAAACATTTAGTCCTTTCTGAAACCGTCTGGTTGCTTGTTTTTTATTTTATTTTTTTCTTATCATTTTATTATTTTTCAAAGGACTCAGCAAGTAGCTAAATTGGAGACCTTTCTGTCTTTGTTTAATCTCTATTTAGAGAATCTGAATACACATTAGCCTGCAATGACAAAAAAATGTTTTACTGTTGGAAGGTCAGGTGCTGCAGTATTTCTATGGCAGTTGTACACTGAACCCATTTTCTCTCTCGTATTTCATACTTTTGTTAATATCCATCATATTTCATTAGCATCTCTATAAAATGAGAATTTTCTAGTACACAGTTTTCTACTCCATAGTTGAACCTCAAGCACAGTTGCGGTGCCCTCTAAATTGGTTGCAGTCAATTGGAAAAGAAATCCCATTCAATAAAGGTACTTACCTGAAATTACTTCCAAAGGTGGCATTAGTTCTAGGGTTCTTAGTGTGGGTGAAACCACTAAATGCATCACGCTTATGTCTAAAGAATCACGCACAAATGTCATTTTGATGGTGAGTGCTAGAAGTAATCAGATATTTTTGGCATTTTAAGTTCAAGAGCAGCTGAATTAATTTGTCATACATCGAGTACCCTTGTGTCAGGCACTCTGGTGACCACAATAATGCTGTAATTATGGGTAAGAAAATACTGCATTGTGGGTAAAATTATGGTAATTGCATCCAAAACTGCACTTACGTGTACATACTGACATACTGCACTTGCACTTGTTAATGACTCCTCATATCTCTAGGTTTACCTTACACTTATATCTGCTGAAAGCAAGCTTATATAAATACACCTAAATAATAATATTATAATGTTAAAGGTAACTGAGGCAAAATGTGTATATTACAAACTGAATAGGCTAAATCAGAGTTGGGATAAGGAACCCCATAAATGAGGCGAGAATATCCCCAAGTTGCTACTGTTAATCTAGAAATGGTGAGATACAGATATTGTGAGCTAGTCAGTTTTCTGTCCCACTTAGGAGAGTTTTGTGTTGTGTAGTTCATGAGGTGGCACCTTCCAGACAGGTGGACCTAAGATGGTAGGGCTCAGGGACAGAAAATGCATTTTCTTGGAGCTTGCTGTGAGGTCTTGGTATGTCAGAGGAGGCACACATGTTGTGTGAACTTGGTGGATAATATTATGTTGTGAATATTTTGTGGACCTAGAAAGTACTGTGCCATCTCTTCTCATAAATCTACTGTTTCTGTTTAAGAATCAAGCACCCAAGATTCTTCATGAAAATCAATGTGTTGGAAGTAACAGTTCAACCTAGTAACTCTTCCTTTGGTATTTTTGCAATGACCTAGCTGAGAAGAGAAGTTTCATGTAGCAATGCCATACTCTTGAGACCCCTTGCAAAAAGTCACCTATGTATCTATAGTGCTATATTTTCAACACATACATGGCAAAAAGAAAAGGAAATAGAGAGAACTTAACTAGACATCTTTGTTTTTATTTTGAGCAGGAACAGTTCACAATAGATTTAAAAAAATGATCATTTCAAAGAGTATTTTGAAATGCTTTTACTGTAAAAGCAGAGCTATTGGAAGAAGCAAGATCTTTAAACCTGTTAGGAAAAAAGTATTTCTCAGCTTAAAATTAGAAATTGATGTGCTGTGAAATAAGCGTCAAACACCTGTAGGGACCAAATTTTCGTCAGACCCAAGAGTCCTTGTGCTGCAAAAACGTGTCACAGTCAAATTATTTAGTAGAAGTGGCTTCTTGAGAGTCACATTCTCTGAAATGGGTGATATACTTTTAACCTCTTAACTACTCAGCAATTTAAATTATCATGTTCAAGAGGTGCACTGTACAGCTGTTCTAAGTTTTTAAGACGTTTGTAATTAGAATATATAGTTGTGTCAACATCACAGTCCAAAACTGTTGCTTTCTTCTGTGCTGTACTGCCAAGAACCACTCTTTCTAAACATGGTAAAATGCTAAAACACATTCCATGCCATCATTGTATTATACCTATACTATTGCAGCCTTCTAATAACTGCCTCCAGAACCCCCCCCCCCCAACACTACCAAGTGAACGAAAACATTTTTCATCATGAAAGAAAATTTAAATTTTAGGCAACTTTTCTACATACATTAAATATAATTTCAATGAAAAGCAGATGCAGCACAACCATTATTACAGCTTGGCAAAAAGATATTAGCTGATGATAATCTGCCATTCAATGTACAATAAAAGTTTGCTTGCTTATAAACCTGTCAACTATATGTACTATTTTTAGGAAATCATCAAGAGTGAACCACATAAAAACATTTTCCTCATAGAGAAAGTAGATACACAAAATCCTGCTGATAGAATGGATAAAGAAAGGAAGAAGAAGGGTACAAAAAAATGGATTGAATATGATGGTTGGGAATCCGGAAAATTTGCCAGTCTTTGCAATCATCCGCTTGAAGTCAGATTCTTTAATGGAAAGCCATCTCACCCAGACAGAAGGGTAAATTGTTGAACTGTTCAGGGTTGGGAAGTTACAGTTTACCACACCTGTATATTTTGCTTATCTTTTAGTACAGATCTTTTAAAGCTAGAACTGATGGTTGTTTTGATCTTTGGGGAATCACTAATCTTGCCATATTTGCTAAGCAGTTTATCAATATTGAGAGATAAAATATAGCAAGGATCATCAAGAAGATAATAGCCCAGTGGAACTTGTTTTGTTCTCCTGACTTTGTCCTTGAATGGTCCAATAACTGTGCAGGCCCTATTATTAGTGTGTTTATATATAAGGTTCAATATAATAAGGGTATAATCTTAACCATAATTTCCTGTATTTGGCAATAGTACTCTTGGTCAATCATTAAGGTGTGCTGTGCTTTGTTTCCAATAAAACCATCTTATTAATTGCACTGCTTGGTTAGTGCTTGGTTGGAAAAGTGGACTCCTGGAACTATGCAGGAGGAGATACAGCTCTAGGTGCCACAAACAATAATGTTACAGTTAAAGTCCAACCCACGGTGTTATCGGTTATAGAGAACGTGCTGGTACCTACTCATTGATCTATATAAAAGGCCAGTATAAAATGCTAAAATAGAGGAGATAACAATAGATTCATGTGTGAGTTTCTATGAATATCTAGTAAATCAAATATAACAAGAGAACATTGTATCTGGTGCAGTTTATTTTATATGCACAGTAAAACTGGAAACTATGAAACATAATCTATACTGATAAACACCCATGGTGAATTATTACAATGTTTGCCCCTGGCTAATTCATTCACATGTTCAGCACTGTTTGACAACATGTTTTCTATTTATTGATTTTACAACTTATATGCAGACCCTTAACCAAAACAAAGCTAAATGACCTGAACTATGAATTACAGATCGGTAGCAGATGGACATAGAGCTTATTATATTACTATTCTTGCCACAGCCATGTAAACCACTCAGTGTTATCAAATAGTGAATTAAACTTGCTGATAGTTCTGTCACTGCTGAAACTGTACTTGCTCACAATGATAAAGAATATAATCTAGGAGATTCTAGGTGGTAGACATCATTATGCATTCATTAATAATGCTGCCCTATGTGATTTAAGGGGGCATTATACACCTTGTTCAACATGAGTTTAATTCATAGGGCTTGTGCAAGTAGGGTTGCCACCTGGCCGGTATTTTACCGGTCTGGCCGGTATTTTTGATGATTGATCCCAATGTTATGAATAGGAAAAAAATGGTAAATATATAGGAAGGTATAGGTGGCAACCCTATGTGCAAGTAACAAAACAAACCCACGTTTTTTTGTGATTAAAACAATAGGAAAAGGGAGTATACTGCTTCTTGACCAGGATTGCCCCACCTGCTTAACTGGATGGCAGTAGATGTGTATTGGAGGTGTATATATATATATATATATATATATATATATAAACCAGAGTTTTTCATTTGAAAGCTCATTATGATTCCCCATTGCTCTGGGAGAGTTAGGGACAGTGGCCAAAATTAAAATGAAATGAATAGTTAGTTCTAAGGAGGCAATGTGAAGACACCTCAACAGTTTTTATGCAACTGGAAAATTTGACATAGACACCACTACTCCATTTGAACTGGAACTCCCTGTAGTATCTCTGCTCCCTTGATCTAAATTACCTTCAGAGATATCCAGCATCTATTAACTTTTTGCCACTGTCAAACACCACCCTCCTTAACTAAGATTGTTATTCAGGATTTCAGCTCTTATTATACTTCCCTTTGCCATGGGTTCTGTTAGTGATTTTGCATACAATAGTATAAGTTTCTATATATTTTATTTATAGCAGCACTAACTCTTGTGGCTTTACCTCCCGGTAAATATTTGTGTTTTGTATTTCTTAAAATGTATGCTATATTTTTATAGAGATAGCTCTGTCAAACTGCAGTCCATGTGATGGCTTTACTCAGTAAAAGGCGTTCTATTACTTCTATAGTCACTGTGACCAAACATGAAAGTCTGTGACAAAAGAGGAATATCAGTATACAATGCATTAAAGGGATTCTGTCATGATTTTTATGATGTCGTTTTTATTTCTAAATTACACTGTTTACACTGCAAATGATTCACTCTATAATATAAAATGTAATTCCTGAACCAGCAACTGTATTTTTTAAGTTGTTATATTGGTGTATAGGCAGCTATCTCAGGTTATTTTGCCTGGTCATGTGCTTTCAAAAAGAGCCAGCACTTTAGGATGGAACTGCTTTCTGGCAGGCTTGTGTTTCTCCTACTCAATGTAACTGAATGTAATGCAGTGGGATCTGGCTTGTACTAATGAGTGTTGTTCTTAGATTATTGTACTTAATTATATTTTTATATGCCCTTAGGAGTGCACCCACAACCCTTTTTTTGTATTTGAAATGTAGCCGGAAGCTGTGGCTGAGCTTCATGTGGTTAGTGCACCCTCATACCCACCCCTTTAAATTTAAGGTGGCCCTATGTGTTTTTTGGTTTTTATTTACACTTGGTTTGGGCAATTTCTCTCCCTTAAAAGCCACAAATGCTGGCAGCGGGGGAGGCTTCAGCCCTATCATCGAAACCAACACCCGTAAAACACTTTTTTTTACTTGCTGCACCTGTCCCTAAATAACATTTCCACACTAACACACACAGTACAGCTATCACATTTTATATCTATTCCCTTTTTTTCTTTTCATCTTCCACACTTTTACACTTAAACCTGTACTCACATTTATATCCACACAATACACACACAAGTGTGCACCTATATATATACAACTTTACTTTGCCTTTATAGTCTTTTCATCTCACTTTTTTCAAAAATGGGCGTTGGTTTGGCAGCCTCTCCCTTAAAAGCTGCATAAGCAGGTGGCTGGGGAGGATCTAGCCCACAGATTGAAACCACAGGTAAACAAGTTAGGGACCACCGTGTGGGGTTTACCTTGGTGGCTTATCAACTTTATGATCATAACTTTGTAACAAAAAACCCTGTTTTTCCTTTTTAAATATATGCACTTGCAAATTCATTGGAATATTTAGACAGGGGATTATTGTACTTAATTATATTTTTATATGGCCTTAGGAGTGCACCCACAACCCCTTTTTTGTTCTTAGATCTACCAGGCAGCTGTTATCTTGTTATCTTCCCATTATTCTGTTGTAAGGCTGCTGGGGAGGGGGGGAAAGGAAGGGGGGGGGGATGATATCACTTCAACTTGCAGTACAGCAGTAAAGAGTGACTAAAGTTTATCAGAGCACAAGTCACATGACTTGGGCAGCTGGGAAACTGACAATATGTCTAGCCCCATGACAGATTTCAAAATGAATTATAAAAAAAAAATCTATTTGCTCTTTTGAGAAAAAGATTTCAGAGTGGAATTCTGCTGGAGGAGCACTATTAACTGATGCGTTTTGAAATGTGCTGTATCACTTTGCTGTACATGTTCAGAAATTGCAAAGTAATGCAGTTGGGGTTGGCTGGTGCCATTTCATGCTGCTTGTTGTCCTCTTCTCAGCAATGGCTAGCATCATTTAAAGGAACAGTAAAACCAAAAAATGAAATAGTTTTAAAGTAAAGAGAAATCATGAAATGTTGCCCTGTGTTGTTAAAACTGTTGTGTTTGCTTCAGAAACACTACTATAGTTCATATGAACAAGCTGCTAAGTAGCAATGGCGGAAATTGAAAAACAGCTATATGGCACAGGATAAATAATGGATACAGAGCTTATCTGCTGTGTAACTTGAGTCTTTTCTCCTTTGACTAATTGCCCCATCTCTACACAACAGTTTATTTATATAAACTATAGTAGTGGAGCAAACACTGCTGTTTTACCAGTACAGGGCAACACTGCATTATATTTTTATTACTTTAAAAGAATTATATTTTTTGATGTTACTGGTCTTTTAAAGGCATTGAAGCTTTTTCAAATTTGATTCACTGCATTCTGACAATCTTCACCTGATAATTCTGGTAATCTGGATTCACTAAGATCATGTGTGAATACTATGAATGTTTTTACTTACCATTCAGTTGGCACCTTGTATTTAAATATTTAATTACTTAATTAGTGGGTGGAGTTACCAAAATAATGTTTGGATGTTTTAGGCTATTTAACACTTTACAGTGGTGTAGATTTGCATGTCTGACGAAGGGGGTTGCCTCCGAAACGTTACATTTGACGAATAAAGTTGCAGGGGTTCGCCCCGCTTTAATTGGCCTCCTGAGTCCTGGAGTCTGCATTGTTCCTGTATTTTGGAGAGTGGCCGATCTCTTTAGCCAGTGACCAGGCCGACCTGTTGGAGAGGCAGTGTGAAAGTAGGTAATTGTGTGTTGTAATCTGGAATACTCCCCATTTACAGCAACCCCTGGTCTCACTGCATTACCCAGAACATGGGTTCCAGGCAACTCATCTGTAATTTTTTTCCTGACACATAACCAAACATTTGAAATGGGTTGGTGGAAGCCGACACAGATATTGGATGGAAATAATGTGGAAACTTGCACTTGTAGAGCACTAATAGGAACGGAACCATTACAGAAAGTACTGAAAGGTAGAAGTACTAAGAACTGTACAGCTGTTCCAAGTTTTTAAGTTGTTTGTAATGAGACTATATTATTCATTACAAACAGGAAAATCCAATTTTTTCTCTATGGATTAATGTGAGAATATCTAATATCTAAATCCCTCCCCTTCTGGAACTGCACAGCACTGTGAAATATGTTGGCACTATATACTTTTTATTCTTATTTTCATTTCACCTACTGGCCACAGTTATAATCCCATAGTCCTAATATAAAGTACATTTTTTATTCTTCCTTGATCTTTATCACTATGCAGCAATGTGTATATTAAGACAAACTGCATTGCATTACTTTGTAATCTTTATGGGCTAATAGTTGCTGCAATGAGTTTGCTTATCCTCAGTTTCCAGCTGACATGAATTTGCATCATTTCTATTTCCTGCATCTTATCCACCATGATTCTGTTCAGCAGAAGAAGTAGCTTTACAACTGCTTTTAGTGACTGACAATTCCAATTCTATCTTCTGCTATTTCACATTCTGCAGGTAAATGGATTTTGCTCTTCTAAATAAAAAGAGGGTCTTGCCTGTACTGTAATAGCATGTTATGTTTCTGTGATAAAAGTGCCTACTCAGGATATTTCATTGGTCAACAGGAAGGATACATCCTTTCATTAACCAAACTCAATAAAAGCCAAAAAGCTACAGTGAGAGTTGTACATAGACAGCTGGCCATGGCCCAAGAAGAAGTTCAATAGTTAGTGAAAGCTAGGAATATTGTCTTTATAGTAAATAGTAACTCTAGACGCTTTGTAAAGCTTGTAAATTAAACTTACAGAGCTTTCTTGAAAAATAACCAATTTAGTCAACTAATTTTTGTATGTTCTTCATTAATGGAACAGTAACACAAAAAATTTAAGTTTTATATAAAGATTATATAATAATCCTTTAAACATGATTAAATTATTATAATAGATTGTAATATTTAATGAGACATCTCTGCAAATGTCTTACAATATAATGGTATTGTCCTTTAATAAGTATGGGTCTGAAAGAATTCCAAGCCTGTTCCCATCTGGTCTATTGTAAAAGCATACTTTCTGTCTTTTTATTCTCCATTTTAATAAAATTTGAGAAATAATCTTCCACTGCTTGCAAAAAGTGTGACTGTTATAAGATTCAGACAGAAACTGTAGTAAAATGTAAAAACGTGTCTCTAAAATATAAATCCCATCTACTGGAGAAATATATTTACCAGACAAGGTGCAAAAATTTTATTCTGTTTAGAATAAGGGCAGATCCAGAGCTCCAAGGACATTAGTGATGGGCGAAACGGCCGCGTTTCGCTTTGGCGAAAAATTCGCGAATTTCCAGAGAAATTCGCGAATTTTTCACCATTTCGCGAAACGAGTCGCGCGTCGTTTTTGACGCGCGTCGCGTCGATTCCGACGCATCGCGTCATTTCCAACGCGCGTCGCGTCGTTTTCGGCGCGCGACTCGTTTTTGCGCGACGAATTTTTGGCGGCGAATTTTTCTGGTCATTTCGCGAATTTATTCGCCAGCGGCGAATCGCGGGAATTCGCTGCGAATTCGCCCCTGGCGAATAAATTCGCCCATCACTAAAGGACATGTCTATTTGAAGTATTTATGAACAAGAATGATCACAATATCAAATAAACATCTTTCCAATATCTTGATTTCCTCTAATGCATTCTGAAGAAATTCACTAGAGAGACTCTATTCGTTAGAAAAGCACATCCTCTGCTTTAAAAAAAAAAATACTGACTTGATTTAAGAAAAAAAAAAAAAATATCCCTGTCATGTCCAAGACCCTATGTCTAGGATCTTGTTTGTAGAACACAAAACATTTTTTGGTACAGCTGCCTGATGTTCTAGGACCTACTGACCGTAGATGCTGAGAAAGTTAGGTTGAATAGGACAATATTACCCTATTCAAGTGGGCGGGAACTGGACCTCCTGCAAAGTAAAGAGAATTGGGTCTAGAAATCTGGGCTTCTGTACCATCAAAAAGAAGTATCAACACCAGGTTGTATGACAGGGATATAAATAAAGGATTAGAACATGGAATAGCACCTCGTTGAAATAGTAAAAAGCCTTTATTTCATAATTTGTAGGGTATTACAGCTATGGGATATGATTAGATAAAGTAAGTCTAATTTACTTTAGTGAAAAATGCAATTTGTGCACGTATATCAGCATTCTCCTTACCCACAATGCACTTGCCTGCCATGCACCAATTATTTTTAAATTGTGATTTTTCACTTTCCTGTGGTGTGGTAAATTGGTTTAAATTAGAATATCATTGTCTGTAATCTATCCAAAGTAATGTGTCATTAAGTATATGAGTGATAATTACAATGACCCTGGGCTTATTTCCAAGAGTGACATTATGAAGAGAATGTGTGCCTGTGATTTTCATTTGTGTTATTTTATTCAATCTTTTTTTTTTCATATCAAGGATCAAAGGTGAACTTCCAGTTATGTTTCATCAGGGAATGAAGATATATATATATATATATATATATATATATTTTTTTTTTTATTATATTTATTACTAATACAAAGCATGTACGGAGACAGTTTAATTCAGATTGCAAACAATATTTAACTACATTCATTTTTAACCTTTTTGAACAGTTACACTAAACACACACCAGAAGCTTTTCTCAGTAAATATGTCTGAGGGCAGATTACCTGTTTCACAATATAGATTAGAATAATGCTTCTGTCAGGTCTAGTTGGATCTTCAATACATTTGAGGCTGTTATTATCTCCTATTGTTGTGTTTGGTAGCCGAGGATGAGAAAACACCTAGGTTTGGTTCCAGTCCCCCAGCACACACACAAGCCCTCAGCCTTGACCTCCCATGCTCCCGGGCCTTCAATACCTAAATTTATGTATTAAATCAAAAAGACAGAATGACACAAATGCCTCCAAGGCTGTAGCAAGATTATGAGCCAAATTTAATGTAATCCCTTATATCCTGTGAGACTTGGCATAGCAGTCACCCTCATAAAATGAAATGATAAATATAGTATAGGGTATAACTTACAAGCTGTTCAAATCTCCCATTTGACTATTCACTTCCAAAAAATGTATAGTAATGTTATACTGTAGGTCTCACTTAATAGTCACATGGGTGTTATTTTTTTAGTTTTCATATTCCAAGTATGTAGTTCTTGTCCTGTCAGGAGTGAGACAGGGCACATCAGGAGGCAGATCCCCACTGGTTTCCAGGGACAGCAAAAACACCAACTTTAAGAGCCAAATTCCTGTTTTTCAAGATGGAAATGTGGCTCTTCTAGCACCAATGTATTATTTGTCTGCCTCTGTGGGAGTAATGTATTATTTTAATATTATTATAATATTATTTTCTGGGGCCCCAATTTTTTAACTAGTAAGGTGGGCCCTGGTGCCAAGGTCTTTTTAAAAAAAATTCTTTGAGGCCCCAATTTTTTTTTAACTTGTAAGGGGTGCACTGTCACCAAGGTTTTTTTTTTTTTAAATTCTTTGAAACCCCAATTTTTTTTAACTTGTAAGGGGAGCCCTGGCACTAATGTTTTTGGTTTTTTTAAAAAGAAAAAACATGGGGAGCCATAGTGCCAATGTTTTTTTTAAGCTTATAGGGGGGCCCTGGTCACCAATTATTTTTTAAACTTGTAGGGGGGCCCTGACCACCAATTTTGTAAAAAAAAAACTTTTATGGGGGGCCCTGACACCACAGTTTTTTTTTTAACTTATAAGGGAGCCCTGACCATCAATAGCTTTTTATAACTGTTAATTGTTCTAGCTTCTGCTCGTATTCCCAGTTAGCAATTAAGCTCCTTGGTTACTTTAATGTTGGTTACTGGTTCTAGTGTGTACCTGCCTTTCTCTCTGCCTATCCTTTTCTGTCTTTTGTGGAACAGGCTTTGGCCAGGCTTCTGACTAATTTCTGCATCATACTTGCCTTTACTGTGCTTCTGTTTTTAAATTATCATCCCACACTACTCCATGTACAGTAGATACACCTGGCAACCATCAGGACACTCTGGGAACCTGGTGCACTATGATCTGGTAATGTGATTGGTTTTTAGGATTGCCTCATACAATAGCACAAAGGCTTTACCAGAGGAACTGGGAAAGTAAGGGCCCATTGTTAGATCTACGGGCTAAAATATACTCAGCAAAGGGTTGCCAACAGTCACATGCAAAATAACAGTTTTATGCTTTACAAGTTAATGTAAAATGTTCAGTCAAGAAAGTAAGGCATTCAATGAATTTAAAATAAAATAGAACCAGTACTTCATAGATCACAACAACTTTTGATTTTGACATTAGAGTCCAGGCAGGGGTGTGATTGATTGGCTGAAAGCCCCAGAGGACATCTTGGAAAAAGAGGAGTACCAGGGGGGTTAAACAGATTAGAGCTGATTTCCAAGCAAAGGGTCAAGGGCAGATAAAAGCAAGAGGTCAAATCCAGTAATCAATCAAAAATAGGAATTTAGAGCACCCAGGAACACTTTAGAAATAGGACCTTTATTCGGCATTGAACCCAGGAATGTCAGCATCTTTTATTTCAGATTTGGAGCCAAAATTGTACGTGACGATGACACGGTACACATGGGCACGCTATCTTGGATGTGGTGCTGAAATGAAGTGGAGCATGCTCTGCTTTGAATAAGTATTTGCGCTTCAAACATAAAGACAGCCCAGGTTCTGTCTCCTGTGTGTGGATACTTTGTCCACATGTGATTCCCCAGCGTGACGACAGGTCTCGTTCGTGTACCTGCCACGGGGGAGTGGCAGACCAAAGGCAAAGGTACCTTGAGGCAGGTAGCACTACCTAGGGACATAACAACTCTTTGGGACTGTGGCATTGAAAGACTGTGCCAGGGGTTAGATAGTACACACATGTTGTCCACAGCAGGAGTTATATTGTTGTTTGCATTAACATTTATTATTTTTCTTATATTTATTAAATGTTCCCCATTGCTGGAACCTTGTGCTGGAAAAGGGGTCTTCCCTTATTTTCAGTTTTATTGGATGCTTTAAACAAAACATTACATCTGTTCTATCTTGAGCTACTTCAAAGCTGGCACCACACTCTTCAAAATTCTTTTGGATTACACTAGGTCTTGTGGTGTCTCTCAAAGTGTTTCTACCATGCCTCCTGGGGATTCAGTAATATATTATATACTCCATAAGAACCATTCTCACATATAATGGGCAGCCCAAGCAGGATGCTTCAACATTTATTTCTGTAACATGTTTTTTTTTTATTTTTATTTTAAAGAAGATAAACATTTGTTTAGTATGTTATTAATTATGTCATTATAGCAGTGATTCTTACAGTCAATTTCCTGGGCTTCTTTCAGCCTGTTTAGATGCAGCATAATCTTCCCAATCTCATCACAATTAAATCACAACAGTGACATGGATGAAAAAAAACCTCATCATTTTATCATGAATCCACTGCCTTGTTTTTCCTCATTTCACACAGCAAAACAAGTGCCATTTCATGGAATAAACCAGTTTATAATGCATACAGTTATAGGTGATTACAATGCATAATGTTAGAACACAGCAGTCATTTATTTTACTTTCTTAATTATACAGTCCTAAACAATTTATGCTGGTAGAGGTGTAATCTATTCTTGATACAAAAAAATATCAAATGTATGAGTTGCAATGTTGCAAAACACAGTTTTTTAATCCAATAAAAAAAAATTGCAAATAAAAATGGAGAGATGAAAATTAAATACAAATTTTCATAATTTCCCTATCTGATGTAAGCTTATTATTCCACCAAGCTATAAAAAACAAAAAAAATCTTTGCTTCTGAAGAGATATATGGTACTGCATCATTCTAGCATTTTTCTGAAGTGCATTATTAAGACATTATATATTGTTGAAATTTAGCTTGAATGCCTCCAACCAGCTTTTAAAAATTGATTTATCATATACAACTATAAATAAGTTGTCTGTGACTAAAATATGCTCATGCACTGCTACTGGAAATTGGTTGTGACATATGGCAAACCCAAACCACAGGGAGTGACTGGTTATCATCTAGGTTTTTTCTTCTACCTATTACAGCCATCTTTAGTTTTGGGCCTGACCTTCAGCTACTCAGGTGCTGCCAGAACTTACCTTATGTGAATCCAGTACTCACACAGGGGCAGAGTGTATACTCTGGGAAGGAGCTGGTAAGGGCTGAAGTGGATGTCTTGTTGGACAGACATTAAACACGGGAGCAATCCCTCAAGCATTACACGTGTGCTGGATTTTCTTGCTGGCTGTCTAATCTGGAGGTGCCGTCCTCCTAAAATCCATGCACCGTTACTAATCTGTTGGAGAGGCCAGGTGTGCATGTGCATCTTTCTGCCTGAAGTGGATGTAGTCAGACAGGCTGAGGCAGAACCAGAATTATGAGGAAAACTCAAGGTCAGAAGTCATACAGGGACAGGAGCAGGTAGCAATAAAGCAATAACTGTTGCAGGGAACAGAGCACCTACGACCAAGCATGCTTGACCTATAACGAGTGGGGAGTCAGTGCAGAGCAGGAGGCTTTAAAGCCAGACTTATGACCTACTGTATATGAGGCACCTCTGGTCAGATTAGCACCAGCTGAGCCACCATGCCTACCAGGGAATACAAGCATACTTATAGCTTTGAAGCATGACTTTAGCTGTCTGCCTGTATAGCACACAGTACAGGAGACTACACAGCAACCTGCAGGTCAGTGGTTCAAGCTCAGGAATGTTACACTGGTCTACCATATGTAATGTTGTGATTATGCTTCAAACCGGATTTAATAGTCTCAGTGCTATTAAATAAAGTTCTCAAACTTACTTGCACTTGTTTATACCATTTACACCATTGCCTTACCTTTGTTAAGGCTGTTAACTTTGCATGACTTACAGTAGATGTAGAAAAGCTATAAATACACAATTCAGCTACTGCCATGTTTTCTATAATTTTAGTCATGTTTTGTCATGTCATGCAAAAACTCTGTTTAATCAGAATATGGCTAAATATAATTGTATTGCCCAATGATACAGCAGGGTTTTCACTTTTTTCTTTCTCAGTTATGATCATATATTTTTTGTGCTGGCAAAATTAAATTTCTTGCACATATGTGTGCTTCCTGGTCCATACTGGATATGCTGGATACCCTTCTGCAAAGCTTTGTTCTTTATACTTACCATGGTCGTAATTACAAGGTTCCTTTTGCTTCACAGTCAACAATATTTACAAAGTACTGGTAGGGGACCTATTATTCAGAATGCTCAGGACCTGGGCTTTCCCAATAATGGATCTTTCCATAATTTAGCTTTTCATACATAAGTCAACTACATCATGTAAACTTTAAATAAAGCCCGTGGGCTGGTTGAGCTTTCAATAAGGATTAATTATATCTTTGTTGGGATCTAGTACAAGGTACTGTTTTATTTTTACAGAGAAAAGGGAAATCATTTCTTAAAATTTGAATTATTTGAATAAAATGGAGTCTAACGGATCCCATTCCTATATTTTCATTTTACATTGGATACAATTTTATATTTATATATATATTAGTATTTTTTTGAGAAAAATCTAAATAGAGAAAGAAAGGGGAAAGGGAGGGTTACATAATTTGAAATATAGTTTAGTATTGGCCAGTAATCACTTAAATGTTATAAAGGTTAGAGTACAGAGCTGATCTTGCAGTCCTCACCAATACACGCTGATGCATTAAATGCAGATCAAAATTTCCTGAGGCTGTGGATGGTTTTGAGGTTATTGGCTGATTGACCCATTCATTCAACAAAACAAACATTATTTGTTTGGAATCTTCACATATTTTCCCTGTGGGTGGCCAACCTAAAGCACCTTATTATAATCTGCCAGTGCAATTATATACTGTATTATTCATGAAATATAATATTTGACAAGTATGTTTCTGGTATAATTTAAGCCAATCAACAAACTACAACATCGTTGTTTTGAAAATTACTGTTTTTGTGAGGGAGAATAATAACTAGATATATGAGAATATATACAGTAGCTCTCCCTGTACATAAAGAAATATATTGTTAGTATTCTCAGCAAGGAAGCAGAAATCTGGACTTAATAAAAAAAATATCTGTAAGATTCATTTTGCACCTTCTAGTGAGAAGCAGTAAATAAAGCACACCCAGTAAAATCAGCTCGGGCCATTCACTGATCCCTGTAACAAACGAGACAAACCATCATATGTATTCTGTTCATCTTTGCCTTTTCATGCTGGTAATTGAAAATACTTAAAGTTTGCAAGTAAACAAACTACATGTTTTAATAGTTTAAGGTCATAGCTCATAAGTCCATTTCTTTCTATGAGATGCAGTATGTTTTTCCTATGTCAAGTCTGTTCATGGAAGCTGCAAATCAAATAATCACACAGAAAGAACTAGAGTGCAGTTTGGAGCAAATCTAAACTCAATCTATAATTTGAACTGTTTTCAAGACGACTTTCCCAGTTTGTGATTCCACAAATGCTCACAGATGGGGTTCTGATAAACTGAAGCTACTATAATAAGGTTATTATTTGGATTACAATTGCTGGAAGCAAGGATGCAGGTAAATTAAAAACAAAGTGTTATATATGAATATTAATAAATTTGAATACTTTGTTATACTGAAAGAAAGGATCCATTCAGGTGTAATATATAAGTTTGTATACCGTGCAGATGATGGAGGCAAGGGATTTAACAGTCCATTGTCTTCTTTTTGTAAAAGTGATTGGAGGATGGTATTTCACTCAATGAGAAATGGATGCAGTATGGTGTTCTAGCAGCTCCCATCAATCCTAAATATCTGAAAGAGGAAAATGCGACTTGAGTCCGGCAAGATATTTATGGAAGAAATGGAGGAACGGGCATCGTTACAGTAGTGGCACAGCTGTATGAAAGTCATTAATAGCTCTAGTTCATGCAACTGAAAGTTTTGTTAGGAAGACTAATAATGTTTGTTTTTTTCCCTAGAAATATTGTATATATACAGTAAACTGGTGTTTGCCTTGGCAGGCTAAATTTCCCTAAATCTATATTTCCTGCAATATGAGCACAAAAGCTTGCACTAGACAAAGATTACTATGCTTTTCTATTTACAGTTTACACCCAGCATGACTAGGAATTCCAGGCAGCAGGCCACAAAAGAATGCAATACAAATCACATATACAGGGGAGTAACTACAGAGAAAGAAGACCCTGCAGCTGCAGGGGGGGGGGGGCAGGAGGTATAGGGCCCCATGAAGCCCTAATTCATATACAATTTCATGATTTGCTGTGGGGACCCATAATATCTACTTATGCCACTGCACATATAGCTTCATCAGCATATTGGACACAGGGGACTAACCCTGATGGTGTTGTTATGGAAAGAAATTGTCAGTAGTATTTTTTCTTTGTTCAAAGGTGGCACACACTGTACATAATGTTCCATACCCTCCATACACAGTATGTGAAAAGAACACGATAATGGTCAGTTATTCTGCCCCTACACCAACTAGAAAAGGAATGTCCCCATTACATATGAATGGCTGATGATGATGTTGCCCTATGCTGCAAGATTCAAATTGAAATTAAAAATACTAATGACATTTAGCTTACAAGAAAATATAAAACATTGATATGAAACAAAATATGAGAAAAGGAAGAAATTAAAAATGCAATAGTTCTTTTAAAAAGTAACATACACAAATTATAGTTTCAGATAGATGAATGAAACTTGTTTAACCTTTGGAGCTGGGAACAGTAATGAATTTACTGGCTGTGTCCTTCTTTCTTTTTGTTGATGACAGTTATTCTCATAAAAATCTTTAGACCTGTAGCTTTGCAATAAAGTGATCTTCAGTAAATAAGTACTTTTTTGTACTGCTGCTTTAATATATTTTGATCATGAAATAGGGAACTTTTCCCTGTGACATTTGATGTTTAACAGCGTGAGTCATAGCCTTAAGCTTTGTTACTCTGACTCATCAATCAGTCTTGTCCCGTTTAATGCTGACTGCCTCTCCAGCAGGATGTTTGCCTGTTTCATCTGCTATGAAGATAGAGTTAACATCAAATAAGATGATATAGTATTGGATTATCTCAGACCTTCTCATAGGTTTTGCAGCTTTTGCTAAAGTGTGTACTATCTATCTTTGCTAACATGTGTAAAGTCCGTATATTGCAAATATTCTAACTACAAGCAGGGCATTATGTACAGGAAGCACTTAGTCCCTACATCAATCAGAAGGCTAAAGCATAATAAATGCAATAAAAAAAGCATCCTGCTGCACATCTAATAATCACTATACATTTTGAGTAGGTTACATCTAGGGTTACAGTCAACTTTGTGGCTGTATGACCAGGGTGCAGGGTGCAAGAACTCTATAAAGTTCAATTAAGACTTTGCAGAGTGCACAGTGCAGTTTTGGGAGGATTTTTCTCATAATTCAGAGTTTTCTCCTAAAATTGCAAACCAGACTGAATGTACATTACAGCATTTAGTGTAACAATGCAGAAGTGCAAGGAGCATTTCTGGGGGAAAATACTTTAATAAAAAATTTTAATGTGCATTACTTTGTGTTTATTTTAGCAACTGCCTTCATAAATAAACCTTTATCAGGGGAATGTAATAAAAATCAGTAACGGAAAAAATATTCGCAACATTTTGCCTTTGCGCAAATACATTTTGCTTTGTGTGAATTTAATATTATCTTTTGCCAACCCGGAAACTGTTTAGCAACCACTTCGGACAGTGGAAGACAATTTGGGAATTTTATGGTTTGCTCCAATGTGCAATAAATGTAATAAACACACCTTCAAGCACTTCTTAAGAGTGCACAATCAAAATTCGCAATGCTATAACAGTTTAAGGAAGAGTATTACATTGCAAGATGTGGATTTTTATTCTTATTAGCGCAAATAGTTTTTCTCTTTATGACTGTAATTACATTCCCACCTATATGTGTTGTCTATGTAAATTCTCATTTATCCATGTCATGGATAAATTGGATGAGTTTTCCACTTGGAGGAGTTCAAGTTGAACTGAGGAAGCCACTTTGATGAGTGCTGAAACGTTTTGAAGAAAAACTCTAGATGTCCAATTGACTTTGACTTAATTCAACTAAATACTGTACTTTTTATGTGTTGCTTTATATCTGTAAGTATTTTGCTTTACTCATTTATTCCAAAATTATACAGGCAGGTTAATTGGATTCTGAGGAAAATGACCCTATTTCAGATTTGCCGTATGAATATAATAGTGAAATAAGACTGCAAGCTCAATTGGGATAGGGGATGATGTGACTAATAAATCATTGCAAAGTGCTGTGTAATATGTCATATTTTTTATTAAACTAAACAATAACAATAATGTAATATATAATATACTTTATTAACCTAACAAACAACAGATAATAATATTGTCTAACTTTCTCTTGTATTTATATGAGTATGCAGCAATGATCAATGATAGTGTGAGCCAGGCATGCAAGGGATCAGGATCAGTGAAATAGAAGTTTAATATACATAGTTATACATAACATGTATCATTTTTTAGTAGACCATTAAAGGATACTTGATGATTGGTTGCTATTGGTTACTGTAACTGGAGCAGACCTTTCAATTGTTTTTAGCATTAATCAATTAATTAAGTTAAAGAAAAACTTTTAATCAAGATCTCCTCTCTATGTTACAACACGTGCATTCAGAACATCTTCATAAGCTTGGGCTTCACTTAATTAATAACCAATTAATTAAGATCACACCCCTTAGTATAGGAGAGGGATATCTACATCTGTCCCTTTGCCCCTCATAAATACAGCTTTGTCTAAGGCAGGCAGCACTGTATTCATGGGAGAAGTGAAGGTCCTGCACCAACATGCAATGATGGCAGGGCAAGGTGCAATGTACAAGAAATGTCGCAGCTTACATGTTTTTGTACTTTTCCCCTTTCCCCATGATCAGTCTTGTGTTTTAAATCCATTTGCATTAATGTTTCCTTATAGAAACAACATAAACAGAAATATAGTGCATGTTCATGTTCTCCTTGCATTTTATTGTTTCAGGGACAGAACAAAATTCCTTAGAAGGTCCCAGCAGATCCAACCAATCAGTTGCACCCAATGGTTTCAAACGCCATTTTCTGAGCCATAAACTGGACTGCGACAACCAGCCTCAGGATCCAGACAGACTATTTCAGAGATGTTTCCTTGCTACTGTGACCACAATCAATGTACAAGGACCTTCTTGAGCAGCCTAACATGTAAGTATGAATAAACAGGCCATGACATGCAAATCAAAAAAATATGGCAATACTATGTTGTGGGAATTGAACTCCACAGATTTTGAAATCTGTACAATCTTTGCAGTGAAGAAGGTTAGTTTCACTTTCTTTTATTATTACTCACAGAATATGAAAAAAACTTTAAAAAAAAGCATTATTTTCATGATTGTTATACGTCATTCTGGGTACTGTTGTACATTATTTACTATGTTGGTTAATGCAGTTTAACTGCATGGACCTGCTGGAATAATTGAATACACATGGTGAGTACTGCTGTACATTAGTGATGAGCGAATCTATTCCATTTTTCTTTGTGGAAAAATTCGCTAAACTGTAAAAAAATTTGTGAAATGGCGAAAATGGTGCAAAACGCATTGAAGTCAATGGGTGTTTTTACACACACCAATTTTTTACATGTGCAACACTTTTTTCTTGCTTTAAATGCATTAAAGTCAATGGGCGTTTTTCTTATGGTGACTTTTTTTGTCCTAATACATTAAAGTCAATGGGTGTTTTGTCTTGTGGCTACTTCTTTGGTACTAATGTGTAAAAGTCAATGAAAGTTTTTTCTTAAGGTGACTTTTTTTGACCATTTGCGTTTAAGTCAATGGGTGTTTTCTCTTATGGGCTTTTTTCTCTGTGAATTTTTCTGCCACAAATTTCTTGAAAAAAATTTGCACATGGAGAAATTTGGAATTTCTTTGCAAATCCGTGGCTGGTGAATAAATTTGTTCATCACTACTGTACATCAGCATATCTATTAGACTGCATAAAGGAACATTTTATAGAAGTGGATGCCATTTGTTACATAACACTTATTTTTCTGTGCTGTAGATGGAATGTAATCATGTGCACTGCAGGAAATGGTGATGCCTCTGGGTAGCAATAAGCTGTAGCCATGGGTGGGTCAGTTTAATAAGATTAATACTGAGACTAAGGTGAAAGCATTGCATGCTATCTTTGCTTTTTTATTTATGCAGTAGAGCACAAGGATTCTGCCCTATGTCGCTGAATAAATATTCTTCACTATACCCCTGTGCTTTATTATATTATAGATGCCTTACATTTATTGCTTTGGGTTTCACAATGTTCAAACATAGTCTTTAAAGCATGTACCGTTGCATATGGACAATTAGGGGCACATTTTTGTTCTGATATTTTAGTAAATTAAGGCCATTATTGTTTTGGAGTTTGGTCAATTTTTTTTTTTAAATATAAATATGGAAAAAAAGTTTTTTAATAAATACCCCACTAAGACCATAGAAGAGCACCTAGGACAATGCTCCTGCAAAGAAAAGTAATCTAGCAATTACTCCCAAGTATAAATACAAGTATGCAGAGAAGATAGTTCAGTGCACATAATGGGCTGTAGCTGACTACTGTATTTAATAGAAGTTACAGCCACTACTTTACACTACACAAGCCCAGGAAACATTTAATAAATAAAATTAAGTTGTCCTATTGCTCTAAACATGTGCCCACTGTATAGTTGAGTTGCCATATGTTAGGAAATGGGGTTAAGGAGGGTAACCCTAAAAAAATTTTCGCTCTTTTTCAGACTATCACCCTACAAAAGGTAAAAGACGCCAGCGTTTTTTGGGACTATCTATTGTATTGAACTTCACCAGGTCTGACCTAGCGAAGTTAAGTCTAGCATAAGAGGTAACGTTCACAAAAATTTTCATCTTAGTGAATTAGCATAGCTACGTCCCTTCGTCAGTGCGCAACTTCGTCTGGCGTAAGTGTGCGAAGTTGCGCAAGTCGATGTCCTTCGCTAGCGAATTTTTGCCAAGGACACTGTTAGTGAATCGGCGAAGTTGCAAATTGACATCACGCTGGCGAATTAGCACTAGCATTACACGCTTCACACTTTAGTGAATTTGCCCCCTTGTAGCTTGTGTGGTTTGACCTGGCTATGGATGAGCACATTTTTTTGCAGTGTTTGACCATGGAAATGATGCCCATAGACTTTAATGACATTGCGCATCAAATACATTTTGACGCCATAGACTTAAATACATCGCAGAGAAATTTGCCAGCGGCTAAGCGAAACGGGTCAAATTCGCCCATCACTAGACCCTGCCTGTTCCTTGACTTTGCTAACTGCTCCCCCATCCTATCCATGTATGTTTGGTTCCCTTGCTTGCCCAGAACACTTTCCCTGGTTCTCCGGCAATAAGACCTGGTGGCATCTGAGTAGAGGAGGGCTCCACCCAAAGCCAAAGGCAGCTGCTAAAGGCAGAAGAGTGGCCTAAGACCAGAATCTTGGAGTTAGTTCTGGGTTTGGGATACCTATCGTTACATTGGTCATCCAAATGCTGATTAACTACCTTCAGTAGCATAGTTATGGTAGCATAGTTGTTTCTCTGGTTTTGTATGTGCTTTTCCCTACAGCCTCCCCAACAGATATCTAGCTGAAAATTCAGATATCTATGGGGAAGGGGTGAAAACCCATCAGGTGAAGACAGTTGACGCCCAGGTACCAAACAATTGGATGAGCCTAATTTAGACAGCACTTAGGTGGCCAAATTGGGCACTTGCAAATGAAATGGATCTTAATGGGAGAATATACACTTAAATATCTCTTTGTGAAAAATCAGCATAATAGATACAGTACTATTTTACTTAATAACTCTTTTTCTTTTGCTATTCTAGGTCACTTATTAAAAGTTGTTTTTTTCAGTAAACATATTCTCCCAAAACCCAAAGCAAATGTACATTTAGCCTTATCTTCTTTTAGACAAACAAATTTCTCCCTTCTGTAAGCTGCAACCTTTGAGCGGTGGAAGATAATTAGTTTAATCAGCTCTTCCCATGCTCTGCAGAACCAGCAAGTGACAGGAAGTAAAACTATTTTTCTTGTTAGTGCAAGAAATAGCATAAACACAGATATTTCATAATGAAAACAATAAGCAAAAATTATGTTCAGCACAAACCTGGTTCATTGAGCTCATGTAAAAAAATTATTTATACTGTCCATTCATGTGCATCTAAGGGGAAAATCTGAAAGAAAGCACTTGCACCCCCCAATTCTGCTTCTCCCTCCAGTGATCCTTTTTGGATGGAAGGTTGTCTTATACAGACATTGTGTCATCCACAAAGCCTGCAGCAAGTTGCATTCTACATGGTGAAAAAAAGGCTTCCAATTGAGGCAATTGATGAATAATGTTTTCTGATTCATTTCTTCACACTAAAAAGTTATGTCAACTCTCTGCCTACAAGTCTCAGCAAATTATAATGCTTATGTATCGAAATATATTTCCAGGCAGCATGTTCCCCCTTTAATAAACAAAAAGGAAAGACTGACTCTGAAAGCACAGAATAGATCATTCTAATTGTTTGCACTATTATGTAGTCTTTAAGTATAATAGAAACAAACACATTATACAATAACACAATTGGAGAGACCTTGACACAAAGCACAGAAATCACAGGCAACTGTCATATAGCAAGTTACATTGTGTACATTTATATGTAAAACGGGTATCAAACATCTTTTTTCTATCTTATAATTCATGCTCTCAATATCTGTAATATGCTTATCTTTATTTAAACAGAAGATACAGTAGTTTCAATAATGCCATTATTTCTTATTAGTAGTGGTAGAACAAAAAGCACAAACATGCTCCATGCAAGATGGCTATAAGACCATGATTGGCAGACCCTTTAGTCACAATTGATGGCTTTAGCTGTTTATATAGTAGAACTATAAATTAGCTCAAAATTGCCTACAAATTAATATATTTTATTAATGATATTTTGCAATGATACATTGTGTGTGAGTGAGCGAGAGAGACAATATTGTTTTACTTCCCTTTTTTTCTCTCTTCCCTTTTGTGGTATATATATATATATATATATATATATATATATATATATAATCCATAATCGGACCAGCACTCCAATATCTTCAATCAAAGTGATATTTATTACAGTGTCACTCACGTGTCAACGTTGGACACGTGAGTGACACTGTAATAATGGATTATATGGAAGATTTGACCAAGCACCCAAGCTAAGATATTGTAAGAGTGCAGGTACCTTTTGGACATATATATATATATATATATATATATATATACAGTCCCAAAGGTGCACACCATTTACAGGATAGAGTACCTGGGTGCCCAAGCCAGCAGTGTAAATGTATAGGTGAAGAATGGCGGCACTCACAGGCTTTTCAGGCAAAATAAAGAAAAACTTTTTATTTAACTCGACGTTTCGATCCCTCACAGGGATCTTTCTCAAGAGTATACAAACATGCAACCAGAGACCCCAGCCCCCCACTGATTATAAGCTCTGATAAATAAAAAGTTTTTCTTTATTTTGCCTGAAAAGCCTGTGAGTGCCGCCATTCTTCACCTATATATATATATATATATACCACCTAATCCGTTATAATTTGTATTTTGTGGAAAAGGAACGTTGTTTCATACTGTTTCAGGGTAAGGGAAAATTTTTAATACTTACAGTGATTTTCCTTTCCTGGTTCTCTCAGTGGCAGAACAACCGGGATGGCAGGGGGTGCAATTGGGCCAGGGACCGCACCCCCTCAGGGCTCCCCGGCAGCTCATGCACCACTGATTCCCAGCAGAAAATCACGTACGGAGGGGGCCCGCCCCCCTCTAATCACGTTACTGGGTTCTCTTGATGTCAATACTAGTGATGGGCGAATTTATTCACCAGGGGCGAATTCGCTGCGAATTCCCGAGATTCGCCGCTGGCGAATAAATTCGTGAAACGTCAGCGAAAATTCGCCTGGTGAAAATTTGAAAAAAAAAATGAGTCGCGCGACGCGTCGAAAACGACTCAACGCGGCAAAAAACGTGCCGTGACTCGTTTCACGAATTTTTTCGCCAATTCGTGAATTTCGCTGGAAATTCGAGAATTTTTCAGCGACGCGAAATTGGGTAGATTTGCTCATCACTAGTCAATACTTTCTGGGACTGGCCCCTCCCTCTCCTAATTAAATAACCTACCAAATTGATAACTTACTGCATACCTCCTTAAGGCATTAAGTTATAAGTTCTCACCTTTTTACTATGGAATCACAGGGAGGGAACAACCTTGAACCTTGAAAATCACTGTAAATATGAAGCAATTTTCTCTTTTCCCTAGTCCTCTCCATGTCAATACTTTCCAAGAAAGTAACACATTAACTATCACCAAAAAAAGAAAATGATTATTCAAATACAATAATTTTTTAATGTACTGATGAAGCAGATTTCAGTATCTTGTAACCAAAAAGAGAATACTCAGAAAATCTCACATCTAAATTATAGTGAGAAATCAAGGTACAATGGGTGGACCAAGTAGATGCTCAGCAGATCACCTCCAAAAGAACACCTGCTTCAGCCACCCATGACGCCGCTTGCCCCCAGGTTCAGTGTGTTTGAAGCCTGATTGCTTTGGAAGACCTGAAGAGGAGTAGGCCTTTCTGATCAATCACTTTGTTCACAGAGAGAGAATAGAAATCAAAGCAACCTTTTTATGTCGCAGTAGATTCTAATATTTTTGGCCAAAACCAAGGAACGAATATTTGAAGCGCTAACCTCATCCAGAAAGACCGGTAACACCAGCTCATCCTTAAAGTGAAATATGGACACCTGAACCAAATCCAAGGCCAGATTGGAGCAATGCATACTAACTCCCCTCGATTCTGCTTGATTTTCTGGATTACCTTCTGAATCAGAGGTAGAGGAGGAAAAATATAACTCAAATGATGATCCATCTATGAGCCAGAGCATATACCACCAAAGTTGCCGGATCCATCTCTGGAGGCATTTGGTGTTGTGGACCCACAACTGTAGCAACTTCCTCAAGAACCTTTGACTTACACTTCAGTCTTATCTCCCTACAGCATGTCTGCTGAGGAAGTTCAAACACCCTGGGACATAAACTGCTTTGAAGCCCCTCATAGTGAATTCACCCACTGAAATATTGGTTTCACCTCAGCCATAATAAGAGCACTTCTTGTTTCTTCTTTGTTTTCATATATAAGATACAGTTGTGCTATTGTTGCATATCATCTTTAGCCTTGTGCCCCTGCAAAAATATTTGGGGAGCAAACACGTAAAATAAGTGCTCTGAATGGCCATTTGGAAGCCCCTATATAGATTGGAAGCCTACAGGAGGTTCTGTTTGGCAATATACCTGTTTTTATTCAACCACCTATAATTTGAAAAATAAGCACTTGCACTGAGGCCACTGAGAACACCATCCTAGGGATTGTTGAGCTACACATTGCTTACAAGACACTGGTTGGGAATCACTGATTTAGATAATGAAATAGATGAATTCCCTGCCATATTAGACAAGCCACCAGAGTTACAGAAATTTCAAAACACCCTTGAGGCAGAAGATAGACTGAAGGGTAAATGGAAATTGGTTGTTCCCTACCTTAAAACGAAGAGACTGGAACATGGTGATATGCATCCTTGATGTCTAATGAATACATCCAATCTCCTGGGGCAATCGCTGCCTTGAGTCGAGAGATTCCATTCTGAAATGCAGCACCCTCAAGGCTCCTGAAGCCTTCTGTACTACGAAGAAGATGGTTTCCTAGGCCCCATTGGTCTCTCGGAATAGGAACAACTACCCTATGTGACACGACTGAAGAGTGAGCCCCTTTACAGGACAGTAGGGAAGAGGAGAAGGCAAAGGAAGGAAAAGAAAGATACATGAACTTCAGTATGTCGCCTTCTTGAACGATACTCAAAATCCACTTGTCCTCTATTGACTTCTCCTAGGGGGACAGAAACAGGACCAACCTTGTGCCAACTGTTTGCCCCTGTGGAGTGACATCTTCAGAACTGATGTCAAGGGGCCGATTTACTACGGGTTGAATTTCGAATGGCAAAAAAATTTGAAATTCGACCAGGGAATAGTGGGTGAATAGTGGGGAATTAAAAAAATTCGAATTCAAAATTTTAAAGCGCAATTCGACCGATCAAATGGTCGAATAGGGAAATTCGATCTAATTTTTCCTATTCGATCTTCGGGAATGATCCCCATTTCGGTAGGTTTAATCTGGCGAACTAGGGGATCGAATTTAAATTTAAAGGAGAATATTCGACCATCAAATTTTCGAATATTCGAATAAACTCGAAAGAATCCTGATTGTCCTCCCTTCCAGTTGCTTGACCTTGAAAAATCCTCCTTGGGATAAAAGTTACATTGGTTATAAGAGGAAGCCCTAAAACTGGACGCTTGTAAGACTGCTTGTTGGGATATTTACATTTACATTTCTTCGGTAGCAGCTACTCTTGCCTCCTGATTCTTTAGAAACTAAGGGGTCCGTTTACTAAAGTGCGGTAAAAATTTAACGCAGAATATGTTTTCGCGAGTTTATTAACCTGCTGTAAATATAAATTTGTGAATTTTCTTGCTCAAGAATATATGTTCGCCAGTTATCGCAGCCGCTGAAAATAACGCTACGTACACATTAACGCCTGGTTTACTAAACAGCGAAATGTGTGAAAGACAAAATTAATGCCAGAATATTCGCAACATTTTACCGCCATCTATAGAGTGTTAACTTATTTTCTGGCCAGAAAATTCTCAATGGGAGTTTAATTTTCATTAAACTGTGCTTTTAAATGATACAAATAGATAACTGATATTATTTCTTGTTCATTGGATTCTATTGGCAGAAGTGTTTGTGACTGGATGGATGAAGTATGGGTTTATATGATGCATACATGTTTGATTGGTGTCACTCTGTAATGCTGTTGGATGGTATAATCATCAGTCAATAAAGTTTATGAGTTTTGAAGATGCATTTCTGGCCATAAAAGTCACAGTAAAAATTGCCATAATTAACGCCATTATTAACGCATAAAACAAGACTATTTTCTAGAATAAATATTTGCAAACATAATTTGTCGACAGAAAATTCACAACTCGCTAAAATTACCGCTAACGTAGTTACCGCAAGTGATCACAATGACTTCTGAGCACATCGCTGTTTAGTAAACTTAGTCGTTGCAAATATTCTGGCGGAAAAATATTCTCAGCGATAACATGCGGAAACTTATAGTCAAATTTACCGCACTTTAGTAAAAGGACCCCTAAGTCTTCCAGTTTTTTTCCAATTAGACTTGCCCCTGGAATAGCAAGACACATAAGGCAAATTTGGAGGTCACGTCTGCTTCCTAGAACCTGAGCCACGAGAATCTCAGCTTCAGCCCCTTCAAATCACCGATAATATAGGCCCAATTCCAGCCTTCTCTCAAGTCTGTCTCAACATCGTGAGTGAGACTTCAAAGGCTTTAGCCACCGAAAGGGTAGGGATTTCTTTACAGAAATTTCTCGAGAATTTTCACCATGGATAAACTTACAATAGAAAGGATGATGTTGATTGTAATTTAAAAATGGCTGTTCTATCTATCTTGCCAGCCTGAACATGGCAAATTAGACTTTGGCAAAAAAAAAAAAGTAACAAATTTTAGAATTTTAACGAATTACAGGATTTTTGCTTCTTCGTCAGAGGGAAAGTTTGTCTGGCGAAATGAGATTTTTTGTCTAGCTCTGAGATTTTTCACTAGAAAAGTATCTTACTCACCTTTAAGTAAATAGGCAATGTAAGTGCAAATATGTGTCAAAAACCACAATTTGCTCTTTAGTAAATGTGTTAATTAAGTTAAAGTTGTCAACTCATCCTCCTCTGGGGCCAGGGAGCATCTCAATGCCTTTATCAACAGTTTAATAAGGGCAAAGTCACATGCCCTTGATTCAAGCACCACCTCAGGAGGTAAAATACAGTCCCCAGCATTTCTAAACTGTCATTTAGAAACTGCCATTTCACACCTAAAAAAACTATGCAGTACCATGCACAGGCCCGGATTTGTGGAAAGGCCACCTAGGCCCGGGCCTAGAGTGACATGATTTTAGGGGGCAACATGCTACCCAGCCACACTCACATTGGTTCAGAAACACTGGGGATACGTATGAGATATAATCGTTTTTTAAATTTCCCATACGCCAATCCCCAATGTTCTGGTACTGAAGATGAAAATTTGTGAATAAAGGTCAAAGTATGGGGGGGCGACGAACGGTAGTGGGCCTTGGGGAGCCCACTATGTAAATCCAGCCCTGACCATACACTTGATCCAAACTAAGATATAATTAATCCATATTGGAAGCAAAACCAGCCTATGGAGTTTAGTTCATGCTTACATGATTTTTTACTAGACTTAAGGTATGAAGATGCAAATTGAGGAAATATCTGTTATCCGGAAAAAATCCCAAGCATTCTGGATAACAATCAGGGATGGCGCGAACTGTTCGCCAGCGAACATCCTCTGTTCGCGCTCGCCGGAAGTTCGCGAACGTCGCGCGACGTTCGCATTTTGGGTTCGCGTCAATTTGGCGCATTTTTTTTGCCGCATTTTTTTGCCCTCTCACCCCAGACCAGCAGATACATGGCAGCCAATCAGGAAGATCTCCCTGGACCACCCCCACACACCCCCTGGACTAAAAAAAAAAAAAAAATGTGCATACCTCCCGAGTCCCAACTGTCCCTCTTTTGCGAGCTCAACCCTCTGTCCCTCATTTGTACTGGAAAGACCCTCTTTTTGGAGGACCCTCTTTCACTGGAAAGACCCTCACTGAACAGCCAGAAAAAGAAGCAAAGATTTGAACTTGGCTTTTGGCAGAGAGTCCAGAACAGCTAACAGGTGCAGGTAAGATACTTTGTAACACTTTTGACATAAGAAAATAATGGATTGTTCTTTTCCCTTGACCCCCCTCTGGCATGCCACTGTCCAGGTCGTTGCACCCTTTAAACAACTTTAAAATCATTTTTCTGGCCAGAAATGTCTTTTTTAGCTTTTAAAGTTTGCCTTCCCATTGAAGTCTATGGGGTTCGCAACGTTCGCGAACCGTTCGCGCGTTTGTCGCAAGTTCGCGAACACGTCCGCGAACTTTTTTGCGGCGGTTCGCGCCATCCCTAATAACAATTCCATATCTGTATATATAGCAGTGTTGTCTGCATGTGCTTTATGGTAGTGTATAAACTAAAATAAGTGTGTGGGGGAAGACATATGACCTATGAGTTGGCCTTCCAAATAACACTTCATTCTTGAAACCCTGAAACCATGAACGAACACTGTTCAATGTAATAATTTAGTAATTTGGAGTTACAGCTGTTGTTGTCAACTGGAAGAACATATTTGTTTGTTCCATTGATGTCAAATACAATTGTCTACAAAGCACATAGGAGTCATTTATGATGAGTGCAGTCTACAAATTTCAAACACCATGTTATTTATGCATAATGCCAGTATCAGTGCATAAATTGGCGTTGAGTTCAATTGTGTCCACCGTCCAACTGAAATGTGTTGAATTGTGCATTTTGATCAATTGGGTGCCAATGCATATTTTTGGCACTTGAAAATTATTATCATTGAAATTATGTCTGTAGGTGCTGCCCCTATTAATTCAGTCCACAGTGGGAATCCTAGAACTACTGGAACTATCAAAGTGGTGGTTAATCCAGGAGTCCTCTGCACATAGGCGGATTTTCATTAAGGCTTGGGGAGGCTAAGCCTTCCCAAAACAGTTTGTATGAAAAATGTAAAGAAAATTTCAAAGAAAAAAAATTAAAAACCTCTGACTGACCAATGTGTCTATTTGAGTTTGTCTGGGGGAGGGGCAATGGGTGCTGCTGGGGTCAGGGCCAAGAGACAAAGCAGCTTCTAATCCTCCATCTGCTTGTTTGGTATGTGGAGAGTGCTCTGCATCAATAAATACATCAATAAATGCACTTATGCATGATTAATCAGAGCAGACTGGATGGGCACAAATGTCAGCGTAGGCCTTGTAGGCACCCTAGGGGAGTAGTAGGGACCAAGGAGGAATCTTAGGGGTTAAAGGTCCAATAACACAGTACAGGCAAGATCAGGCAGGAATCAAGGTCAAAGTCCAGACAAAGGATTATATAGGCAGGCAAAAGCAATACAAAGTCCAGGCAATGGTCAAAATACAGCAAAACATGATCAAAATGCACCCAGTAACAAAAGCAATCAAGTCCTATAATTGGGTGCCTTAATGGCGTCCAATGCGCCTTTAAATATAAAAATTTGGCGCCGCATCGTCGCGGTGCCATGACGTCATTACATCAGCGCCGCTACCCACGTGGCGGCCATGGGCGCTGCCATTGTGGGAGCGACGCCGGAACAGAGAGGACGCCGGAACAGAGAGGACGCGCCGCCCGGAGTTGCAGGTAAGACTCCAGGCGGCGCGATCCTGACAACAATAGTGCTTGGTGCAAATAGGCGTAGGTGTAGTAAGTTTACCTTTAATGACACCATACATTTTTGGCAACCAATATTGCAGCCGTGTCCCTAAATGAGCCCTAACGAGTTCACAAAGGAACCTGCTGCAATGGAAACTTACATCTGTTACATTACCTTTAAAATTTCTTGTAATCCCCTGGATATAGTTCAGCATTCAATCAATGTTGATTGTAACTGCATATTCCAAAGGAGCAGAGATGTGTGAAAGCAACATATGCCTCCTATGTTGCCAGTAAATATTCTGGCACATAACATGCTCAATATAGCCTGAATACGGAACACAGCTGACACCAGTAAAATAACATTCAGCAGCAAATAGTTATATCATTTAGAACTATCACCTGTCTAAATAACTGCCAATGCGCAGTTATTGTAATGTACACACACACACACACACATACATATACATATACAGGTATGGGATCTGTTATCCAGAATGCTCGGGGCCTGGGGCTTGCCAGATAACGGATCATTCCATAATTTGGATTTTCATGCCTTAAGTCTACAAGAAAATCATATAAATATTAAATAAACCCAATAGGCTGGTTTTGTTTCCAATAAGGATTAATTATATCTTAGTTTGGCTCAAATACAAGCTACTGTTTTATTGTTACAGAGATAAAGGAAATCATTTTTAAAAATTTGGATTGTTGGGATAAAATGGAGTCTATGGCAGATGGCCTTTCTATAATTCGTTGCTTTCTGGATAATGGTTTTCTGGGTAACGGATCCTACACTAGTATTATCCCTTTTCTTGTTTGCCTGTGAATGACTGTAACCAGGAAGGAAAAGTGTATAACATACTGATACTGTGCAAAATGAAAATGGCAAAAATGAAATGAAATGTTTATATGCCGAACGAGGTCCACGTGAAAGATTTGCTTTTAAAAGTGTTCTGTATGTACATTAACTGTTGTGTCTATAGTTATGGAGTATTTATGAAAAAAACTTGAGCCTCTATCGTTTTAGAATCATTGTATATTTATATATCAGTTGGGTTCTGGGATGCAGGCAACATGACCACTTGCTTTCACTGAAAGGAGAACAAAGTTTCAACTGGAAAAGAGAATTATTTACTGTTTTTAAATTAAACCAGTAAAATTCCTTAAGGATGTTATTTAGAGCTAGAATATCACTATGTCCAAGAAAAAAAAATATTTCCTAGTCCCATGCTGTCTCTAATGTTATTCTCACTTTGTTTCTTTGCAGGTAATCGTGGTTTAGGTTTGAGTTTCTAAAAACACCGTCTTGGCTTCAGATGGCAACAGCTGGTGCCGTGAACACATATTACCCTTGCATTTCATCAATAAACATTTCTAATGATTCTTGTAATCAGTGTCTTGGTTTCCCATATTTGTGGTTGATTCACATAGTTGTTTTGAGTTTACAATAACTACAGTAGGTGATGGAAAAAGGTTTCTGGGGGATCAAAAAATTATGAAATTGAGAATAACACCCTTTTGTGTCTGCAATAAGAGTATAATTAATGAAAGTATACAGATGTCCGTGTTTGTTAGCGTTGATGCTTCTAGAAGCAATTACATACATTTTCTACAAATGTCCTATTATTAAGGTCATGGGTCCAAGGATGTAGAAAGAGCAAAAACATGTGTCATTTTGGTTTTATAGCAGGAACAAATAAAAATATTAAAGGAAAAAGGCACAGAGAGAATACACATGATTTATAGATGAGACTCCAATAACAACACTAACCACTTAAAATAAACATGACCATCAGAGCTCATATACTGTTAATGTATACTACCTGACATAATCTATTTATTTTATAAGCATTCTAAATTCAATATAGAGGGAACGTAATAGTACATTTTTATGAAGTCAGGTGTGAATATTCATTACATATGTATGGTTTTGATAGAAAATATTATTCAGAATAGAAGTAAATGCATTTCTTTGTGTGGATACATCAACAGCAATTACTGTATATATGCATCAGTAAAGCAGCCCATGGTAGAACATCAAATTACTGCTTTTGTGTAATTTCAAATACTTCAGTCAAGGTGTCATTATGAGGTTACTGGTCTTTACCAGTGAACATGGCGGAATAAACAATCTTTCGCCTATACAGCATAATTATTACTTTAAAACAAAATTGTAAGTGGTTTTCCAGCCTGACAGCTGAATTTGTAATTTCTATGTTTTATAAATCAATGCTCTGCGTCTGCTTTTTGCCTGCGAGCAATCATTATGCACTCTTTAAAGGAGAACTAAAGCTAAACGAAAGAATTAGGGCAGAAATATTGTACAATAAAGGGGCCTGTTTATCAATCTCAAAATTTTCTGGTTGGGTTTTAAAGGGCAAAAAAAATAAATCTGAAAATATTCTAGCTAAAATCTGTCAAAAATATCTAGAAACCAATGATAGATGGTCCCTTTAACAATTGGAACATGCATTTTTACCTTCAAAATTCTCGATGCTGTTTGCGCTGGTTTTCTTTTGATAATCCAATAACATTGAGTTTTTCAGGCGACAATTCGAGAAAGTCACATGATTCGAATTAACAATTGATTTTGTTGCCCCTATGTGTTGGCCTTTTATACCAGCCCAAGGCAACCACAGTCCTTTAGCAGGGAAGATCTGTGTCTCCAAAGATGCCCCAGTAGCTCCCCATCTTCTTTTCTGCTGATTCACTGATTCACATGCTCTGTGCTGCTGTCACTTTCTGAACTTAGGGACCAACACACAATATACAGAAGATATACTGTATGTACTGTATATATATATATATATATTTGTCACAATTTAGTACTGATTAGTAAATAATTCACATTATTGGTACACGGCAGCCTCAATGACAGGTAAATGTCATCTTCTGCTTGTTCATTTGTGAAGACCCCTAAACTTAGCTTCCAAACAGCTGCTCAGAGCCTACTAAGAATGTGCATGTCACAGACACTTCTAACAAAATTCAAGATGGGAAACTCCTGTGACAACTTTGAAGGCCTGGATGATTACTAATATAGAGATGCTGAACTGTAAACTGGATCAATAAGTTCAGTTCATTAAAATATGGCATTTCTAGCCATCTTCATTTTTAGGGTTTAGTTCTCCGTTAATCTAGAGATGGCTAACCTATTATAATTAAAGGGACTTCTTGTGGCAATTTTTAGGCTGCTAAAACAACATTTGCCTTTTAACCAAAGAAACTGTTCCTTTCAAACAAGAATGAACCTGTATATTTTAATGTTAACACAAGAAACATTTGGCTTTATACTTTATTGCCACATAAGAGATATAGTTTCAACTTGTGACTCTGCTACATAGGAAGATAATTTGGATACTTTCATGATACATTTAATGGTAGCAATAATTTCATTGTATCGAAAGGCTGTAATTTGATACTTAGAGCTGATGATTGTAATTGGTGATATAACATTATGGACTAATTATGGTAGCGATTAAAGGTTAGCCCGCAGTAATTACACGTACCTCCGAGCAGGAAACAGTGTTGGACTGGCCCAGAGGGATACCAGTAAAACCCCGGTGGGCCCAGGTGTCAGTGGGCCCACTTGCTTCTAACAATTTGGCCTATTTCATGGTCATTCCCTATTTCTTTATATGCAAAAAAAGGCTTAGTAATGGAAGAATAGAGTATAGTAAGTAGATCTAAAAGAATAGGAGAATAAAGAGGTTACTAGAGAAGGAATAATAGTTTGGAAAGTTGGGCCCCTGGTTTGGAAAGGTTTCCTGGTGGGCCCCTGGCATCCCAATCCAACACTGGCAGGAAAAACCCTGGTTATTCAATGAGACATGGACTTGTCTGAGCGTCAGCTACAATACCGCAACAAGGTACTATGATATGGTCGATGTTATGGCTGTCACTTTGTATTTGAATGTATTTGAAATGCGAACCCTGTGGATGGACTGAGATGTGCAAAGTGTAAGTGCAAGTTGGTATCCTGCACTACACACTGAGCAGTCCAGGGGTAAGTGAAGGCAATTATTAGGTCTGCTGATAGCGGTAGTTGCATGAGCAAAGCAAGCCATGGCACACCGGTATATTTGAGTGACAGGCATACTTCCACCAATGACAGTAGGTGTGTACGAATACATTAAGTAACAATGACCATGAGATGAGAGAAGGCTTGTTGCGGGCAGGTGCTGACAAACTCAAGTGGAGCGTAATGGGGCTACTCCTGCATATATCGCTGGTAAGTGTTCTGCATAGAGGGCAATAAAGATGGATTTAACATTTCTTTGGACACAAGGCATTGATGCCTTTATTCTAATCTTGTTTTAATTCCGATTGGGGATATTCATGACTCAGGGTCACGTACAGACTGCGGGTTCAGGCAAATGCCCGATGGGCCACTTGATTTAGAATATAAATGGACTGCTCGCAAAAAAAAATGCAAATTAGGTCGGTCTTTAATATGTAAAGAAGCCAATCACTTTAGAAATGTAAATGAGCTGTCCATAAAAGCTTGCCACAGCTAAGCCAATGCCTGCATTTGTTAGTGCTTGAAAATTAATGAAGTCGTGCACTCACCTAACACTCCCTCAATAAAGAACGCCTGGTGCCCAGTGTAAGAGGTAGCGGCCATCCTCCATTTACAGTGCACAATTAGATACACTGGCACTTGAAGGCTGGTGAATGGCAGGGATCCCCCTTGCCATTTTATTAGTGCGAATGTGCACCCCTCAAAGTCCAGAAAGTCCAATATTTTTCAGTAATATAGTGCCCATCCAAAGAAAACTTGAGGCAATTATTTTTGGGTAATGAGTGGCTTGTGTTATAACACATAGACAAATACAAGAGGTCCTCTGCACTCAACCCATTATCAATATATTTAAGACATTGAAGCATTCTGTGCATACAGCTACTAAAAAATGCCTTACCCTTTAAACAACAGGGATTGTTTGTCCATATATTGCAATATATTTAAGCTGGCCAACTACGTCAAAGTCATCCCATATCTGGCCAGTCCTACGCTCAATTTCATCTGATTCATCAAGAATTCTATTGCTTTGTTATGCATTTTACAAAGGGACTAAGTTTTACCTGCAACTTACTCGCTGCTTTCAAAGTAAAACTCCCAAACTTGTATGCCCTTTTATTAGACACCAGTGGGATCACCTGACTATAGCTGGGAAGGGTGGGGGCTACAACAAGGAGCTGGTCACTGCTCCAGTATAACTATAACAAACAAGGAGAAGTTGTGCTCACCACTAATTTTTAAAAACATTAGGCGGGGGTGCAATGAGGCTGTGACCACAAAATACAAATAGACAAATACAAGAGGTCCTCTGCACTCAACCCATTATCAATATATTTAAGACATTGAGACATTCTGTGCATACAGATTCTTGATGAATCAGATGAAATTGAGTGTAGGACTGGCCAGATATGGGATGACTTTGACGTAGTTGGCCAGCTTAAATATATTGCAATATATGGACAAATTATCCCTGTTGTTTAAAGGGTAAGGCATTTTTTAGTAGCTGTATGCACAGAATGTCTCAATGTCTTAAATATATTGATAATGGGTTGAGTGCAGAGGACCTCTTGTATTTGTCTATTTGTATTTTGTGGTCACAGCCTCATTGCACCCCCGCCTAATGTTTTTAAAAATTAGTGGTGAGCACAACTTCTCCTTGTTTGTGTTATAACACAACACTGGACTTTGAGGGGTGCACATTCACACTAATAAAACGGCAAGGGGGATCCCTGCCATTCACCAGCCTTGAAGTGCCAGTGTATCTCATTTTGCACTGCATGTGTTAGTGCTCATGCCTCTACTGGCATATGGGTGGAACCAGGAATTCTTACCAACTTCAGTTAGTAATTCGAGTTGCTTGCTATATACCCAATCCTTTATGCCTATGATAGGTATGTTGGCAGCAGGAGGATCCATGCTCAGAACAATCACTTCAGCCTGTATATGGAACACTGTGATATGTAGCATTAATTGCATGAGACAGTCTAGTTTATTCAGGTATGCAACACTTTGGCCCTGTGACACACATTGCAATTAAAGTACTCTTATCTGCCAGGGTACATGGTCTAGCTGGGGACACACAAAAGAAAATTTATAATATAATGTAAGTATATGGTCACTAATCCATCAGATCAGATATCAGATATTTGCTGCAAGGACCAGTTCCAGCACATAGGGTGTATAATATTGCTACGGTGGTAATGTGATGTAAATTAGGTACACCCATTAACAGCTGGGTTCCTCTCAATAACATGGTATCACTAATGATATGCACTCCCACTGATAGTCCTGAATTAGCTTTGGTGCCATTGTATGCTTCAAATATTGTGTGTTTATGATCGCTCCCTGAGGACGGCTTGAGTTAGGAGCTAAAACATTCCTGTTTGATCCCTTCAAAGGGTGTAACTAATTTGTTTCTCATTGTAACTATTGAACCCATGTGCTTAAAACAGGAGTCTGTGTACTTCGAAACGTTGTACTGCTGGGATTAAGAATCTGCTTTTAATACAGCTAATCACATCAACAAGAGTGATTGCTGTGTCTATCTTTTCTTTTTTCTATTTATTCTGTTGCTGTGGCAGCAACAGATTTTTTACAAGGTGCACCATGCAGTGTAACTGGACTGTGTGGCAGTACTTGCTTAAGAGAATATGAATGATAACACAAAAACGTTTCTTTCACTCATGGTTAGTGGTTGGCTGAAGCCATTTATTGTCAAACAACTGTTTTTACTCTTTTTAAATCATAATCACTACACAAACTATCCAAATTACCCTGATCAAAAGTTTATATATCCTGGTGATTTGGCCTGATAACATGCACACAACTTGACACAAAAGGGTTAGAATGGCTATTAAAGGTAACCATCTTCACCTGTGATCTGTTTGCTTGTAATTAGTGGGTATGTGTAAAAGGTCAATGACTTTCTTGATTCCTGACAGACCCTTGCATCTTTCATCCATTGCTGCACAGATGTTTTTTGGATTCTAAGTCATGGGAAAAGGAGTTGAACTCTATAAAACAGGATAAGGATATAAGAAAAGATCAAAGGAATTGAGAATGCCAACCAGCAGTGTTCAATCTCTAATAAAGAATATGCCAAACAGCACAGAGACAAGCCTCAATCCGTTTGGTACAAAGTCATTTGGAGTGATGAGACTAAAATTTAACTTTTTTTGGCCACAACGATAAACGCTACATTTGGAGAGGAATCAACAAGGCCTATGATGAAAGGTACACCATTCCTACTGTGAAACATTGTGGTGGATTGCTGATGTTTTGGGGATGTGTGAGCTACAAAGGCACAGGAAATTTGGTCAGAATTGATTGCAAAATGAATGCAGTAAGTTATCAAAAAATACTGAAGGAAAATTTGCACTCATCAGCCCGGAAGCTGCACATGGGAAGTACTTGGACATTCCAACATGACAATGATCCAAAACACAAGGCCAAGTCAACCTGTCATTGGCTACAGCAAAATACAGTGAAGGTTCTGGAGTGGCCATCTCAGTCTCCTGACCTCAATATCATTGAGCCACTCTGGGGAGACCTCAAACGTGCAGCCCAAGAATATTTCAGCAGTCGATAACAATAATAACACATTATTGAACAACATAATGGGGAACCTATGGTAACCTTCCAGATAATAGATAAGCCTAAATGTAATGTGAGACATGGGGACAAAGATAAGGCTCTATCTAGGATGGAGGCCTACTGGATATAATATATTGACTCAAGACAATATATACATATGGTGGATTGAACCGAGTATGGGGACTAACTTGTTTCTACTAGTATACTTTGTTGCAAATTTTTGAATGGGTTTTAGCAGTAATTTTGTAATGGTTTAAGATATGAGTGGCACTATGTATTATATATATTAACCAGCCAATGTATTGTTGCTTTATTTAATGACAATGATCAGGCTGTCAACAAACATATTATGTTTCTATTTGGGTGCTTGCTATATTATGACCAAAGTCATTAATGTTATTCTGAGACATTTACTTTGGGATATTATGGTATGGTTTACTTTTTTCCTTTGCCCTGTTCATATACTTATATACTTATTTACTTGCTAATTTAATAGGATATTTATCTTAATTATGATCAAGTTACGTTGCATGATAATACTATGTAGTCTCCTACTTTGTAGGGAATGGCAGTGAAATGGTTAATGTTTTTAGAGGGGCTGGTTTTTTTTCCCTTTTAAATGATCATGCCACCAAAGCAATTTAGCTTTTGAAACGTGTCAAGCATGCTAAGAGATGTTTGTACTGCTCTAATTTTTAAATGAAAGAAAAATAAAGAGATGATTTTAAGTTTGCTGGTGCTCCGTGCTCAAGTATTTTCTACATAGATTGGACGCATCGGGAGTGTGTTCCACGTGCAGCACAGCGTGAAGCTTTATCTAAAGGTCTGTGAGTGCTTCCAGTCTTTCTATTACAATATCAAGAATTTATGGGAACTGGAGGCTTTTTGCCAGGAAGAATGGGCAGCTTTACTGTCCGAGAAGATAAAGAGCCTCATCCACAACTACCACAAAAGACTTCAAGCTGTCATTGATGTTAAAAGGGGCAATACACGGTATTAAGTACTGAGATATGTAAATTTTTGATCAGGGTCATTTGGGTAGTTTGTGTAGTGATTATGATTTAAAAAGAGTAAACACAGTTGTTTTGACAATAAATGGCTTCAGCCAACCACTAACCATGAGTGAAAGAAGTTTTTGTGTTATCATTCATATTCTATGAAAATGGTTAAGAAATCCTAAATTCTGCCAGGGAATGTAAACTTATGAGCACAACTGTATAGCCAGAGTCCACAGAGCTTTAATGTAGTTGTCAATTGTACATAAGGATCACTTCTCAAAGTTCAGTAAAACCCACAAAAATATGCTTTGAACAATTCCATCTTTATAAGAAGCTTGAGCCTCTGGAACAGTTTATAGTGAATGTTCCACAGGGTGCGGTCCTATAGAAAAGCATGTTCATATATTTTTTATGTTCATATAATTATTCTCATATAAGCCATCTGAGCTGGGACTGACTATGTTTCAGATCATGGCATTGTCTGCAGACAGTGTATAATTGGGGGTCTGTTTCTCCCTGAAAAACTGTCCAACTGGTACCCCTTTTCTTTCCCACTATGCTTTGGGAACTATGGTCTTCCATGCACATTTGGTGGGACTGTCCCAAAGCAGCTAGAATGTAGATACACATTTACTCTATTATTCATAATGTTACAAGCCTCAACTTGTTAAATAATAAGAGAATCTCTTGTGGAAATAAATATCTAAAGAAACAAATCGCTCATATTGTCTCTGCAGCAAAAACAATTATTGCAAACCCCTGGAAAAATTTTTCTTGGATGTACACTTGGTAAAGACTAGATTGGATAAGAGAGACTCAAGTTTGAAATGACACGGTATTTAAACAAACCTGGAACCATTAAATGATTTACAGTAATATAACATGCATGACTTCCTTTAATTATTGTAGTCCAAGAACTTGCAAATGAACTGCAATTCATTTAGTAGTCAGGAACTCCCTGATTTATGACCAGGGAACTGAAATTTAATGGCAACTTGATTCTCCAAAATGAGTCACAAGAGGCAGTGTTGTAGCCTGCCAGGTTATCTAAATGTATTTTTTACATGTTTTTGTTCCCTTACCCACACTTTCAATCCAACTGCATGCAATAGCCCAAGTAAAGGTCTATTAACTGGAAATACTGGAAAGAGAAGGCCTGACTTCTCTTACAAAGTGGGTTGGATCATTAGCCTGTTTGCTTTGTCTAAGCATTGAGTTCCTGTCCTAAGTTATGTCTGTAAATCTATTCCTGTTCTACCCTTGTTCCTAGGGTTCTGATTTTCCAGTTTTGATCCTTGGCCTGTTATTGAATTTTTGCTTGTCTGCTGCCTGTCCTGACTTTATGCCTGTTCTCGGACTATGTTATGTTTTTCTGTATTCCCTGACACTGCTCCTGAACTTAGACATTGTTTTTCTGCCAGTTCCTTATTACATTCTAAAGTGGTCTATGTTTCATTTTTTTCTTTATCAAATCTTGTTAAAAACAAAGTTTGTGTCTAGCCTTCACATGTTTAGTAGTTACAAAAAGCACAATTTGCCATTCTGACAAAATAATCTAACACAGATTTAATCAACAATAGAGGCTACAGTTTTAAGTTTCATAGGGTATCTTTGTGTCTGACCCATACTCATGGTTTTCCAGAGAAAGTTGCTTTCTCATTTACCCTAAACTCACTAGGCCGCAAAATGTTCACCTTCGAGTTAACTTTTAGTACGATGTATAGAGTGATATTCTGACAAAAATTGCAATTGGTTTTCATTTTTTATTATCTGTGGTTTTTAGTTATTTTTATTCAGCAGCTCTCCATTTTTCAATTTCAGCAATTCACAGTTCAAATTACCCTAGCAACTATCCACTGATTTTAATAAGAGAATGGAATATGAATAGGAGAGGACCTAGCTGAACACTGTTTTTCTATGGTCATCATAAATTCTTTTTTTTAATGTTCTGTCCAGTATTACATCACTTGATGTGAATGTTACCAAAAAGAAAATAGAAAGTGACTGCTGTTGCCAAATTAATGAAAACAGAGTAGTAAAGCATCACAACATTAATGTATGTTTTATTATGCACTATTTACTTCACATACATTTTCTCCGTTTTCTACAGTACATTCATTTTTTGTATGGTAAATGCTTTCTGTGACAACAGATTATATGTGCAGACTCTCAATTATTATGTATTTGTCATGATGCCATGGTGTTTTTCTTTTTTTTTTTTTAAACCTGTTTTTTATTGAATTTTGTGTCAATACAAACATTTAAAATAAAAGAAAACAAAATACAAAAATAAACAACATATAAAATTGTCTTACAATACAGTGTGTTTTGACGTGGTTTTGAGCTGCATTACACGTTTTTTGTTTAAGTGCAATCAACCTATGTAAGTCTAGTTTCCTGCTTTTTATTGCTCCGTGGGTACTGATTACAGCGTCTCAATCCACGGGCCCCACATTGCCTGAAACTTGGACGGACAACCTCTGGCCATGTATACCACTTTCTGTAGGGGGAGTACTTCATTTATTAATTGTTTCCACCTATTCAGGGTAGGGGGACTAGTATCCTTCCATGTTAACAGTATACCTTTTTTTTGCATAATATAGCATTTGGAGATAAAATAACCTCTGACATGTGGGTAGAGTTAGAGGTTCAGTGTGGCCCATCAGGCATAACTCAGGGGATCGTATGTTCGGCAGGTCAAACCTAGTCTGGATAAAGTCCAGTATTTTACTCCAATATCTTTGTATGAGAGGACAGTCCCAGAACACATGGAAAAAAGTGCCTACCTCCCCCCCACATTTATAGCAATTGTCTGGGGTGCCTGGGTAGATTTTGGCTAATCTGTGAGGAGTAAGGTATATTCTGTGCAGGAATTTTATCTGTATTAACCTGTCCCTGTTTGTTATTGATAGTTCAGGTATTTGCTCTAAGACCTCCTTCCATGTCTCCCCCTCCATTTCTGGGATTTCTGCCGCCCATTTAGTTCTTAATCTCTCTAAGTGAGAGCCCGCTGTGTTTAGGATTATAGTGTAAAGCCAAGTGATTGACTTTTTTAATCCAGGCTTCCTTAGGTAGCTCTCCATTCTGGATTGAGTTAAATCCAGTGGTCTGGATTGGAACTGGGTCTGGAAAGCATGCCTCAACTGTATATATCTGAAGATCATATGGGATGGCAACTGGAATTCTGCTTTTAGTGCCTGAAAGGTTTTTAAATGCCCTTCTGCCACTATTTGTGATAGGTATTTTATCCCCTTTGAAGCCCACAACCCAGAATCTGGTATTTTTTGTAGGTGTTTCAGTTTAGGGTTCTCCCATAAAGGGGTTCCTGGTGACCAGGTTTCAGGTCGGGGGTACCAGCGCCTCAGGTATAGATCAAAGATCCTCATCACTGGTTCCATTTGGGCAGTGTGGGGGAAGGCTGACCGCTGGCCTCTATATAGGTGATTAGCTAGTGCCTCAAGCGAAGTGGCACAAGCTGCTTCCGCCACTAGAGCATGATTATTTATATCTGGGGCCAACCACCAGTGAGCGTATACTAGTTGAGATGCATGATAGTATAATGAGAAGTTAGGCAAAGCTAATCCTCCTCTATTTGTTGGGGATTGCAAGGCCGCCAAGCTAATACGTGGGGACCGATTCGCCCAAAGAAAGGCGTTTGTTTTTCTATCAATTACTTTGAACCAGCTTTGGGGGATATACACCGGGGCATTGTGTAGTTTGTAGAGGAACTTTGGTAGAAAGATCATATTGATCAAATTGGCTCTTCCCACCAGCGAGATGGGAAGGCATGCCCATGATGTGGTTTTTCGGTGGTATTCCTGTAATACCGGGTCTAAGTTGTATCTTATATACTGTTTGAAATCTTTTTGTATGATTATTCCTAGGTATCTAAAGGAAGTAGCCCATTGCATCTGAGAATGGGCCCGGGCCCCCATTGGGATCTCATCAATTGGGAAGATAATGGATTTGTCCCAGTTTACCCTAAGTCCTGAGTACCCCCCTAATTTGTCTACCACTTGGAGCAGCCTCGACAGGGAAGCTTCTGGATCTGTGAGGTACACCAGCATGTCATCTGCATATAAAGACAACTTTTCCTCCACCCGGCCCAGTTTAAGTCCAACTATTTCCTGATCCCCTCGTATCTGGACAGCCAGAGGCTCTATCGCCAGGGCGAACAAAAGAGGAGAAAGAGGGCATACCTGTCTGGTGCCTCTATGGAGTTTAAAGGGCTCTGAGATATAATTGTTCACCTTAACCTGACTCCTAGGTTCCCTGTACAGTGCTCTAATCCATGCAATGTATTTGTCTCCCAGCCCGAATTTGCTGAGCGTTTTCCATAGATAGGGCCACTCAACTGTGTCAAATGCCTTGGCCGTATCCAGGAAAACCACCGCCCTACTACCTATGTTTTCATGTTGGGCTTTAATGTTTGTAAATAGACGTTTGACATTTATGTCCGTTGCCCTTCCAGGCATAAAGCCCGTTTGATCCGGGTTTATGAGGTGTTCTATCACCCCCTTGATGCCATGGTGTTTTTCTGGTATTTGAGACAACATGTCTGTGGTATTAGAACTGATATCTTATTTAATATATTTGGTTAGTCCTTTGAGTATATCTTCTCTTTCACTATGTATACTCAATTGTAATATTTGTGTGTGTGTGTGTGTGTGTGTGTGTGATAGCAACCTTATGTTGGGCTATGTGGAATATTTTGCTGCAATATCGATGAAAGCTCAGAAAAATATTAATAATATTTGCTTATTTTTTACCATGTCCTAGTAAACACTAAAATTAGATATAGATTTACCATCTTTCTCTGTGTATAATGTTAATATCTACTCTTTTACCCACTAGCTGGCACCCAGGTTTCTCTGATTTTGGAATATTAAAATATTAAAATGGTCATTTGCGTTGCAGCATGCAAAGTGTTTTTTAGATGCAACTCATCATGCCTGTTATCCATAATGCACTGTTTTTGCCCCTCAGTTCCACCTTATGTCACCAGTAGAATGTAAGAGATACAAGCACCCCCCCCCCCAATACAATTTGTGCAAGAGAACAAGTTCAGCACTTACAGGAAACAAGTCATAAGTAAGACCAGTATAGGACTGGGGTCCCCCAGCCCCAAAGCTCCAACCGGCCCTCCTGCCCTAGCCACAACCCCTCTGGCACCCCAACGACTACAAAGCAGGAAGTAGCGTTCTGTCTATTGATGTTTGACATCCAGTCACTCCAGCCTTTATACATTACATTTTGGCCTAACTATATTAGAAATTTTGTTTTTTTTTACAACAAAATAATTTAAAAAACTACAGAGCAGGTGTTAAAGATTTGCAATGCACAATTAAGACTGGCAATGCAATAAAAGTCTACTGAAGAATATTATATTGTGACAGGCCAATTTTTATTTGCAAAGTTTAGCTTTTTGCAAATTTGATTACATTCCTGCTTTGTGCCTTTGAAATTAGGCACATTACCTTTTGTTGCAGTTTACACATTGAATCATTTTAGCAAACATATCAGTCTTAAAGCATCTCATTTGACTGCTGCGCAAGTGGGTGAAGTTGCATAGTGAAGAACGAGTGGCTGTACATACAAATGGATGTCCATATTTTCTTCTTACAGTTTAAAATACTTTCTTATCTCATATTAACAGGAATTCGATTTCACTTTGGAAGTTAACAGCTAGCTAAACCATTGAAATCAGCTTTACCACATTACCCTTTAATTTGTAACAAATTGATTACCGATTGCAGTCTCTGGCAGGCCTGTACAGTGAAGTCTGTTATCAGGAGTCTAATGCAAACAACCAGGCTACTCAAATGGAGCTAATTATGCAGCAGGGAATACAGCAACAATGGAAAACAAAACTGAATAAACTAAATTGAACATGCTTTAAGTCAAATCAGTGATGGTTCCAGTACAGTACTCAATATACATTAAAATTGGTTTACATGTTTTCACATGCATTAAACTTATGCTATTGCCATGCATATACCGTAGTTCCTTTCAAGTTGCTGTCAACTTCTACTACGCTCTCTCTCTCTGTTACTCAAGCATCTGTCTTATGCCGTCTGTTGTTTTCTCTTTATACTACTTCGTTAACTTATTCAGTCATTCAGTCACGATCAGTGGCCCAAACCCCAAATAGGGTTAATATTTAAAGTAACTAAGAGACAGTAGAAAAGATGCAAAGATGCTTGCAGACAGAGTGTTTATTAGCAAACAAAGGTAGAACAATAACTTACTGGCTCAGGAGTACAAAATAACAACAAAAGTCCAAAAACAGGTACTGTTCAGCCACAAAGGAAAGCAAGATCAGAACTTCAGCATGGGAGAGAATGCTGGAACAGGGTCTGACTGGATGTGGAAAACAGGAACATAGAACAATGTAAAAGGGCAATATTTACTTAAATATATATACCAGTTTGGTAAGATTCTTTACTATGCCCCTTAATTTGATATAAACTACAGTATATGTTGCTCAAGTATTCAATTTGGGGGTATAGTTTTCCTTTAAATAAGGGCCCTCTGCTGGGAGCTAATTGGGAAATAGACTGAGCCTTCAAGTTAGTTCAGAGCAGCTGAAATAATTAGCAGCTCCAGGCTAACCATAGGGACCTCAATACAGGTTAAGCCTATACTATAAATTGAAACATTTTTATTTCCAGCAAAAACTCATTACTGCTGAAAAACATCCTCTAGGTATATAATGTTCCTTTAGTTAATGTATCTTGTCCCTGAATTACATATTGTACATCTTTAGATAAGTCCAGCAATACAGCTGTATATCCAAGTGATTTTTTCAACTTTTCTTCTGTCTGGGGTCTACAGAGCCTGGCAGCACTATCTACACCCATAAGCAACTCATGGATTGATTATAATGGCTACATTATACATTTTAGTTTTATTTGTAGATCCAAAAGGGTTCTCAGAAGATAAATAACAGTGCTTGTTTTGGAAGTCACATTACTCTGATCAGTGTTTTTTTTTCTGTCCACACAGAAATAATTGCCATGCTAAAAATAGTATATCTGTCAAGCTAATATTTTCATAATTGAGCAAATGTTCAGTGATTATATACCTTGCTCTTCATTAACCCATTCCCTATATTTACAATACCAAAAAAATATATTTCCATGATACAAACTTTGTTTGTTGAAACGCATCATTCTGATTTACAAATATCCAGCAAAGACCTAATTTAGCTGTGGCTTCAAATGGGCTCATTTATGAACCTGGTCACAGTGTGCAAAGAACTAGTTTGGACACAGTTAGCCATGTTTTTAAAGGGAAACTGTCATGGGAAACATGTTTTTTTTTAAATGCACCAGTTAATAGTGCTGCTCCAGTAGACTTCTGCGCTGAAATCCATTTCTCAAAAGAGCAAACAGATTTTTTTTATATTCAGTTTTGAAATCTGACATGGGGTTAGCCATTTTGTCAATTTCCCAGCTGCCCCGGTCATGTGACTTGTGCCAGCACTTTAGGAGGGAACTGCTTTCTGGCAGGCTGTTGTTTTTCCTTCTCAATGTATCTGAATAGTACGCTGTTATCTGGTTACCTTCTCATTGTTCTTTTGTTAGGCTGTTGGTTGGGGGAAAGGGAGGGGGTGATATCACTCCAACTTGCAGTACAGCAGTAAAGAGTGATTGAAGTTTATCAGAGCACAAGTCACGGGACTTGGGGCAGCTGGGAAATTGACAATATGTCTAGCCCCATGTCAGATTTCAAAAATGAAATATAAAAAAATCTCTTTGCTCTTTTGAGAAATGGATTTCAATGCAGAATTCTGCTGGAATGCCTTGAACCACAATGCAGCATTTTTTCACAGTTAAAGCATAATTGGAGCTCACTTGGATTTGTACTCAGATCTTTGGTACTGACTCGTTATATTCCATACTGTATATACGGAATATAATAGTCACAATAAATACTCATTACTTGGCAGCCCAGAAACCAGTTACATCAGAATTATAATTATCCCTGTAGCACAGGGGTGTCGAACTCAATCAGAGAAGGGGCCGAAATCTAAAACCCAGCCTAAATCGCGGGCCAAATATACAAGTACAAGTATAAATACCCCCAGAACTCACAAACAGATGGCACAGGGGCAAGTACATGTATAAATACCCCCAGAACGCACAAACAGATGGTACAGGGGCAAGTACATGTATAAATACCCCCAGAACTCACAAACAGATGGCACAGGGGCAAGTACAGACATAAATACCAGCAGAACACACAAACAGATGGCACAGGGGCAAGTACAGACATAAATACCCCAAGAACTCATGAGTACAAGGCTGCAGACTGCAAAAGATAGGGCTTTCCTTGCTTCGTTTTCTCCCGCGCTGCTATCTGTGCTGCTGGCCAATCAGATGCTCCCTGGCTGCTCTCTCTCCCTGTAATACGATCCCGGCAGCTCTGTGACAAGGGAGGGGGGAGCGAGCAGCTAGGGAAAGAGGGAAAAGAACACGCTGCTGCACAGCCAGGCGGCCGGCGAGATCACAAGCCTCTGTCAATGCGGGCCAGATTGCAAGGCCTCGCGGGCCGGATTTGGCCCGCAGGCCTTGTGTTTGACATGTGTGCTGTAGCATCACCTTTTATAACATAGTAACCTTATTTTCTGCTTAATATTTTGCAATGGTCCATAAGCTTAGCTTCCCAATAACTGCCCAAAGCACACCGACCTTGTGCAGAATCACTGACACTCAAAAATTCAACAAAATTGTTGGGGGGGTGCAACTTTTGTGCATGATTGTTATAGATATTATTTAGTCTGGTGCAGGAAATTCAATATATATAATATATGGCATTTATACCATATATATATATATATATATATATACCAGCAAATTTAGTATATAAATTAGGCATTTATACCCATATTTATTGTTAGGGTTCAGTTATCCTTTAAGAGGATTCCAGCTCTATATACTCAGCCAGAGTTGATCAGTGTGGTTTAAGCAACATGATGTATTTCCTTTAGTACTCAATGAGACAGTGTGCAAAACGAAAAACATGCAAAGCACCATGTATCTTACTCCCCTTATGTGTATCTTTGAATAGTGCAAATCTCTGTGCTTACATACATTTCCCCCTAGTAGTGAATGCCACACAAGCCTAAGGCAGGTGCTCTCTTATATCATTCTCACAAAATACCTGGTACATTTGCAGTTCTACTAAGAGCAGCATATTTGTATGCCTCTGTGCCACTGGCAGCCACTCTGTGTATAGTTTAAAAAAATGCAAATGAATAAGATAATTGTTAGTGAAAACATTACATGGCAGCACCCTGCACACAAATTAGTACAGAAGAAGAAAAAAATCATGGCGGTTATCTGAGAAAAAATACTCCAACAAGATATTCTCTTAAAAGGGACCTGTCACCCAGACAGAAAACCCTGTGTAAAAAAAAATTCTTTTTAAAGTAAATATTAAATCCAAATTCTTTTTTTTAAATGAATGCATTTATAGTTTTTTTTTAAACTTATTAAAAATCTCATCTGTCAATCAAATATTGTCTGCTCCGCCTCTATGACTCACTTTCCATTCAGCACTTACTAGATGTCCCTACAATCCCCACATTCCCCCTCTGTCTTCACCATTTAATTGTGTGTCAGTGAATGGGGATGGACATCAGGTCCCCCATTCTGGTGCAAAATCAAGATTTTGAGATGATGTAAAGCTTTCCTTAACTACAGTGTACACAAAATGGCTCCTGTCTCCTTGCTATAATTATGAATTCCCAGACCAAAGAAAACAAGATTCAAATAATTTATAATGTGTAATTAAAGTTCATTTTGTTTGACTAACAAGATAAAATAGGATTTGGAATGATTTTTTTGTGTGACAGGTCCCCTTTAAAAAAGGCAGTGACATCAAACAGGGAAAATACTTTATGCAGATTAATATATTGCATAACAGTATATCAGCATTTGACGATAAAGTGCTTCTTCCCTGCAGTGGTGCTATTTTGCATAAAAAGATTATTATTCTGTAGGTATGAAAAGAGCCATGACTAACATGCAAAGCTTGTTTATGACATCTTAGGTACTAAAACCACTGATTTCATCGGTTACTCTCTTTACAAAACGAGCCCTGCAGTTTTACATGCCTGCCTCTATTACTGCAAATTAGATTATTTATATAGTGTAATATATTAATAAAAGGCAACCACACAGTTCTTTCATGAGCAGGGTAACAGTACTCTATAATTAAAATGTATGTTTACCCCTTTTGGGTTACAATCGCCCATTAAAGCATGAGTCCTCTATAATAGCCTACCAAGGAAACTGCAAACACAGTTGTGTTAAGGCAGAAACAGATAGTAAAATTACTAAAATAAGCAGTTATCAGTAAATATCACATATGATGGCTCAGAGGTCCAATTAGTTCTTATCTGCTGACAGATTCTATGTTCTCCTGATGGAAGTCCCTGGAAAGTAGAAATTGTTAACCAGTAAATCTATGTTGTTAAAAAGAGAAGGAATTGGAACAATTCTATTACAGTGAAAAATAAAAAGTCAAAAAAGGACCTTCCCATATTGGCTAAACTAGTAATACTATGCAATTAAAACGTCTCTTTTAATCAATTTAGTGAGTCAGTCAAGTATATGTTTTCTTTCTCTTTATATTGACTTCCTGAGCACAGAGTTCTAAACAAATGCTTTAATTTTGCTTGTCGGGATTTGTAATACACTCGGTAGATTAGATATGATGCAAGCATTCTTTTTTTCATTATCCAAAGTATTAATAAAGTGATTTAACAGTCACAATGAAATAGTAGTCCCCAGAAAGTCTTTAGGGAAAAAAGTATAAGTTCTTTTTTCCCCTAAAGACTTTCTGGGGACTACTATAAGAATGACAAACCTACCAATGATGGTGCGGTCCAGATCTTATGTTGAAAGCATTCAGTAACGTATGCTTTCATGTCATAAACACTTTTCTTATAATGAATCATTTTGGTTTCTCAAGTGTTTAGTCTTGGTTAAAACCACACAGAAAATTGCCACTGTGTTGATGGGGTGCAATACATAATACTTAATATTATGCTTTACAACTTGTATACTGTATATCATAAATATACTTTTAAAAAGGCTTTTGGAAAGTTTCAGTTAAAATGTAACATTTTAACTAATTGACCAGGGATTTCAATAAAACGCATGAGTGTTACTGCTTTAAACGTTCCTGCTTTTGTGTTAAAATACTTTTTTAATGCATTTGGGGATTATTAAATGGTTATTATTTGCAAAGTATGCACATTTTAAATAAGATGACTACAAGATCTGAAGGAACTAAAAATAATTAGACTTGGTTGGTCTATTTTGCAGCAATCACGATAAAGTATTCTCTCTGGAATAAAAGTTGGTAATTATAGAAAGAATAACACTTCACTCCCCCATATCTGTAAATGAGGCGTGGCTCTGCACGGCACAGAATTAGATGGTGTGGGGCTTTCATTGCTCATTAAACATTCACATCTGTCCTTTTTATGTTTTTAAGTGTTGCTTCCTATGTACAGTATGAACAGCAAGAAGGAAAATACAGATATTTTCTACATGCATGAAAAATTGTTTTCAGTAGTCAAGGTAATGAATGATCTTACATGCTAAATATTTCAAATCCATGCATGTCCTTAATATAACAGGGCAGGGAATGAATTGATTAAATCCACATGACTTGTTTGTTTAACCCAATTTAACTAAACTAAGAGCATACATTACTATGAGTTTCTAGGTCATAATATTGCTGTGATATTATGGGGGGGTGGCACTTTAAACCCAGTAAATCCATTCAATAAATGAATAACAGCAATTAAGTACTTTTTTTGCAGCTGTTTGATCAGTGAATAATGCTTGCTGATAAAGTCATCTGGTTCTGTCACTGTTATTGTCCCTATTCTAGCTGAAAATGACTAAAGGTACAGCCAGGCACAATTTGAACATGATCCCTGCTGCTTTTGGTATAAAGCTTTATGACAAAGTGCAAAATTCTTATTCTGAGCATGTCATTAAGCAGATACAAATTCATTGCCCAGGATCATTAGATGGCAATGTTCTCACTTAAGCTCATTAATGGGATGCTAGAGATTTGCATATGATTAAGAAATGTCAGGTTGCATTGACTCTATAAGCTAAAAATCTATACTCTGCATACTCACACATCTAAACTGGATTTAAGGTCATGACAACTAATAGATATTTCTATTTATAAAACATGGGGAGGGAGTTCCAAGCAAATCATTATTTTTAACTGTGTTTTTTTTGTACACAAATACTGGGAGAAATATGACTGATTAAAAGGTAACCAATTGAATAATCATAAGAAAAAACAGTACTTTTTTTCAGAGGTTTATGAAACAAGACCCTATGCCAAGTCACAGAGAGTCAAAATGAAAATCATCGGTTTGCTTAATCTGCTTCTCTTAAGCCTAATAAACATGATAAAATATTAGCATGGGCAAGACAGGAGGTTAACTGGCAGCCAAATGGATAATTTATATGTAATAAGTTAAAAACAGTGACCTCACCTAAGGTAAATAAGCTCTTGGGCTATAATAAAAGTGCTTAAGTGAGTGGTTCCAATTCTTAAAGTAAAACTATACCCCCAAAATGAACACTTGAGCAAGTGATAGTGTATATCAAATTAATTGACATATTAAAGAATCTTATCAAACTGTTATATATATTTAAGTAAATATTGCCCTTTTACATCCCTTACCTTGAACCACCATTTTATGATGGTCTCTGTGCTGCCTCAGAAATCACCTGACTAGAAATACTACAGCTATAACTGTAACAGGAAGAAGTGTGGAAGTGAAAGATACAACTCTGTCTGTTAATTGGCTCATGTGACCTAACAAGTGTAGTTTTTTTGGTATGTTTGTGTGCACCGTGAATCATACAATCCCAGGGGCTGCCCTTATATTTTATTTATAAAATATTTTTACATTTTAGATTACCCAATGCCACATTCTAATAAAAAGGTATATTATGAAAATAGTTTACTTACATGAAGCAGGGTTGTACATATGAGCTGTTTTATGCAATATATTTTAATAGAGACCTACATTGTTCAAGAGGTATAGTTTTCCTTTAATACCTCTTATTATGATAGTCTCTTATATATGCAGGGTACCATACAACAACAAAAAATATTCAGAAGCAAGATTGCATCAGCTATCCCACATAAAAGTAGTATGTACAGTTGCAGCCAAGCTTGATAGGAGAAGGAAACCCTTTCGGTACAAGTCTCTGCATTCCTTGACTCATGGATTTGGCTTTTGCTTCTTCTCCCTTGCGGGTTTTTGCCATTGACAACAGACCCTTATCGTCGGACATTATCTCCTTAGCAACAGGGGAATTACCCTTGCAGGTTGGGACTTTGCACTCTTGCACTTTGACTAATTTCTAATTATTTATTGTCCCTCCTCTCCTGTGGTGTTGGGATTACCATGGTTGCAACTGCATAATCCCTCCATTGATTGGTACTCTGGGCAGATCTCTTCCTGGAGTCCATTTTGTCAAGAAAATTCTACAAGGAATTCTCTGATGTCTTCTTTAAAAAGTCTGCAGAATTCCTCCCTCCTCATCGTCACTACATTTGCCCCGTCAATCTCCTTTCTGGATCCATGCCCCCTAGAGGTCACACCTATCCACTCTCTCCTGTGGAAACTTCCCCCATGATTAAATTCAAGAAAATCTCCAGTGGGGATTTATTCGTCCCTCTACCTCTCCGGCAGGGGCTGGCTTCTTCTTCGTGGAGAAGAAAGTCGGTGGTCTGCGGCACTGCATTGATTATCATGGACTTAATAAAATCATAGTTAAAAACCAATATCCTTTGCCTCTGATCACTGAACTGTTTGACCAGCTGAAAGGGGCTTAGATCTTCACTTAGTTTGATCTACACGGGGCATACAACCTCATCTGCACGAATGGAAGATGGCATTCAACACTCAAGATGTGCACAACAAATACCTTGTGATGCTCTTTGGCCTCTGCAATTCCCTTGGCTATATCTTTCCCCAGAAGGTTTTGTCTCCGCGATCCAGGAATGGCCCCTTCCTTTGAGCACCAAGGCTATGCAAAGATTCATTGGGTTTGCAAACTATTATCAACAGTTCATCATGGGGTTCTCCTCACGCATTGCCCCCTTCCTTGCTCTTATCCAAAAAGGGGGTTAACCTAACTCATGGCCTCCTTCTGCTATCGAAGCATTCCAATCCCTGAAGGATGCTTTCACCTCTGCCTCTGTCCTCCGACATCCTGATCCTGTGTTACCCTTTTTCATTGAGGTGGATGCCTCTGAGGTTGCAGCCGGTGCTGTCCTTTCAAAGAGACATTCTACTGATGGAAAATTACATCCTTGTGCGTACTTCTCCAAGAAATTTTCTCCAGCGAAAATTTTGGGATGGCGTTTGTACCCTCTGAGCTTCGTTTGCCTATTTAACAACAAACTCATTATTCTGAGCAGGCTGGACACCCCAGTCCAGAAAAAACTCTTACTTAGCAATGAATTTCATTGTTGAACTGCCACCCTCAAAGGGGAACACTGTCATTTGGGTAGTTAAAGACTGCTTCAGTAAAATGGCACACTTCAATCCTCTGTGGAAACATCCCTCAGTGGTTGAATTATCTCAGCTTTTCATCAAATTTATTTTTCGGTTGCATGGCTTCCAAGCTGAAATAGTCTCGGACAGGGGATCTCAATTCACACTGAAGTTCCGAAGTCCTTATGTAAAGACTTGGGTATCACTCTTCAGTTCTTGTTTGCCTGCCATCCCCAAACCAGCAAAGCGGGTGAATCAAGCATAAGAGCAATTCCTGAAAAACCATGTTTCCCTTTGTCAAGATGATTGTTCTAATCTCCTCCTGTGGACGGAATTCTTTCATAATAATGCACTTGTACTGGAATGTCTCCTTTTATGACAGTGTATGGACAGCACCCCCAAGCCTTTCCACAAGATTTTGTCTTATCAGACATTCCTGCCACAGATGATCATGCAGCCCATATGTCTGCTATTTAGAGAAGAGCACATTCATTTAAAGATTCCTTCTCCCAATTTGGGTCCTAGGTTTGTCAGTCCTTTCCCCATTTCCGATATAGTTAATCCTGTGGCAGTCATACTTTAACTCCCCCCCTGGGATGCGAATTCCTAACATGTTTTATGTCTCCCTGGTGAAACCAACAATTTCCAATTGCTTCTCTTCTTATCAGTCTCCCCCTTCTGCCATCTCCGCCAACAAGTATGAAGTGGAAAAGATCCTAGATTCCAGACTTTCCAGGGGTTCTCTAGAGTTCCTCATCAAGTGGAAGGGCTTCGGCCCTGAAAAATGCTTTAGCGAGAAACACTCCCAAATGATCCTCGTCTGGTGAAACTTTTCTACAATCCGTTTCCCCTGAAGCCAAGACTTGGTGGTCCAGAAGCCCCCCATAGGGCAGGGGGTGCTGTCAGGATTGTCGGGAATGCCTGGCGGCGCAGCATATCTTCCAAGATGGCGGCGCCCTTCAGCTACACGTGCGTAGCGGCACTGGTGCAGGAAAGCCAGCATTGGAATGCCGGTGTGATGATTTCACGAGCCGGCACCAAATTCAAATAAAAGGATGCCAGTTCGATGCCCAAATATAGGTTCTGTTTTCTAGCATTCCTGGGTGCTGTTAAATGCTATTTGATTGATCTTTGGACTTTGACCCTTGCCTGAACTTTGATCTTTACTCCTTTTCTGCATGCCTTCTGATATTTGCATGGACTTTGACTACGATTGTGACTGAACCTTTGCCTGTACCTTGAACCTGGACTTTAACCCTAAAGTTTCCTCCTTGGTCCTGACATTTCCCGCTGGAGCCTATAGCCCCGTTATATTTGCCAGGCAATAATTTGCTGGGACGAATTTTCGCGAAGATGTGCTAGCATTCTACAAATAAGCCCACTGTAAAATAATGTTCCACATGTTAGAAAATGTCTGTGGGAAACAGGTTACCCCAAATAAGTTTTATGACTTTTTTAGCCCATCACCCTGATAAAAGGAAAAGTCGCCAGCGTTTTTTGAACTTAGACTAATTATCCACTCAGCATTTGATGTAAGTAAAGAAGATTGAGGAAGTTCTATGATTTCATCAAGTCACTTCAAGTCACAGAACAGTGTGAAGACAGTGAAACATGGTGGTGCAAGCATCATGATATCATTATACTATGGTGTTGGACAGATTTATCTAATACCAAGGATCATGGATCAGTTTCAATACATAAAATTACTTGAAGAGATCATGTTGCCTTATGCCGAACAGGAAATCCTCAATGGAGTCTATGGGCATTATATTATGAAATGCAGTGCATCAGAGACATGCATCCTATAGCCCCAGCTGTTATAACTCCTAGTAAATCCCAACAGGCCCTATTAAGCACTACCAAGATGCATTGTTGAAACACAGTAATCAGTCATTTCTTCTATAATATAAATGGCAGACAGCACCCTATATTTTTCTCTGCTAAAAACAAAAATGTGCTAGTGTTCACTTCTGTCTGCCAGTTGAAGGATTAGTTGTTAATTACAGCCAGATAACAAACACTAAGGGGCACATTTACTAAGGGTCGAAGTGAATAAAATTCGAATTTAAAAAAATTTGAACTACAAAATAATTTTGGGCTACTTCGACTATGGAATAGGCCAAAATTCAATTCAAATAGGAAAAAATTAAAAAATTCGACTAGTCGAATTTACAAAGTATTGTCCCTTTAAAATCCTTCGAATTCAACACTTCGCCACCTTAAAGCTGCCGAATTGCCATTTTAGCCTATGGTGGACCACCTAGAACCTGTCCTGAAATTTTTTCTAAGTCCTAGGAATTGGGAGGATTTCACAGAAAAATTTTCAATTCGAACAATGCAATGGAACGATTTGAACAATTTTTATTCGATTGAAAACGGACCTATCTATCGTATTAGGTCCGTTTTCGATCAAAAAAATTTAGATGGCCGAATTTCGAAGATTTTTCACTTCGAAATTCGACAATTGGTAAATCTGCCCTAAGAAAGAGTTAATTGAAATATTACCAAAACATTCTGCATGAACTAGGTTAATTTAATAGATTATACATTTACAGTATTTAGAACATTCTTTTTGTTAATGCTTCCATTTAGAGCTTTCTGATGGCATTCTTATAAAACTTATATTAATCTAACAGCATCACTTACTTAAGATGTTATGCATGTTTATGACATTAGTTTTGCCAAATGGAAACACAAAAGAGAGACTAAAACAAATCCCTCATGTAAGCCGGCCTTGATTTAGAGCTAGGTATTACTCAATTAGACCATACCACAATAAGGCTGCAATGGAAACATTTTCATTATTAAATGTATGATACTCTATTAAAATTCTATATTCTTTAAAGGAACAGTTCAGGGTAAAAATAAAAACTGGATAAATAGACAGGCTGTGCAAAGTATAAAATGGTTCCAATATAGTTAGTTAGCCAAAAATGTAATGTATAAAGGCTGGAGTGACTGGATGTCTAATATAATAGCCAACTTCCTGCTTCTTAGTAGTGATGGGCGAATCTCCCGAGATTCGCTTCGCCGAAAAATTTGCGAATTTCCAGAGAAATTCTCGAATTGGCGAAAAATTCGCGAAATGAGTCGTGGGATGCTTTTGATGCGCGTCGCGTCAACTTTGGCGCGTCGCGTAGTTTTGGCAAGCGAAATTTCGCTGGCGTTTCGTGAATTTATTCGCCAGCCGTGAATCGCGGGAATTTGCAGCGAATTCGCCCCTGGCGAATAAATTCGCCCATCACTACTTCTTAGCTCTCTAACTATGAGTTAGCGACTTGAATGGGGGCCACATGGGACATAACTGTTCAGTGAGTTTGCAATTGATCCTCAGCATTCAGCTCAGATTCAAAAGTACCAGTTATGGCCCATGTGGCCCCCCTCAAGTCCCTGATTGGTTACTGCCTGGTCACCAGGGTAACCAGTCAGTGGAAAACAAGAGAGCTGAAAAGCAGGAAGCTGGATTCTGGCTATTATATTAGACATCCAGTCACTCCAGCCTTTATACATTACATTTTCTTAACTATATAAGAACCATTTTTTATTTTGCACAACCTATCTATTTACCCAGTTTTTATTTTTATACTGAACAATTCATTTAAAATATATAATTTCTAATGCATTGTATGAGCCTTGTAGTTATAATTTGTTTTTTTGTATATAATGAGTGTTTGATGTATATGTTATGTGCTATGTTGCCACTTTATAGATGAGTGTTGTTAATAATAATAATAATAATAATAATTATATATATGAGACCCACTTTTTGTTAGACAGCCTACTACCTTGCTGCTGTGGAGTCTAATAGATTTTGATTGCAGAGTGCTATGTTGCCACTTTATAAATAAGTGTTAATAATAATAATAATAATAATAATAGTAATAATAATAATATTATATATGAGACCCACTTTCTGTTAGACAGCCTTGCTGCTATGGAGTAAATTTTCTATTAGAAGGATTTTGATTCTAATGGGAAAAACATGTTTGGGAATAGAGATTAAAATATATTTTTTTGTTTAAGAAGGATTTTGTTTGATACATATGTATGCCTGTCTGTTGCTCGTCTGTTGTTTAGTGCATTGTTGCCACTTTTTAAATAAGTGTTATTATTAATAATGACGATGCAGCTCTTTTTTGTACTTTGCACACTGCTTGCCCATTGTATATTGCTTTGTGTTTACACAGCTTACAACCTTTGCTGCTGTGGAGTAGATTTTCTATTAGAAGGATTTTGATGGGAGAAACATGTTTGGGAATAGAGATTAAAATATAAATTTTCCACTGAAATGCTAACAGGCACCTGGACAATATCATATTCCCATCTAGCTAAAATTATATTTGATTCATATAAGTGAAATTGTACCCAAACTACATGAAACCCTGATGTATGCCTTTGAGAATTTCTGTTTACCCAAAACGTTTTTTGACACAACAATTGTGGTCATCCCCAAGCCGGGAAAGGACCCCACACTATGCTCTTCTTATAGGCCAATCTCCTTGCTCAATATGGAAATTAAAATTCTTCCAAAAATTTTAGCTAAACGTCTTGTCAAGATGGGGTCAGCCATTGTGGAACCAGACCAGATGGGCTTCATGCCTTCTAAATCCACTAGTTTTAATCTGAGAAGACTATTCCTTAATTTACAACTGAGACATGAAAATCTGGGCTCTAGGCTGGTGGTTTCTTTAGACATGGCTAAGGCATTTGACTTAGTTGAATGGCCATATCTATGGGAGGTAGTAACTAGGATGGGATTTGGTCCTTCTTTCACAAAATGGCTTAAGCTGATATACCGTGAACCAAGGGCATCTGTCAGGAATAATGGCATTATTTCCTCACCATTCCACCTCACAAGAGGTACCCGCCAAGGGTGCCCTCTCTCCCCGTTAATTTTTTTCTCTGGCAATTGAACCTATGGCCATAGCGATTAGACAATCTCAAAGGGTAAAGGGACTCATATACAAAACAATTGAGGAGAAAGTTTCACTCTATGCAGATGATACGCTACTGTATTTAGCGGACCCGCATGATTCACTCACCTCTGTGCTTGGGATTGTCAGGAAATTTGGTACATTTTCGGGCCTTCAAATTAATTGGGACAAGTCTGTAATCTTTCCCATTGATGGACAACTCCCGACAGTGGTAGACCCGGATTGTAATCTCAAAGTGGTAGATAACTTTAAATACCTGGGGATAACAGTACACAAAGACCAAACGCTATTTTTGCAGCATAACCTTTACACCTTGCATCGTAAATTTAAGGATACACTTACACACTGGACTAAACTCCCTCTTACCCTTATAGGCAGAATAAATATATGCAAAATGATCTATCTCCCTAAATTTCTCTATATCTTTAGTAATACCCCCTGTCACATACCCAAAAAAGCCTTACACGATATAGACCGCAACACAATCGGAATTCATTTGGGGTAATAAAACACCCACACCATCCAGAGTCACTCTCAATGCCCCGCACAAACAGCTGGGACTCAATTCTCCAAATTTTGAACTATACTACCTTGCCTCCCAGGCCTCACATGCAGCCAGCTGGAAAGTGTTTGACGCAGAAAACCTGGCTTCCGTAATAGAAGCCTTATATTTCACTTCAGTGGAAAGCCTACACAATGCTTTAGAACCCAAAAAGATGTTGGTCCCTTATTACCTGCTATGGATGCTACTAAAAGAGCCTGGGATGCTATGGTACAAATTACTAAGGCCGACATTACTTTATCTCCAGACTCGCCTTTATGGGGTAACAGTCATTTATCTGCATTTTGCTACATTCATATAATTGGGAGCTTGGGCTAAGTTAGGGTTAAAACGAATGTCCCAAGTGTTCTTTGATGGGAGGCTCCATACGCTGGCTACTCTTCGTCAGATCCTTTCTCTGCCTGACCTGTCCGAATTTAGATTCAACCAGATCACCCACCTTTTTACAGCGCAATTCCCGACTTTCCCTTTGTAAATACAATACATGAAGGAGTTGATAGCTCAGCCCTCTGTCGCATACGTATAAACACATAATCTCTAATAGATATGACCCGAGGCCCAGAGTGAAATATAAGTGGGAAATTAGTGGAGTCAGTGTGGATCCAGATGATTGAAATAATAGACAACCTTTACACTCCGTTAGTAAGTGTCAGAGACAAACTTATTCAATTTAGGATCATACACCAAACATACCTCACCCCGCAGAAACTATTTGTAATGGGTAGGGCAGCTTCACCCGCCTGCCCTAGATGTGGTGCTTCTGTCGCCAACTTTATGCATTTAATGTGGGACTGCCCTGTGATACTCCGATTTTGGAGAGCAATTGTGCACTTTATGGCTGCTGAACTGGAACTTCCCCAAATACTTAACCCTGCTACCTGTCTTCTGGGCCTTCTTGATTCGGTGATACCAAGAATAAATACTAGATGCCTGATGAGATTACTTCTCTTCTAAGCCAAAAAAGTGGTTGCCCTTCACTGGATGGGCCCTTCGCCCCCCGACGCTGAGTAGATGGATTGGACTAATTAACTCGCAATTGGAATTATATAAACTCACGTACCTTGCCAGAGGATGCCCAAAGTTTGAGAATATATGGAATCCTTGGATTGAGTCACCTGCCACCTCAACTATCAATTGATTGACAATTTTCAGCCGCATTTTCCTCCCCCCCTCCTTTCTTTTCTTTTCTTTCCTTTCTTAACTTGCTTTTTTCTCTTTTCTGTTCATTTTGGAAAATTCTATAAAAATTACTCTTTAAAAAAAAAAAAAAATTATATTTTATCACTAGTATCAGTTGAAGCAAAATTCTGCAAATCTGTATCTGCTTCACATCCAAAATTGATATTTCCAAAACATTCACTGGCATTTCTTAAGGCAGCACTGTAACAATCCATCAACAATAATAAAATCAGTGAACTTCCAGCATGACTAATAAATTGTGCACCAGTAATAAGATACTGCACTGTATGTTGTATAAACTGGATGCAAGCAGCAAAAGGCAGAGGAAAAAACAATACATAAATGAAAAAATAAGCTTTAGACCCAATCAATGCCACTAAAAGCCTATAAAAAACAACATTTTCATCAGCTTCTTGCTCAACTTTTTTGGATTTGGGTTTTTCGGAAACCCAGGGCAAATCAGTATATTTTCTGGACATCTGTCATTGACTTCTACATGAGCTCCTAAGGTCTGAGTTTGAGAACTCTTAAATGTGGACTTTTAACACCATCGGGGTTTGATAAATCACAAGGAATTCAAGTTTATTTTTTCCTAAAAGAAAAAGTGTTTTTCCTCTTTCAAAAGTCAATGACAAAAAATTGGACTTTAATAAATAACCCCTGAAATTTATTTTTGGAATTAAAGAGCAGCAAGAAAAAAGGATATTTAAAATGGGAGATGGCCATGAGTCTGGGTGGAATGCTTTTCAGAGGAACTCAGTCTTATCAAGCCTTCTTTTATGTTTTAATGGGGAGAAGGCAGCCCACACAAACACAGGAATAACACATACAAATTCCTTGCAGAAAGTGCCTTGGCTGAAATTGAACCAATGTTGCAAGTGTAGCCCATCCTTGAGTGTGCTTTTATGTGAGGATTGGTGACTATGTGTACAGGACTATGCTGCAGTCGTTGTGCCAGTCTGAACAACTTACCCTCCAGTAGCTCCGGGATCTCTCCTGGTGCACTTGCCAGGTAGCTTAAAAGAAATTGCAATCCAGTGGGTTATGCTTCCAACAAATTACTGGTTTATAGTACAGTAAACGACATTCAGTTCCCATCATCAGGCAAAACATCAGTCATAGAACATCAGTGGAAAACATTCACACCTTGATATTTGAGAATAATTGCAATTGGGTAGGGCAGCCAGTCTTGGTGACTTCCCCAGCACTAGGAATCCCATGGGGACTCTTGCTTCCTGGCCTGACCTTTAAGCTCAACCACTCGTGTCCCTGTCTGGCAGATTGGGCACCACAAGGGTACTAACCCCACTTATCTCCTTGTTGGAGCCAAAGAGCTGCTCACTAAATATCCTGTTTCTGTTCTTCGCTCCTAGGGGTATATTTATCAAAGAGTGAAGTCAATAATGAAATTCTGCCACTCTTTATTCCTTTCTATTGGATTTTTAAAAGCGTATTTATCAAAGGGTGAACTTTCACTTTCACCCATTGATAAATATGCCTTTCAAAATCCCATAGAAATGAATGGAGAGTGGCGGAATTTTACTCTAGTGGCGGAACTTCACTCTTTGATAAATGTACCCCCTAGAGTGACTATAATACTACTACTGTGCTAAATATAACTTTCCCTACCTTTGGGCCACTCAGACCCAGTCCTGCTCCCCAATCTCTGCAGGGTGGGATACCAGGATCAGAGGCCCCTAGCACATGTGTGCTTCCACTTTTAACTATCTACACACTGCCATCTAGTGGCAATCCAATCTAAAAGGACCCTGGGCGATTTACAGGACCACTTTAGGTGGCTAAGATGAAGAGGGAGGCTGCCTGATTAAATATCCCTAAACCTTAAGGTCTCGACACACATTATTTGTTTAATTTTTATCAAAATGATGCTTGCCGATAACCACTGTGCCACTATGCTGCCCCTATTTTTTTAAACACAAGTGATAGCTATTTAGAAATGTTTAATAACATATATTTTGTATCAACCTTAATTCACCAAAAGAATATTATTAGGCAGAAAATTGCAAAACACAATTTTCTTTTAAACATTTTTAACGAGAGCAGTGACTCTGCTATGGGAAAACCATAACAAATCTGTCCCTTAGAAATAAGGCCCTTTCAGCTTGCTATAAGAAGAATGATTTGCTTGAACTTCCACCACCTGGAGATATTTTTATAGCAAGACCAGTACTGTATAATATATTGTATGTTAAAATGCCCAAGGGCTATGGCACATTGACTTTTGATCAATGTTCCTTTTCCCATGAAATACCACAGGCCACCTACATGCTTTTGAAAAAAGTTGAATAGAGTGATGCCAGGCATTATATCATTACTCATGGGAAAAGCTGTCTATGTTATTTTTAAATGTGTTTTCTTTCTTCTAGTTTTGCAGAAATGACCTCAGAGATGTCAAGCATTTTTCATCACTACTCCTCATGGGACAGTAGTGGCTATCTACTTTCTACATTTTATATTTTAAGGTGTAACTTTGAACTAGGGTTGATCTTTCTATTATTTTCTCCTCTTTAATGTTTACATGACTTTCTAGTAGAGTTAAGGTATAAAGATCCAGATTACGGAAAGACCTGTTATCTGAAAAAACCCAGGTCCCAATCATGCTGGATATCAGGTCCCATACCTGTAAAATAATAGTATAGTTTAGTATAGTATACAGGCATGGGATTTTTTATCCAGAAATCTGTTATCCAGAAAGCTCGGAATTATGGAAAGGCCTTATCCAAATAATCCTTTAATCCAAATAATGTCCATTTTCTCTGTAATAATAAAACAGTACCTTGTAATGGATCCAAACTAAGATACAATTAATCCTTATTGAAAGCAAAACCAGCCTATTGGTTTACATGACTGTCTAGTAGACTTAAGGTATGAAGATCCAAATTACAGAATGGTCCATTATCCAGAAAGCCCCAGGTATAAAGCATTCTGCATAAAAGGTCCCATACCTGTATAGTAAAATTAGTATAGTATAGTGGTATATGGGATCAGTTATCCAGAAATACCTTATCTGGAAAGCTCCTAATTACAGAAAGGCCTTATCCAAAAAAAAAACCATCTTTTAAAAAAAAAAAAAAAATCTTTTAATTAATCCTTACTGGAAGTAAAACCACCCGGTAAATGCCCCAAACTTTTTACTTTCCCATCGGTGCATATTCTGCCCTCTGGGGTTCACGGGCACCAAGGGTTAAGTAAAAAGTTTGGGGGGGAGTAATTAGGCTGTGGGTACAGACTTTTTTTTTCCCGAACAGGTTGAATTCTCCTTTAATGCTTACATGATATTCTAGTAGACTTAGGGGTATGTTTATCAAAAAGTGAAGTCAGAGATCTCCACAGCCCTCTAGGGTGAAATTCTGCCTCTCTCTCTCTCTCTCTCTCTCTCTATATATATATATTTATATTTAAATTCAGTAAATACATTGATACATATAATTGGCATAAACAGTATTAAAGGTTCCTTTGTTTTTGCTTACAGAAATAATTCATTTTGATTGCTTACAGAAATAATTCATTTTCCTCTGAATCACCATTGGGTTAAATAATCTGTTGTGCAAGTTGTGTATATAATAAAAATGGTTTAGCCAGTGTTGGGTTATGATAAGCTCAGCAACACTGCTGGAGAATAAAATGATTTTGATAATAACAACAACCAGCAATATATACAGCATATAAATAAAAGAAAATCAATATACTTTACAAGAGTTGAAAAATAATTCTTAGTATGCAGTATTAGTATGCTTAGTATGCTTAGTATTAGTATGCTTACAACTATGTATTAAAGGAGAGGGAATGTTAAAAAAAACTGGGGTGCCAATTTTTTAGGCACCAAAGTCACATTTACTAATGGTCGAATTCCGAAGTGAAAAAACTAATTTGACTATCGAATTTTTTTTAAAGGGCTTTTTCGATTGCAAATGGACCTATTTAGATTGAGTAGGTCCAGTTTCGATCGAATAAAAATCATTCAAATCATGTGATCACATCGTTCGAATCGAATGACTTGAACGATTTGTCTCAAAATCCTTTGAATTCCTAGGACTTATAAAAAATTTCAGGACAGGTTCGAGGAGGTCCCCCATAGGCTACAATGGCAATTTGGCAGCTTTAAGGTCAAATTTGAAGGATTTTAAAGGGCTAGTACTTTTTCAAAGTCGAAGAAGCCCAAATTTAAGTTGAAATTCGAATTTTTTAAATTCGAATTTTATTTAAATATTCACTTGGACCATTAGTAAATGTGACCCTTAATTTCTTTATAAACAAACCAGCCTGGTGTACTTTCCTCGATAGCAGGTGCCACCATGTTTTTACTGGTCTTAAGACAAACTGGCTTAATTTAGAGCAAGGGACACTGGGGACTAGAAAAAAACATGACATGACCCTGTAGGATTTATTTCTGCCCCAGAGACAAGTGCAAAATTGTACTCTGTAGTGCCCATGTTCAGAATACTGGCATCCGGGAAAACAAAAATCCAGTAAGTTCCAGAGGGCAATGTGTGGGCAGATGAGATCCAATACTTATCATTAGTGTTTTGAGCATGTTATTTTTTAATTCTAAAAGGACTAATTATTTACTCAGTTTAGTATTTTACTACTGCAATAGCAAAAAGCAGCAACTGTAGGACACTGCTTTAGTATTATATCAATATAGTATAAAGTAATATGTTCTAATATGTTCTAATATAAATAATGCAACACATTACCTACAATTATTCTCTCTAAAATTAAATAGTGAAATGTCAACACTTCAGTCATGAAATTATTCCACATGTTTAATTGCTCAGAGATGATGTCATGCTTGTCATTTTATAAAATCATCATTAATTATTTGTTATCCCCTTTGCTGTTTTCATTCTTTATCCTGTCAGTTCTATTTTCCCCCATACTCCTAATCCTGAGGGATGTTGGTTTTACATCTGTAGTTAGACCCTCATCCTTGATGTGTCTCTTTTTTTTTTTTATTACATCAAAGTCACTTTGTCTCACAGCGGACTGCATCAGCATTTGACAGTAAAATAAAAACTGATTATGCAAATTAAATTCTCTTGTTATAAACAATATTTATAACTTGCTGAATATTATTTCATAGACTGTATGATATATGATTTTGCAAGACTTTCTTTATATAATAATATTTATCTGTTCTTTATTTTCATAGATCTTTGCTTCTATGGCAAATGCGTGTAGATCATGATATTAATATCTCAGGTTTATTAAGATCCATGATTACTATTGATGTATTTTTTTAAAATTGCACCAAAGGTTCAACGTCTCATGGGCTTCCGCAGAAAATTTTCAGGGGGGGGGGAGGGGTCATAAAATAACTAGGTGCCAAGATTGTAGGAAATCATATTAATGGCAAAGCCCACAAAATCATTCACAGCTTGTATAATTGTGTAACTAGGGGGCTGTAGAAAGTATAAATCATGAGAATGTGCTGCACCATACATGACACAGTAAGTAATAGGTATGATATATTTGAAAAACATTTGACCTTTGACCCACACATAGAAAATTTAGGCTCTAAATATTTATAGCATACCGTACCTAATAAATTATGGGGCAGATTTACTACTGGTCGAATTAGAGGGTTAATTAACTCTTGAATTCGTCCAATCAAATTTTGGTTGAATATTAACCCTTAAAATTTGAATATCGAATTTGAAGGGTTTCAGAAAAATTCGGTCGAACAATTGAATAGAAAAAATTGGATCGAACGATTAAATAGTTTGAATCGAACTATTTTAACCATTCGATCAAATTTTTTATAGGGTTATACAGCAATTTGGTAGGTTTAATCTGGCGAACTAGGGATTCTAATAAAAATTTAAAGGGAAAGTAATTCGACCATCGAATGGTCGAATGATCAAATAGATTTTTATTCAAATCATTCGAATCATTCAAATCAATCAAATTTTTTTAATTCGATGGTTGAAGTGCCCAAAAAAGGTTTTCGAAAATTCTAATCTTTTTGAAAATTCAATCGAATTTCGAATCCTTCACACGAATTTAGTAAATCTGCCCCATGGTAACTCTACCTTTAGTCTGTAGGTTTTCCTATATACTTTATAGCAGGGGTCTCCAACCTTTTTTGCTCGTGAGCCACATTTAAATTTAAAAAAGAGTTGGAGAGCAACACAAGCATGAAAAAGTCCATGTGGATGTCAAATAAGAGCTCTGATTGGCTTTTTGGTAACCCCTATATGGACTGGCAGCCTACAGGAGAGAATGTTTGGCATGATTTCTGTTTTTTATGCAACCAAAACTTGCCTCTAAGCCAGTAATTCAAAAATAAGCACCTGCTTTGAGGCCACTGGGAGCAACATCCAAGGGGTTGGAGAGCAACATGTTGCTCGTGAGCTACTGGTTGGGGATCACTGCTTTATAGGATTGGTGGGTTTTAGGATAGACAGGTAGGATCAGTTAACTTATCTTTTCCTCTGCTTTCTAGTCCTAAAATAAACTGCTACCAGTTTTGTAATCATAATCATGGCATATAAGTCCTTGTACGAAGAGGGCTGGTCTGCAACCGCTGATTCTGCACTCTGCACCTTGGGGTGGAGCTTTTATCCAGTACAAAGACCAGAGTTCAGCCAGACCCCAGGCAAAAGTGCTCTCTGTCTGAGCAATAAAAGGCATACTCTTACTCCCCCCTAGTGCCCCTGTTGGTCTTAAAATTTCCTGAATATGTTAATTGATTTGATAACATACATTTGATAACATGTATTATTAACATGCAAACTGCAAAACAAATATCAGCACAAAGAAATTAATATTTTTATGGCAATAATAACATTCTACTTTCTACAACGTTTGCCTTTGTGAATCTGTAGAATGTTTTCCACTGAAAAATGGGAGAAAACATAGTCCCATTAGCAGCATGTATTATGCTGCCATTTTTCAAATGAAAATTGATTACAATGCAACTCCCAGTGTTGCTAATATTGTTAATTAATGTATATACAAGAAAAATTGTGTTGATACCTAAGTGGAGGTGGATAAAATGTAGAATATATAATGAAGGTGCTACACATTGTCTGGAGAAATCAAAGACTGCACAGTTATTGAAATGTGCAGTTAACTATTGTAGTATATTGGACTATTTCAGCACCTGTAGATGCAGCACTAGACTAGCTAGTAATGCCATAGGTAGCATAAGTAAAATAGTGAATCAGGAAATGCTCATAGAAGAGCAGGTGAGAGAAGATCTGTTATAAAACTGTTATTAAAAAGTTCTGCTCAGTCTTATGTCTGGTAACTCAGCCCAGCCACATTACATGGTGTCAGACGTACGCAAGGTAAAAAAAATTACACAGTGTTAACTACTTCTAAACCTAAATCTGCATTAAGGCTGCCACCTTTTTCCCCCTGGCACTGGGTAGGGGGCAGGGCTGTGAAGTGGAGGGGGCGGGATGGTAACACAGCAGGGGCATGATGTCAGGGGCGGGCTATGATGAGGAAAAAGTCAATTATAGGAAATCTTGCCCTGTTTTCCATAGCACATTATTGTAAACCATATGAAATATACATTATGTTTTGAAACAGCCCAAGGCAACCACAGCCTTTTAGCAGTAAAGATTTGTCTCTCCAAAGATGCCCCAGTAGCTCCCCATCTTCTTTTCTGCGGATTCACTGCACATGCTCTGTGCTGCTGTCAACAGGGTCAGACTGGGCAAAAAAAAAACCTGGTGGGCCCCCGGCTCTAGTGGGCCCTGCAGGCCCAGATCCGGAACCTGGAATTTCTCAGGGCCCCCCTCCAGACCCGGAGGGCTTCTGCCTCAGGGCCCCCCTTCACAAGTCACATGACTGGGGGCAGCTGGGAAATTGACAATATGTCTAGCCTCATTTTAGATTTTAAAATGAAAGATTTCTCTTTTGAGAAATAGATTTCAGTGCAAAATTCTGCTGGAGCAGCACTATTAAGTGAAGCATGAAATTTTTTTTTCCCCATGATAGTATCCCTTTGAATAAACCATGGTATATATTTTGAACACTATATTATGAATGTGACACATAGAAGATACATTTGTTTCTAATAATGTTTTTTATGGGGATTCAGTGTTTTATATCTCCACTACTTATTTATTGCATTATACAAACAAAATATGCCCCCATCATACAAGTATCAAACTGTTAGGTGATACCCCTTTTTATACCCCAATTAGAAGAGAAAGCTGTTGCATGTCTTAAAGGAAAATGATACCCCCCCCCCAAAATAAATACTGAAGCAACAGATAAGTCCTTGCTCTATGTAATATAAAGGTCATTTGTATAGTATAACTTCTCTCTGCTATAAAAAGTGCTATTAGGTCTGACAATGCACAATATGGCAGTACCTAATACTCCTACCTGCTAGGCCAGGCTCCCTGGTCACAACAAGCCTAGATTTCCAGGAAGTATTTAGGATGAAAAAGAACAATGACAATCTACAAGCTAAATTTTAATTTTAATATGCAATAAGAACACCAGTAATCATTTCATTTAACAGACACAAAAGACATTATTAAAAAAAAAAAAAAATGTGGAAGCTGGGTATAACATTTATAACATGATTTGCTCAGGATATCCCAAACAAACAAAACATATTTACCCAAGGGTTGACAATCCATCAATATATTTAAAGGCATTATATTGCATTTGCTTTGTACAAGAATCATTGTGTTCTTTCCTTCTGCAGAACTCTCAGTAATCCTTTGGTAAATCAACTGCAAGAGACATGAAGATTTGTTAAAGCTATTAATACCAAATGGCCATACTATATGATACTGAAAAATGTCAGATGTAGAATGTCTTGGGAACTGAATGTTCAAACAACTGTATAAAATAAATTTCTGGTTTCTTTACTGGGAATATGCTCATATGCCTAGCAGTTCTTAAACAGATGTACAGTATATTGCTAAATTCTCTGTGATGCAAATTACTTTCTATAGCTAACCTAGATCATTGCCATCAAAATAATATATATGTAGTCTTGTTGCTTTGGAAGAGATTGTTTTAATGCCAACCTGCCTTGATCTGAAATGCTCACAAGTATTTCATTAACAACTGAATCAGATAATGACCACATACTAAACAGGAAGAGAATGAAAAAGGTTGAGGCTCCTATGGTCAATGTGTGTTACTTATGAAAAAAGAAATGGCAAGTGAAACCACTTTTCTGAAGCCATTTGATATATTAGATAATAAAGACATTTCACTCTCCATAATTTCCAGGGAATGGCTTCATGGAAATAATAGAAACTAACAAACTAGAGATTTTCATGAATACTGTGTGGAGGGTGTAATGATTTTGGCTGTGCTTGCATGGCCTTTAGCTATATACTGGGACGTTAGAGTTTGCAGTTTGTCTTGTTCTGTTGGCTAAAATGTTTAGAGAGCAATATGCAACATAAAACTAGAATAAGGAGGCACAGGGAAAATGAGACTCTGATATAAAGTGGCACATCCACATAATTGACATAAACTGGCAAATGGAATATGTATCAAATTGACAGAATGTTACACTGCTTCATGGGCCAATGTGCTTTGGTACATCTACAGCATTCTAGGTTGCATTTTTCAGAAGCATTTGGCATTGAGAGTTCTTGGGGTCAGCCATAGGAGACGGCTTCTAAACTGTTCTATTTTGATAGAAAACAGAGTATGCTGGGAGATGAATTAAGCATGCTAAAGCATGTGGCGATTGGATATTTTCTCCATTTACATAGAACATTTGAAGGGGTAAAAAGCAGCCACTAACTTCAGTATGCTGACCATGACATGCTGTTGTGTCAGTAGGAGCTGCTCTTCAGTGTGTAGAATAGTATATGAAGAATTTCCTATAATAACTCCTAAATATTTTTAAAGAGCCATTGCCGGAAAATTTGCGAAACGACGCGCGCCTCGTTTTTGATGTGCGTCGTGTCATTTTCATCGTGTCGCGTCATTTTCTACGCTCGTCCCGTCGCACTGTTTGGGGCCAATTTTCACCAGGCTAATTTTTTCGGGTGTTTCGTATTCGCCGCAAATTCGCTGCTGCTGTATAAATTCACCCATCCATACCCATACTCCTTTATTTTAGCTATTAGCAAAGGTAGGTGGAGGCAGGGGCAGACTGGAAGGAAAAAGCAGCCCTGTCAAAAGTATCAGAGTAGCCCATGTCTTCTCTTGCATGCAAAGCATGATTTATGTTTCCAACCCCAAGGTTAACTAGAACCAGTGGTTATGAATAGATATTTTAAGAGTCCATTACCATATAATCCCCAGCAATATTATACACCGTATGTACTGGAACTGGCAACAAATATTATCACAACTGTTCTATCAGTTGGATTAGTGTCCCTGTACTTACAGTATATTCAAAATTTTCCTTTGTGTGCCCCCAGCTAAACCATGTACCCTGGCAGATAAGAGTTAATTACCATGTATATCACAGGGCAAACATGTGGCATATTTGAAGAGACTAGGCTGCCTCGTGCAATTAATGCTACATATCACAGCTTTCTATATACAGGCTGAAGTAATTGTTCTGAGCACGGATCCTCCAGTTGCCAACATACTTATAATAATCAGAAGGGATTGGGTAGATAGCAGGCAATTCTAATATTACTAACTGAAGTTGGTTAGAATTCCTGGTTCCGTCCATATGCATGTGCACTAACAAATGCAATAAAGAAGAAAGACACCGGACACGCCTCCTTTGTCAAGCATGTCAGGCATGTCCTCCGAAACGTTGCACTTTCGCAGTAAAAAGTAGTTGCAAGGGTTGTCCCTGCACTTCAAATTCCTGTGTGCCGGTGTCTTTCTTCTTTATTGGACTGATATCGAGGGGCCGCATCCTCCGGGCACAAGGCACCAGGTTACCTGCCTTTCCTTTGTTTAAAGGGTGTGCGAAAGCTTCCATTGTACACTAACAAATGCAGGCATTGACTTAGCTCTAGCTAGCTGTTATGGACAGCTCATTTACATTTCTAAAGTGAGAGGCTCATTTACATATTAAAGACAAACCTAATTTGCATTTTTAGGTGAGCAGCTATTTACATTTTAAAGCAAGTAGCCCATTGGGCATTTGCCCAAACCCACAGATTGCCAGTCCGGGCCTGGGTGGAGGTAACAGTTCTTCCCTCTAAATTTTCAGCAAAAATAAATATTTTAGAAAATGTAATCAAGTGTATAAAACTGTATAAAAGTAGCTTGCATTATCCATTTAGACTGAGAGGGGGGGTAGCATCTTGAGGCAGCAGCCAATATGCCGCCCCCCCTCGCTCCATGCTTAAAAAGCAGAGTCAGAGTGGGTCAAAGAGGGGCAGTATTACTAGTGCAATAGCGCTGAAAGTTACAAGAGGTGGCTTTTTGCTGCCCCTTGTAAGTGGCTGCTCGCTGCAGGAGTGGCCCTGAGACCCGGAGTTGCAGGGGGCCCCAGACTGTGGGGTCTGCTTCCTCTATAGCTAATAAAAAAACTCTTTGTCCCAGCCGCTCTCTTATCTACGGTGAGGAAGGGGGATGCAAGTCATATGGGAGTGGGTGGAGTCATGTGGGCGGGGCATATGCTGGACACTGACGTTGCAGCAGGAAGGTACAGGAAGTACAGGAAGTGGGCGTAGGGTTGCCACCTGTCCGGTTTTGAACCAGACAGCCCGGTATTTAGAAGGGCTGCCCGGTTCAATGCTTCCTGCCTGGTTTTCCATATAAGGAAAACCGGGCGGGATTAGCTTGATTGACGCCGCGATCGGCCAATCGGCGATTGCGGTGTCATAGCTACGCCCCGTGACGTCATGGGACCGTCCACTGACGTCACGGGACCGCCCACTGACGTCACGGGACCGCCCCGTGACGTCACAGGACCACCCCCCTGCCCGGCTTCAGCAGCAGGGAAAGGTGGCAACCCTAAGTGGGCGGGAGAATAGGGATTGGAATGAGCCAGGTGAGGGGAGCCCAGTGCACTCTAGTTATGCTACTGATGATGAAAGTTTTTACGGAATGTATAAAATGTTATTCTACTTAGGTATCTCCTGCTCATATTCCAGTCTCTTATTCATATCAGTGCATGGTTGCTAGGGTAATGTAGACCTCTGTCACAGGATTCTACTGTGTAATGTTTATCAATTACATGTCATGTCAGGGATGTCAGTGGATTGAATCACAGTGAATTCAATAAATGTGTTCCTCTGGGTTACTTTTATTACTGTATGGACATCTAATTAGATTAGCCTGGGGCCTACCTCAAAATACATTTCTCACATGATCTCATGAGTTTCTTTTAGTGCCTTTTAGCTCTGGAGCAAAATAAATATAATACCCCATAGCTGCTATTGTTTCACAATTGTAGAACCCAAACTTTAGCTTAGAAGATATTTGCGAGACAAATGTACTTGTACTGCTTTTTAAATACAGATGTGAAAACTATTATCCAGAATGTTTGAAACATGGGGATCTTTCTGTAATTTGGATCGATATACAGGTATGGGATGTGTTTTCTGGAAACCCGTCGTCCAGAAAGCTCTGACTTCTGGGAAGGCTGTTTCCCATAGACTCCATTATAATTAAATAATGCAATTTTTTTTAAAAGGATTTCTTTTTCTCTGTTATAATTAAACAGTACCTTGTACTTAATCCAAACTAAGATACAGTTAATCCTTATTTGAAGCAAAACCAGCCTATTGGGGTTATTTCATGTTTAAGTGATTTGCTTGCTTCTGCCTATAACAGCCGCCTTTCGCCTCTGGAGCAGCCCTCAGCTAATTTGATGCCGCCAGGTTTTACTAAGAGGAGAGCAAAGCAAAAGGTTCTGGACAAGCAAAGGGGCACGATCCTCTCACCAAGGATACAGATGGAGGAACGCCAATAGGAAGGCAGACCAGCCAACACAGGGTGGAACAGGTGGGCCTGGCCAGCACAAGCAGAGTAGAGAATGGTCAGACAGGCCAGGGTCAGGATAGAAAAGTGTTTAGTATTTTATAAAATCTGCAGAAAACAGTTAGTGAATATATGCCTGGAAAAAAAGTTTTGTAAAAGGCAGGTCACAACAGGACTGGAAGCAATAAATAAATAGGTGATTTACATGAAATGTTCTCTCTTCTTTCCACAAATTATCACTACTTTCTGCTTCTCGCTAAAAAACCTTTCCAATTTCACATGATCTGCATCTCTTTGCACTTGACTACACTGATCACAGCTACATAAAGAAATAAAGTACTGTTATTAACCTTCAAAGCTGTCAATAGCTCTTCCACATGAAACATGTGTAACCTCTTCTCTAAGAAGTCTCATAAATGCTCCTGAAAGGACAATGGAAGGCAAATTCACCCCCAGTGTATAATATTTCTGATTAAATGAAAAGCAATTCCAAAAAGACAGAGAGACCTTAGACAAGCTTGGAATGAGACACACAGAAAGTGGTATGTAGAAGATCTTGAGTAGCACTTAAAGAAAGGCATTGACACATGCATACATAGCCAGTGCTCCTGCTGGAAAAAAATTTAAATTTTTGTCTTAAGTGCCCAGGTTTCATATATATATATATATATATATATATAAAAACTTTGTTAACAGCACTCCACTGTGGAAAAGCAAAATACCCAGGTGCTACTCACTTATAGATTCATCCACAAAGTCTTAGGTCGATTGAGTGCACACTGGGAACCTCTTAATTGGTTATTTTAAAAGCATAATTTTATTTTAAATTAGTTAAAACAGATCAGAGACGTCAACCCATCGAAGGTACGACACAGCGCAATACAGACAGATGCGCTAACGAATGGGATAGCAGTAACCTGACTGCCACAACCTGTGGGCGTACTGAAACGGGTGATGATGCGGGAGCCGGTAATTACCGGAGGTTGACGTGCCACGTCCTATTTCTCCTGTCTGGTAGGCGGATGTGGGGGGAAGGTACCTTCGATGGGTTGACGTCTCCTACAGAACAGGACAGAGTTCTCTCCTGCCGGTCGACTGCTCAAACTCCTCCGGGTAAGTCACAGTCCTTAGGTGTTCACCCACTTGTATTGAGCACGGTAAGGGGCAGATTGGCACTCACTGAAACCAGGCTAGCACTTCACGCTCCAGCACCTATTAAGGACACATGCACGTGTAAGGACTTAAGGTCCGGCAGCCCTCTGAGGTAAAGCTCTTATACACGTCCTATAATGATGCACCCCTGACCTCATGACGTCATAGGTGGATACTTTGGCGCCATTATTTGTGTATAAATTGATGGTTTTTGCACTGTACACACTACCTGAAGAAGGCTCGAGTACAGGAGCCGAAACGTTGCATTAAAATATATTTATCATTTTTTGCACCTCAAAAGCCCTGCGTGTGCGGTTTTTTTGTTTGTTGTATCTAGTTTGACTATAACCTGCACCCAGGCAATTGCCCATAGGATCCAGAGTGCTCCAGCTGTTGGAATGTATATATATATATATATATATCAAAGGAGCGAGCAGTTTATAGAATTAAAAGAACGATCTTCTGAATAGGTGGGCGCTGACTGAGGCTTCAAAAAAGGGAGTGAACCGCTCAAAGCATTTGAAGAGCGGTAATCTTCAGAATTGGTAGGTGCAAGCTGCTGGTCATATCACATTGCTGGAGGGAGTCCCAATGTCATTATGGTACCATAAGTGCACACCTACAAAAGGGGGGGTGGTTGTTCACGAAGTATGGGGACAAGTGCTGGGTGCTTTTATCCAATGTACTTGGGCCAAAGAACTAGGACAATATCAGTTAATTGTGTGTGGGGGGGGTGTTTGCAGCAATGGGTGCCATGCACCACGATGGTGGTTTAGAGAAGGCAGGTGGTAATACCATTTACTTCTGTGTAGGAAGTATGCATACGGCACCTGATGTCACTTACTGTGGTACCGGGCTCCATATAATGAATTGACTAACAGTTACATGAGTGGTGTGTATGAGACCACCTCATTCAGTCCAGATGGATTGAGTGTATTAAGTCGGTAAATCCATCGAAGTTCCAATTGTAATAACAGTCTGTCACGGTTTCCCCCTCTGATGGGGGTGGGTACATGATCGATGATCATGTAACGGAGGTTGGCAAGTGTATGTTTCGAAGCCAGGAAATGTGCTGCCACAGGTGCATCTGCTCGACCAGTCTCCAGTGCAGTTCTAATGGATGATCTATGGTTGGCCATCCTGTCTCGAAAGGTAGTGATGGTTTTGCCCACGTAATATAGCCCACAGGGGCATTTCATGAAATATATTACGTATCGAGATGTGCAGCAGAGTCTGTGCGTGATAGGTATGTTGCTACCCGTATGAGGATGGTTAAAGGTAGAGCCTGTGATGAGTGAGCGGCACGTAGTGCAAGAGGGGCATCTGTAGCAGCCGGGTTTTTGTTGATTGAGCCACATATTAGTGGTCGTGGTGGTGTAGCGGACCTGGAGTCTCAGGTCCGTTTTCACTAAGAGGTCACGGAGATTTTTTCCACGTTTGTATGTAATACTGGGCCTCTGTCTGAACACCGGAGGTAGGGTCTTGTCTCTTTCGAGAACCGACCAATGATTATGAATGGCCTGGGAAATCAGTTTCTTGTCTGGGGAGTAGGTGGTGATGAATCTTAGCTGATTACTTGTGACGGTTTTCCTGGTTCGTTCAGCGCTGAGTAGTTCATTTTGTGTGAGCTTGAGTGCTTTGTCACGCATGGTGTCCAATTCTTGTACTTTGTACCCTCTTAGTAGTAGTCTTCCCACAAGTTCATCCATTTGGGATAATAGAGTTGAGCGGTCTGAGTTATTCCTCACCAGGCGGATCATCTGGGAGTAGGGTACGCTCTTCATGACATGTGGTGGGTGACAAGACGAATGATGCAGAAGAGTATTTCTGTCTGTGCTCTTCCTGTAGGTGGTGGTACTCAATTCTGAGTTAGACAGGTGTAAAGCTAGGTCCAAAAAGGTAATATCTGTGTGATGAAAATTCGCTGTGAAACGGATTGTGGACGGTATGGTGTTTAAATGGTCTAGCATTGTTTGAAATTGTTCTGAGGTGCCTGTCCATAGGATGAACAGGTCATCGATATAGCGGAACAATTTGTGGATGTATTTGCCAAATTGTGGCAAGATGTGTTTTTGTTCGTAGCGGCCCATGTATAGATTGGCGAAAAATGGGGCGACGTTAGAGCCCATACTTGTCCCGCTCAATTGTAGGTAGTATGTGTGTTAGAACTTGAAGTAGTTTCGCTCTAGGCACAGTTGTAAAAGCTGAATGAGAAATTCAACAGGTGGTCTCCCAGGACTCGGATTACTATGTAGTGTGTCGCTAATCACCTCGATTCCCTCTTTGGTGGGTATAACAGTGTAAAGAGATGATACATCCATCGTGTCAAGTTTGATGGAGGAGGGGAGAGGATACAGTTCACGTAATTTGACAAGGAAGTCTCCGGTGTCTTTAATGTATGTGGGCATGTTCTGCACTAGGGGTTGCAGAAAATGGTCGACGTAGATGGCAATAGGTTGTAGTACAGAGTCTCTGGCACTTAGGTCTTCCAGGAGGAGGGGACAGGCCCTTGTGTATTTTTGGAAGAGTGTACAGTATGGGACAAATTGGGTAATCCTGTGTGAGAAAGTGGTGGGTGTCATCTGAGATATGGCCCATGGTGTGTCCAATGTGTAGTACAGTGTCCACTTGTTTCTTGTATTCTTGTGTGGGGTCCTTCGATAATTGCTTATATGTTTGTGAATCTGACAACTGTTGTAAGATTTCCGTGCGGTAATCACTGTAGTCTTGTATAACAATAGCCCCTCCTTTGTCAGCTGGTCTGACTACGATCTGTGTATTGTTGGCAAGGGATCGTAGGGCAGATTTTTCATCTTTAGACAGATTGGAGTGGTAAAATGTAGGGGTTTTGGGATTTTGTGTCTCGTCGATCAGTAATCTAGTGAAGGCCTCGATGGATTTAGGGGTGTTGGGTGGTTCGTAGAGGCTGGGTTTTTTGAACGGTATGTCCCGTTTGTTGGGGATACGGAAGTGTTCTTTGAGTTTAAGGGATCTTTGAAATCTGTGGATGTCCACCATGGTGTCCAGAGTCTGTGTCCGGACTGTGGGTACAAATGACAGACCTTTAGAGAGGAGGCTTGTTTCAGAGGCTGTGAGTCTGTAAGTACTAAGATTGAACACTATTTCTTCTGTGTTCTGTGACTTTTTGCGGAACGGGTGCTGATGCCCACCTCGTCTCTTGAGTGGGCGCCGTGTTCTGTGTGATGTGGCTCTTGGGTTAAAAAACGGGAAAGATTATCACCGGGCACATTTGAGGAGCTGCGTCTTGGTTGTTGGTAAGTTTTATATGGAGCAGGAGGTCTGGATCTTCTTCGGGGGTGTCCTCTGGTGTTCTCTGGGGTCTCGGTGTCAGACGAGTTGGTGGTGTAAGCAGAAGAATCAAGACTAAAGGGAAAAGGGCCACGTCTATTTCGAGCCGGTCTTTGTGCGTGGGTATTCTCTCCACCTGTAAGCCAGCGGTAGACTTTCCTATTTTGGTAGTCGGAGGATACCGTTGTCACTTTTTGTTGTTTGAAGCGATGCAATTCAGCGGTGTATTTGCTCAGCTGTTGTTGTAGTTTATCTAGCCACTTCGTGTCTCTGTCAAGAGCCAGGGTCTGTAGGTGAGCAGTTTCAAAGGCTGAGAGTTCAGTGCGTGTAGTGGTGAGATTTTTCGAGACCTCCTCAATAACCAGCAACATAAGGTCCATGGAGCACTTGTTCAGGATCTGGCACCATTTTTTACAGAACTCCACGTTGTTCCTGCCAATGGTGGGAATATTGCGGATGCGAAAGCCCCTTGGGATGTGTTTCTTTTTGTAGAAGTCAGAAAGGTATATACCGTGTATTTTAAGGTCAACCTCGCGTTCCCTCAGTCTCAAAAGTTTGAAAAAGAGTTCATTGTTGGTTGCAGAGGGGATTGATGTGTCCGCTGTTTCAGAGAATAAAATATCCGCAGCTTCTGCATCCGAGAATTGATACCCCGTTAGTGGTATTTCAATTACTTCGTTGCCATCAGCGCTGGCCATGCCGTGTGTATAATTACCAGGTATGGGTCAAACGAAATAGAAGTAGAGTTCATACACGGGGGCCGGACAGGAGGGAGTAGATAAACCAAAATGGATGGGTCACGGCACTCACGATATAAAGGTAATACAGGTGCCTGGGTGCAGTCCAACGTAATCAGGATAACAGCATAGAAGAACTGGTCGTTTCGGCTGGAGTACCAGCCTTTTTCAAAGTGGTTTAACAAATGCAAAACACTGGTATTTAAACACAAAATGGCGGGAAGGCCAGTGAGGTGATGACGTGAAGGTAGTGTGTAAATAAAGCATTCAAATTCAAGTGAAAAAAACGTAGCTTGCACCTACCAATTCTGAAGATTACCGCTCTTCAAATGCTTTGAGCGGTTCACCCCCTTTTTTGAAGCCTCAGTCGGCGCCCATCTGAGTGCACCCATTTATTCAGAAGATCGTTCTTTTAATTCTATAAACTGCTCGCTCCTTTGAAGTCTGAACTGTAAGTTATCTTCCCCATATGACAAATACCCGAGAATTAGGCGCCTGACGGAACTTTGACAGGGCTGATGGAAGTTACTACAACCATCGACAAAGAGCCACTTCCCTGGCCTCGTACATCGGATCCCCTATATGGTAGCTCGCAACGTACCCTCTGAATCACCGCTGATTGATATAGATCTATTTAAATTTGCTACAAAGTACTGCTGGTGTTGCACAGTGATTTCCGTGTTAAATGCAATGATTGACGTTCTGTCTATACTGTATTGCAGGTTACCCGCTGTTTTTCTTCCTTAGTGAGATCTACACACTGAAAGTTAATACTTGATATACCGGCTGTATGCATAATTGAAGTCTGTATGTTTCACACTATTCTCTACTCCGTTTGTTTTAAATTACCGTATATTTCCTTTTGTTTTTTCCTTTCCCTTTTACACTGTGTAAATTGTTCCAAAGGTATCTTAGTTGCACCTGGTGCCTGTTCTGGGCTCTCTGTCAAAAGCCAATTAAGTTTGGATAAACTTTGTATCTTTTTCTGGCTGTTCAGTGCAGAGAAACTTTTCAGTACAAACACGAGACTGCGGGCTGAGCTGTCAAAAACAGGACTGTCCTGCTCAAAACGGGACATTTGGGAGGTATGCCTTAGTTGCTCCCACTGTCTCAATGTTATATTTATGCAAATTCAGCATCTCTGAAAAGACCAAGTTTAAACTGCATATTAGTTGTTCTGTGATTTGGATACTTGTGATTTGGATACTTGTATTGCATTGTTTCTCACCCTTGAGTAGGCTTTCTGTTCTAAGGAAACAATACAATCAGTACAATAAAATTAAATACATAATGCAAAGGAGTTTAAACTGTTCTCCCATGGATCTAGTCCCATATCCTTATTGGATATAGCTGGTCATACTATATTTGAATATATTTTAAGTATAATGGATGGCCATGTTGAGAGGTTCATGGGGGTAGAATTACCATCTAGAAAAAAACACTTACTATATTTTTTTTACTTCTTTTTTTACCTGCCCTTTTTATCTTTTCCTCACATTTTAGTCTTTGTGGCAAACAAAAACCAAGAAAACAACAGCACACACACAGAACTAGTGATGCATTTCAAAAGCATAAGTTCCAGAATGAACTGCGATAATAAGCTTAGTATCACTGTACAGATATGAGATGTCTTAACTGGAAATGCATTATCCAGAAAGATCCAAATTACGGAAAGGCTATAATGGAGACCATTTTAAGCAAATCATTGTAATCTTTACAACAATGTTAAAAATCATTTTTCTTTGTGATGAGTACCTTTTCATTGCTAACAAAATGGACTTTTATTGAACAGTAATAAAGAAAACATTTCCCAGTAAACCTTTTCTCTCAGCAGTGGTCTGATTTAGATAACAATAATGTATCAAGTCTAGCACAAATTACTGTATGTTAATTGAGTAATTTCTCTTGTAGATTATCAGTAGCAGAAATACAAATGCATCCTGGGTTAATTTAGACACAACCCTCTGGACTAATATTGGATTTGACTGCTCTGATTGCTGAAATCAATCAATCTCCATCCCACCCTTATGTCTAATAAGGAACAGTATACTGAAGGCACAGGGATAAAGCTAATGTGATTAAACTATTCTATTCATTTATGATTTAATAAACTGTTCCTTTAAGCCTAACTACTACCCAGACTATCATCTGACGCTAACAGAACATCCCCTTACTAATTATTATTATGTATGAATAAAATTGCTTTTTGCTCGAACTTACATGATTATTTTACAACTCAGACCTGAAGTGAAGCTGGCAAATAGTTTCTGGTGTAACATGCAACCAGGCCCGGAATTACAAATGGGGCGCTGCTAGGCCATCTCCAACATCACCCCCCGGAACTGAATGCAACCTAAATTATGGGTCCCTCAACATCAGTTTTTATGTAGCTTATTTTTCCCACTTATAGAACCCAGAGCCATCATAGAATCAATTCTGCAGAATGAATTTTGAATAGGCAGCCAAATTTCCCATGTGAATTTAATATTCTAGAGAACTACAGATAGATGAAAGATTTCTTGTTTCTAGCTAATCATAACTATGTTTACTACCAGTTTTCTTGCAGGGCCAACCTAATAACCTTTGAAAAGAACATATGGCGGTCATTGTGTATTCGAAGTTCCCTTAAACATCATGCATGCACAAACACAATGATACATGGGACAGATGTATAATTTTTTTAAAACTACCTTAAGTAGTTTATTTATTGTGTTCATTAGAAATATCTAGTCCACAAGTAAAAGCATCATATATCATGGTATAATTCTGAGTGCCTCCCTGCTCTGGAAGTACTTTCTGCAAATTACATTATGTAAATTCCTTATGACAAGCATTACCAAATTGGCCATTTGGGTATATGGCGAGATTCAGCTAGATTGTACTGTGTTTATTTCCATGCATATTCAAGAGCACTATAGCTATTTACAAGTTTATAAGGACATGCAAATAGACTTTCAGTGACTGTCATAACAAATTCTCCTATAAATGTTGGTATTAGATTGGCAGAGCAGTGACTCTTAGAACCAGCATGATCAAGCAAAAAAAAAAAAATCTTAGTAATATTTTTATCAGTATATTTTTTATCAAGGGGTTGTCTGTTGTATACAGGGGGATGTTTCCCACTTTACACTCTGTAAGCATTAGAGACCAATTGCTGTAGTTTTGAAAGTGAAATGACCCATTTTTGTGTGATATAAAATTTCGGCTGTTCAACAGTTCAGGGTCTCCCTTGTCATATTTTTCATGGACTGGACTGAAGGCACGCCAGTTTAGTACCTGGACCCTCTCACTGTCGAACCATGCTGTTGTTATTCATGCAAAATACATTTTGGTAATATCTTGCTGAAATAAGCAAGCCTTCCCTGGGAAATAATTTGTCTGGATGGCAACATCAAAACTCCAAAACCTGTATATATTGTACAGCATTAATGTTACCCTTTCAGATGTGCAAGCTACCCATGCAAATGAACTAATGTACCCCAATACCATCATAGATGCTGGCTTTTCAAGAGTGCACTGATAACAAGCTGGATGGTTCTTCCCTTTAGCATACAAGAGTACTATTATTTCCAAATACAATTTCAATTTAAATTTGACAGACCACAGAGCAGTTTTCAAAGTCGCCTCAGTCCATCTTAAATGAGCTTGACATGGGAGAGTTTTAGTTCACATCTGTGTGTGCAGCGGTGAAGTATTTCTGAGCCCATGCTGTGATTTCCTTTACAGAATCTGGTCTGTTTTTATGCCATACCACCTGAGGGCACACAGAGTGATATACCCTCCCAATCTTTACTTCTTGGAGACTGAGCCTCCATGGCACCTGCTCTTTTTATGCCCACTCATGTAATTGACCCCTTACCAGTAGGTGAGATGTTCAGCTATGTGGGTTTCTTTTTTTCTTAGCATTGTACTGTACAACTTTTCCATTCTTGTTGTCCCTATCCCAACTTTTTAAAAATATGTTGCTGGCATCATATTCAAAATATTTTTTAGAAAACAATAATATTTCTCATCTTCAACATTTTGTAAGGGATCAGACAAGTCCTTCCCATGTTTTTTTGTCTGTGACATCATCCAGTTACAGGCTGGAGAGCCATCTGGCTGGGACCCCATTGCATCCCTGGGAGAGGGGGGTGCCTGACTTTGGAGCCAAATGTACAGGGTTACAGACAGAGCTTATAAAGAAACCTCTGCTGCAGCTGCCAGCACTCAACTCTGTGGAGTGTAACAATGGTGCTCGAAAAGACTAATCAGGAAGAGCTTGGAAAGGGCTGAATTGTGCTTTGCTTTGAGAAAGTATTTCAGTTTCAGGAAGAGCCAGTTTCTATTTCCTGCCTGTGGATAAGTTGGCCACTATGTGATTCCCCAGGTTGAGGACAGGTCTTGCTCATTTACCTGCCACGTGGGAGCAGCTACTAACTTCAAAGGGAAAGGTACCTTGGGGAAGGTAGCGCTACCTGGGGATATAGCAGCTCTTGGGGAAGGAACATTGAACTGACCGGACTTAATATGCAATTATCCACCAAGAGTGGAGTGTGGGCATGGTCGGACTGGTCTGGCGGAATACCGGGAAAAAACCCTGTGGGCCACGACCCTCATGGGCCTTACCCCCCCCTCTCCAAATTCCAATTCATTTTAAAATAAGCAGTCTCTGATGCACAGCGCCAGCGTAGTGGTGCTTGGAGCACTAAGTAACAACGTCAGCGCGTGTGCTCCTGGCAGCGCCACTGCAGTAAAGGAGGTGAGTGAGGAGGGGAGGAGAACGGGAGGCAGGGGGTCCAGAGAGGAGGCGCCGGAGGATAGTCCACACTGGTTCCCTAGAGAAAATGTATATTATGTGATTTGCATTTACACCTACTGAATACAGTTTTACATAAAGTTTATATTTGTTTTATTGCAAACCGTGTGATTTTTATTTTTCCTAGTGGACATCCCCTGAGGTATATTACTCAGTGCCCAATAAGTGGAGGCATTGTGCTGTAAAACGCAGTTCCCAGTATCTTTCATAAGCAAAGAGAACGTCAGTGCCATGGATTGCAAGGGGTTAATTGCTATTTAACACAACAGTAAACAAATTAGGGTTATTTACATCTTTGTACAGATTTGAATATAACAGGTAGCAAAGGAACGCACACCATGAGGCTTTATCAAAGCAGGGTGCCAGTCTGTATTAAGTATGCAAGCAAATTCGTCGGTGACAGCACTCCATAATCATACAAATGTCCACAAAGGAAATCAAATAGTGAAGGTTTATTTGAAGACCAACGTTTCAACTCCACACAGGAGCCTGACGAAGGCTTCTGTGTGGACATTTGTATGATTATGGAGTGCTGTCACCGACGAATTTGCTTATATATATATATATATATACGTTTTGAAAAATGGATACAACTTATCACATAGATAAGCTTGACTGGTGTATACTATTAATTTAACTTTAAGATACACTGGGCTTATGTTTCCTAGCACATTTTACGTGACTCTGTAAATCGAATAGCTCATATTGTTTGCTGGTAATTTGCTTTTAAAAAGTTGCCTGTGGCAGTGTCAGTAAATAAGTCAATTGTGCTAATGTCAAATGTTTCACAAAACACACACATTATCACCAAGAAGCGCCCAGAGTCATCACACAATCAGTGCTGCATGCTGAATTTTGAAAAGAAAGTCACATTTCCCAAGTGAATTTTACAGACCTGAAAGCTACAGATAAAAGAAACCTTGTTTAATGTATTTTTTTCTGCCAGATCCAACTTAATAGCCTAAGAAAAAAGATATGGTGAGCACTGTGGATTAAAAGGGCTTTTTTTTTTTTTTTTAACAACCAGCAGCATAAAATGAACCTAAAAATATGTGGCTGGATTTATATACATAATAAATTCTAACAGAGTTTCCTCAAGTATTTGTTTTCTTCATTTAAAGCAACTACTACAGTATAAGCAACGTTACATCTTGTTATAACTCTGTTTGTGCCTGTACATTATGGATATACTGTACAAATCATGTAAATTCATTATGACAAGCATTGCTGTATTGGCTGTTTGGGCATGCAACAGGCTTCAGCTGTATGCTACTGTTTTTATTTCCATGCATATTAAGCGCACTGAAGCTACAAAGGACATGAAAATAAATCAACTCTTTATGAGACTGTCCCAATTATTATGGTAGAGCAGTGGCCCCTACAAGAAACAATCTCATAATGCAGAATACAAAAAAGCAAAAAACATCAATAATATACCTATTTATCATGCTGTGTAAAATTATTTACTCCAGAAAAACTTTTTTAAAAGCAGTGTAAAGTAAATGGCTCATTTATAAAACTGTGTATTTTGTTTAAGTATACCTAAATAGTATTCAAGGTTCATGGTAGATATATATTTTTTGTATGAAATAGTTGTGGATAAAATATGTTTACATGTTACACTAGAGCAGGACTGTCTAACTGGAGGCCCATTGCTCTGGTGTGGTCCTCTAAAGGATTTCATGGCCCCTCTCTGCTCTAAGGAAAAAGTCACACACGGCGCTCTTACGCTGTGTTTTTAAAAACATGTTTTCGATTGTAAGTACTCACAAAATGAAGCCCTACTGTAAATAATGGAATACGCACTATAGCAATTCCCACTGGGTGTTTGCAAGCCAACATCTGCCACAAGACACCAGTATTTGTGTTTTTCAGCAGAAACACCAATATGCCAAGGAAACACCATATTATTGAACTCTGTGGGATCCCCAGGTTTGGAAATACACTTTGCTGAAATATGCCATGTATTTTAAATATGGCAGCCAAACTCTCGCAAGATGGAATGCACATATTCGTATTTGTGCTGTTGTCTGTTGGTGATTTAATTTCACTCCGTATTAACAATCAGTCTGGCTACATTTTGCATATAAATAGCTTTTCCACTTGGGAAAAAAACTCTAATAAAATTTTTCTAGGCAGAATTGTGGGGAAAGAGAAAAAAACAGAAATGCATGTTGGGAAAAGAAAACTACAGGCTGAAAATGCACATTATCATGTGCATGTGGTTTCATTGGAGTATTTACACTCAACCTTGGGTTTTTAAAAATGCCACATAAAACCTCTCCTTGTGACCTCGCCCTAAGGCTCCATAGACTTCATTGTATGACATTATCATTTCAATATAATCTGCAACTGGAACAGGCTGTATGAGAATTAACAAGCCCACTACATGTAATAAGTTGGACAGCACAGAGGAAGAGTATTTATCATGTAGCAGGAGTTAATTTCAGACAGCTCAGGCAAACAACTGAACTGGACTTCTTCATTTCCTGCCATGTCTCCTGCATGTATTGCATTCCTGTCGAATACATTACTTATTTCAATTCCTATAAACACCATATTTTGTACAGGAAGAACAAACTCAACATAATCATTACTATCACTAGAGTTTATAGTCCTTGTATATGTTATTTATTTAAAAAACAATTCTAGATTTAAAAGTAAAAAGAAGAATATTGACTCTCTTTTGTGAAAACCATTGGTCTATAATTATTGAACTCTTTAGCAAGTCAGTAAACTAAATTCAATTCAAGTGATAAACCTGTATAGAACCTGTTATAAACTGCTTTGAATGTCAGGATTCATTAATTTTATCATGACAGGTAGGAAATGGCAGAAGAGTAGCAGTTACTGAGATTTATAGCAGCATTCAGTATGGACTGGAGAAGTGGCAGTCTCTGGAGGGGAAGGCCAATTAGTAGAGAGTTACAGTAATCAATGCATGATATGATGAGAAAGTGATTCAGAATTTTAGTGGAATCTTTGGTGATAAATAATTTAGTTATTGGTTGGATAAGAAGAGTGTAGGCCAGAGCTGAATTAAGGAACATCCCAATACAACTATTCTAAGAAGATGGGTAATGATTGAATTGTTTCCTTTGATAGACACTTATGGGATGTTAAATCTGGATTGCCCTGTGCAAAATGGGACATTTGGTAGGTATGGATATGAGGGAAGGAAACTGAATTAGCTTTTAGTTGCAATGGTCATCACATTTCTGGTCTCCAATAGACTTCCTGTAGCATGACTTGCTTGAAGAGATTGACATTGTTTGCTCAAATCCTTTGAAATGTATGCAGTTATAAATACTGGAGCTAGGGACATCATGGGCTTTGACCTTCTTCCCATCCTGTTTGACCATCATTTATATATTCTGAGAATTACAGTGGTACCAAGAGAAACGAACAACAAAATCACAGCATCAATTACAGGTTAATCATATGTTTAAAAGTAATGTTTCACATTTAAAACCTTTAGAGATTTATATATATTATCCAAATCCAGTAGAACCCCCATTTTACGTTTTTCAGGGGACCAGAAAATGGTGTAAAATCCAGGAAAATGTAAAATCAGAGAAATGTACTATGAACCATAAAACAACAATGTAAAATGAGGGAACACTTAAAATTAGGGGATGTATTGAGGTAATTCTGTACTGTATAATACACTAATTCAAATTTTTTAAAATGATTTCCATTTCTCTGTTATAATAATAAAACAGTACCGTTTGCACAATCCAAACTACTATATAATTAATCCTTATTGGAGGCAAAACCAACCTTTTGGTTGGTTGGTAATGGTTATTTGTTTAGTGCATGGCTTTAATTCTGCGCTAGTCTGCTGCACCTGTGCTGATCTTCCTGCACTATGATGTGGGTGGTAGCGTGCGAGTCCACTGCCCAGTCACTGCTCACTGCCTCACTCATTGCTCTCACCGAGAGAGCCTAGGGCCCACCAAGGCTTTTTACCCAGTGCCCCGGCAGGCCAGTCTGACCCTGTGAACGCCTAAGGAAGTTGTTTAAAGATTCATTTTAGATGAGGAACACACAAAAATCCTTTACTGCTACATATATAAAAAATATACTGAAAAGAAGAGTTGCTTTTCTGCCAGTGGCAGAGTACAAAACTCATCAGAATCCATCAACCTTAGAATCCGCAATATCTCCCAAAAGAGGATCTGTATGGGCACAAGTGGTCCAACTCATTAAAATCAAAGCAGTGGCCTTCTTTCTCCTCTCTCTTCTGGAAATGTCAGAAATATCATTTATAAAGGAAATGTCTCATTGCCAACTACTTTGTTGCATTACAGAAACCTCAGTGTCTGTTTTTGTTTGTTTTTTTTGTTTTTTTTACAAACTCCAGAAATCTTGCATTCTCTTTAGGGTTTTCTGACTGGTTCCAGTTTTTATGGACATTATGATTATTATTATTATTTGTAGAGCTCAACTCATCTGGCAGCATATAGATAAGCTCCACACTTTCTGCTTTCACTTACAGTTTAAAGAGAAATAAATAATTGAATGCACTTTTTGAAATCCAGTTTTTTTATTTTGAAGATTTTTGCTGTTTGTTCTAGTCTGATATTTCTGCTTCTAAAATTTTAGCGTGTCTTTCTTTCTCTTCAAACAATTTAATTCAATTACAAGAGCAGCTGCTTTCTCTAAAGATCTGCTTGGAAAATGTACTGTAATATCCTCTGCTGAAGGGTGCAGCTGCATTCATCCTCTTTTTCTCAGTCTTTCAAAAAGCCTGTCCTGCTGTGAAATTATTCTATATTCTGCCATTATATAATATATGAACACAGACTCTGGAATGGTCCATTTTCTTCATTAAAATATAATATGTCACTAGTATATTTTGGCTTGCTTGGCCCAATTTTTTCTTTTTAACACCAGTACCACTGCCTCCTACTTTTGTTAAGTTCAGTTCAGTAAATTTGGTTTTCTTTGTAAATGTATGAATTGCTTCTATTAGAAACAAATTGAGAAACCCCTAGCATAGGATAAGCCAAAACAGAAAGCCCTGAATCATTCTACAGGTTGAGATTCCTTAGCTGGAAACCCATTATCCAGAACGTTCAAAATTACCAAAAGGACATGTCCCATACAGTCAGTTTTAAGAAAATAATTCTATTGTTCAATGTAAGCATGATTTCCTTTTTCTCTCTAATAATACAGTATGTTGTATTTGATGTTAACTAGGATACATGAATCCATATTGGTGTCAAAACAATCCTATTGGATTTATTTAATGTTTAAATGTTTATATATATATATATATATATATATATATATATATATATACATACATATGTATATATACAAATAGAAGAGGTCCTCTGCAACCCATTAACAATATATTTAAGACACTGAGACATTTTTTGCATACAGATACTAAAAAATTACAGCAAAAAAGACAGAAATTACTTAGAAGTAGAATGATTGTTAATGCACAGTTTCAGCCTTTACAAATAATTTTTAAAAAAATTATGTGTTAGTACCACACTTTGGCCAAAGTATGTAAGCTCAAGTGCCACCTCAAGGCCTACATTGTACATGAGTCCTGCACTGCCTAGTGGTAAAGCAAATCTATAGTGTATTTAAAATGATCAATCTGTCTCCATGAAACAATGAGGAGCCTTAGTGAAAAACCATGACGCTTTAATTACCAGCTAATTACACCTGTAAGGAGCTCCTTGTTCTAAAGGCTGCATGACTGGTGGAAGCCATCGTGGAGGCCCATTTATCAATATTCTCAATATTCTGGTTTTATAGGCACAACTAAACTCAGTTTCTCTAAAACCACAAATATCAAGACATTTATTACAAGAAATGAGAAAGCACAAAGTGAAAAGTTGCAAAAACCTTAACTTTTTAGTATTGTTGCACAAAAGCCAGCCTCAAATACATCCGAAAAACTCTAAAACCATGAATCAAAAAAAGATCTTCCAGTTATAAAATTTATAAAAGGGACATCTTCCATTGACGTCTACATGATTTTGACAGGTTTTAGCTGGAGTATTTCTGTATTTGGAATGCTCGCAGTTTTGTTGCATACTTTAGTGTCTCCTTTTTTTTTTTTTTAAATGTTTTTTTTGCAATTTAATAAATAGGCACCTTGGGCTACAATATATACAGAAAACTATTAGCAACCATATGCCAACACCGATTGTAACCTACATTCTAGAGTTGACCAGCTACCAAAAAAAAATTCTCATAAATAAGTAAGCTTACATATTATAGCCAAAATTGTTGTACTAACAGCTAATTATTTGTAACAATTATTTATAAAGGCTGAAACTGTGTACCTGCAATCATTCTTATTATCTTTGTGCTTAAATAATAGATTTGCATCATTCTAGCAGCTGGTCAACTCCAGAACACAGATTAGGCTGTGTCTTGGCACACTGGTGCTTCAAGCAGCTGGTTCATTTTAATTCATTATTACAAACTTCAGTTGTGGAGTTTTGTGTTTTGCTTAATTATTGGATTTTTTCAATTTGCTGCTGGTTTCTTTATACATAGAACCTTACTGTTCAAGTTTAACACAACTTCTGCTTGTATTCTTGTTTTCTATATTATTTGGTAGTATTTTGGAAGATAAAGGAGCATTCTTAAATGTAATTCCATAAATAAGGTGTTTTTCATTTTATGAGTAGCACAATTACACAGCAATTGGTACAAAGAAATAATAAATAAGCTAGCCTTCTATGAGCTCTTACACACAGGCATTGTCTTATATGTTTGCTGTATGCTTCAGGCGCTGTTTTGAGCACACCTAAATGCATTAGCTAACTGATTCCAATATATATTGCCTGGTTTAATTCATGAGCATTCCTCATTAGTTGAACCTCATTCTTTTTGCGTTACATCAACATTTTTGATAGGACATGTATTTTCTTCTGCTTGATGCATGTTCAGAGCTCAGTAGAATAGATGGTTGCATTTTGTATATAAACATAATGTATGCACATTCGGCATGTATTTGTAAATGGATAGAAAACACCCATGTATAAAAACAAAAAAGTAATCCGGAATACTGTATTTAGGGAAGATTTTCAAATGTTATGTTTGTTGTATAAGAATAGCAACTCCCCCCGCCCAAAAGAAATATGTGCAATTAGGAGAATGAGAAAATGTCACACATGAAACCAAGTTGTTTCTGAATAGGCTGGATGCAATCTAATTAGGACATGTCACAAATGGCACCCTTAATCCCAAACTAAGCTCCCTGGTCTCGGCTCTGCCTATAACCACCGCCTTTCACCTTGGTAGGGGCCCTAGGCTAATTGGATTTGAGAGAGGAGCAAAGCTAACAGTACTGGATGAGCAAAGGGGCACAATCGTCTCACCAGAATACTGGAAGGAGGACACCACCAGGAACTGGCAGGCTAGGCCAGCCCAAGCAGAGAGCAGTCAGATAGGCCAGAATCAGGATTACAGAGCATAGAATATTCAAAGTCCAGGCAAGATTCATGATTGGAGAGGTCAGAGTAGTCACGGGCAAAGCAGGATCAGGATTGGAGATATCAGAGTAGTCAGGCAAAGCAGGATCAGGATTTGAGATATCAGAGTAGTCCGGCAAAGCAAGAGTCAAACACAGGCGATCAATCAGGATTCAGTAGAGAATAACACTCAGAAACTTACAAATAGAACTTAACAGGCCACTTGCTGTAGACTGAATTCCCCTTTTATAGTATTTGAATGTCGCGCCAAGCGGGATGACGTCATCACACCAGTGCAGAAACCCGGATGTGCAGAAGACCGGGGGCAGAAGAGAAAGGAGCAGCGCAGTGGACTTCCACGCCACAGGAGCTGCACCTGATTTACGATATAGCACATGTGTAATTAATTTTGTAAAATCAGGCTCAGTTGAACTGGGTGGTATACAATAGCATTTGATTAATGCCTGTTTGTACCCACATTGTGCCCACACTGATGCTGGTATTCTGAGGAAAAACACTGCATTGCATAACTGAGCTTGAACTTGTACTTTGTTCACTGCACTTGCAGATGTAAATGAGCCCTATTATTGCACAGTTCTTTTGATATTGCTATTGCCTGAATTTGCTTGCATGTCCTTGTATAATTTGGGCACATTTGTGGTAACTAACACTCTATTCTGTGGAAAGGCTCAATTTGGCTTCTTTCATGGGTTAATGAATTTTTTTAGCAACAATATATCGATTGATTACTGATGTGATGTTAGATCATTATTGTACTGCAGACAAATTGAGGAATAAGGTACTTGTTTATGTTTGTATGCTACAAGGAAACAAGGAAAATGCCACAAGGAAACATATGAATTGTTGCTTTACATATAAGCACTGAGACAAGTTTGCAAATTTTTCGTCAATAAACCCCAGAATGGCTGATTTATGAACATAGGTTTAAAACTACACAAGCACATTTGCCAATAGCAGATAATGAGAAATAAATTTAGAAAAGATGAGGAGGCAACTATCTGTGATGCATATACTGTGTTTTACATTAGTTTTATTTCAATGGGGATTTTGGGGGTGCCATGAAATGATAGTCTCATCCCATTTATGGCAGTCACATATAAAACCCACTATCTAAAAAAATGATTATGAATCATTTCCTCTATTTTCTTTTTAACATTTTTCCTTCATACATTTGTTTGTGCAAGGATTGTTGTTGCTAGTTTAGCTTAAAAAGGCTGTGAAATAGCACTTCACTTCACTTGAGTTTGGATTGGAAAATATTCTCCAGTTGTGATCAGATTTAATCCTCTGGTAGAAGTATAAACAGAAAATTACCTTCCTGTATCACAGGCAACTGATAAGTGGAACTGGAGCATCCTGGCAAATTACCTGATCCCATCAGCTAGATTAGTATTGGTCAAAAATGTCAAACTGAAGTATATGGCAGACTGTGATAAATCTACATCTGTTACATGTGGCACATACCAGGTAAACATAACCGTTTAGCAAAATATTGTCAAAAAAAAATCTGTTAATACATTTACCTACTTACATTTAGAGTTTAAAATATTTAAATCTATTTATATATATCATATTTAAAAGGTTCTTACATCTTAATTTTAAGCTCTATGGATTTCCCTAAGAATTATTTAGAGCTGAAAGTATTTGTATTATCTGTGTACTTTATGAATATTTTTAGCAACAATAAATTGATTGATTATTGATGTGATGTTAGATCATTATTGTACTGCAGACAAATTGGGGAATAAAGTACTTTTCATTTGTGTGTTTGTAAACACTGCAGGAAGAATGCTACAAGCTAACATTTAAATGGTTGCTATGCATTTAAGCACTGAGACAAGTCTGCAAATATTTAGTCAACAAACCCCAGTATGGCAGATTTATGAACATAGGTTTAAAACTACACAAGCACATTTGCCAACAGCCATTTAGCAATATGTTTAGAAAAGAGGAGGAGGCAACTATTTGTGATGCATATATTTCAGCATTGCCCTACTTTTTGCATTAGTTTTATTTCAATGAAGATTTTGGGGGGTACCATGAAATTATAGCCTCATACTATTAGTAGCAGTCACATATAAAACCCACAGTCTATGAATGATTATGAATAATTTCCTTTATTTTCTTTTTAACTTTTTTCCTTCATACATTTGTCTGTGCAAATTGGGATTATTTTTGTTGCTAGGTTATCTTACAAACACTGTGTAATAGCACTTTACTTAATTTTGAATTTGAAAATATTTGTGATCAGATTTAATCCTCTGGTAGCAGTGTAAACAGAAAATTACTTTGCTGCATCACAGGCAACTGATAAGTGGAACTGGAGAATCTTGGCAAATTATCTGACCTTGTCAACTAGATTAGTACTGGTCAACAATGTCAGAATGACGTTTATGGCAGACTGTGATAAATCCGCATCTGTTACATGTGGCACTCACTAGGTAAAATTATTCCAAGTGTAGCCATTTAACAATATATTGTCAAAAAAATCTGTTATTATTTTTACCTACCTACATTTAGAATTTAAAACATTTACATCTATTTTGTTTAAATCTGAATGTATGATATTAAAAGAGTCTTTACATTTTGATTTTTCATTTTACTTTCTATGCATTTCCCTTAGAATTATTAAGAGTTGAAAGTATTTGTATTATCTGTAGACTGATATGGCCATTATTCTGTAAAAATCTAAACAGCAGCCATCAAGCTGACAGACTGGCCACATTTCCATTATTGTGTTCATAATGCCATTTCAAGAAGGCATAAGAGTGTTGCCTAACAGTTCAAGGGGCTTTGCACAATATCATTGGGAGTGGAACCAAATGATGGTGGACAGTATAAATATATTGTGGCATAGATGTGATCCTATTGAGCAATCTTCTGAATATTTGAGGATATAATGTTTTAAACACCCAAATTATCAGAAATAATAATAAAAACATACATTTTATTTCCATTAATTAAACTCTAAGAAAAAAAGTGATTTTAAACTGCTCCTCATTATTACAGTGCCATCCAATCGTAATACTATAGGGCAACAATAGGGCAAGAACTTCTTTCAAATATACTGCTATTCATTAATAGTAGTCAACACAGTGATCAAGTACTACAAGCCCACGGAAACAGAAATTTACACCAGAAACCCAATGTGTGCACTCAGCTAGATATGGATCATCTTGTAATATGCTCTTTAGGCTTTTAGGGCAGTTTGGCAAGGATGGGTTTTCTAGTCAGAACTGAGTGAGCAATAGCTGACTTTTGCTAAACAAAAGGAGTTCTCTACCAACAGACTTTATAATGTCTACAATCTAGTACTAATATTCTAGGAAACAGCTGCAGAGCATTTTGTGCATGCAAAATTAATGTATACCTCCCATGTTTTTGTTGTATATAGTTGCTAGTATGGCAGAGTGTATCAGGTATTGTATGGAACCTGTTATCCAGAATGCTCAGGTCCTGGGGATTTCCAGATAGCAGATATTTCCATACTGGGTATTCTACTTTAAATCTACTAGAAAATCATGTACATTTTAAATAAACCCAATAGACTGGTTTTGCTTCCAATAAGGATTAATAATATCTTAGTTTGAATCAAGTACAAGGTTTTATTTAATTATTATAGAGAAAAAGGAAATCATTTTGGATTAGTCTTTTAAAATGGAGTCTATGGGAGACAGCCTTTCCCTAATTCACAGTTTTCTGGATTATGTGTTTCCTGATAAAGGATCCTATACCTGTACCTCATTAACCAGTGGCAGCCATGATCCATGTGTAATAATAACCCTAAATATGAAGTTGGTGCCTGTATTTATTAAAGTAGACAGTGGATAAGGACAGTGAAAAGATTTGATCACATTCTATATTGGCTTGAACAAAAACATTTATTTAGCTTCTATTTCTGCTCACTTGCCCAGTTATGATATAATCATGTTTAATTTTATTAAAAAAAAAGTAATATTTTAGCAGTTTAATTCTTATACATTTATGTTGTAAGTTCTTCTTTCAAAATATATATACAAACAGAAATAAACTTAGAAACTGAAGAAAATCAGCTAGAGAAGCAGAACACTTCCCTGCAAGACATTACTTGCATGCAAGCACAGATCATAAATGAACATTAATTTACTTCTTCATTTACTACTGAGATATTGTGCAAATTGAATTTGAATGCTCATTTAAATACCATTGTGTTTTATGCAAATGTTTCTTAGGTGGTCCCTGAGAATATTTTGTGCTTAGCTGTTAGACTGCAATGAGAATGTTTTTGTAGATGTGATAAGCCTGAAAGATGATGCATATATAGAAGTTGGACTGGTAGAAAATGTATTGATGGCCACTGATAAGGCCATGACAAGGAAACTATATACTGTAGGTGTGGTGGAGGCTATTGAGTAGGTGATAGTAAGGAGGTAAAACTTATAAATATAACTATATCTTCTTTTAAACTGTATTTAGAGTATTTGTAACCTTGTTCTCTCCGTCACAATGAATATAATAATGCCCCTAACTCAAGTTCTGTCCTTAGCACTCATTCAATGAGGACTTAGGGGCAGATTTACTAAATTCACATGTATTCACATGAAGGATTCGAATATTCGATCGAATTTTCAAAAAAGATTCAAATTCGATTTTCAAATATGCAAATTAGGCAAATTCGACCAAATCCGAACATCGAATATTCAAATTCGAATGATTTGAATATTCAAATAAAATTTTATTCGAATATTCGAAAAATCGATGGTCGAATACTACCCCTTTAAATTTAAATGCGATCACCTAGTTTGCCAGATTAAACCTACCGAAATGGGGATCATTCCCTAAGATCGAATATGAAAAATTCGTTTGAAATTCGAATTTCATTTGAAATTCGACCAATAGTAAATCTGCCCCTTAGTAAGTGTGCTCCTAAGTGTCACAGGCAGTTTGGATTTGCATAGATTGAATGTTTTTATGGTTTAATGCAGGGATGTCCAGCCTTTTGGCTTCCCTGGGCCACATTGGAAAAAAAATTGTCTGGGGCCACACATGAAATACGCAAACACTTTTGATTTGTAAAAGTAAAGAATACACAGAAAAGAACTACAATACTAGTTGGATAGACAGATGGAGCTATACACTGGAATATGGGACACATGGATATTAAATAGACTTATTATTATATTATTATTAATATTATTACTACTAGCAGAGCCCACCTCCTGTCTACTCCTAAATCCTTTGCAACATGAAGTTTCCTCAAGAATCAAGGGTTTCAAGCTGGAACGTATTCATATCCAACCTGGGCCGCATGCAGTTTGGACACACCTGGTTTAATGCAAACAAGCTCAGATATAAACCAAAGCATAATTATCTTTGACAAAGGGTTTTCATTGGACAATAAACTTGAGTATTTCAAACTTCTTTCATTCTTCTTATTGTTCTTTACAATATGCATAACACACAAATTAGTGATTATGGGGAAAAAAATATGACAGAAGTGTCTAATCTAGGTGGGAGCAAGAAAATACAGCAACCTTCCAAAATGAAAAAATCATTGAATAGAACATGTATAATAATGTCACAGGTACATGTTATGACTCTGGCAATAGGTTCCCTGTACAATGGGTGGGATATCAATCTTCATCATCTGCCCATCTGATAAAGGTTACTATGGGGATGGTCAGAATGTCATGCAGCATAGTTTAAAGGGGTGTGTAGAAATTACCCTGCTTTCCATGGGAGGGAAGTTTTGCCCTTTTGGCAAAGGGATTTCCTGTAATCTACCTATCTTCAATAACTGCTTATCTAAGCAAGGCTGATATGGGGCTGGATAGGCAGCACAGTTAAAAAGACTGTGTGGAGACTGACAACCATGAGAGGAGAATTTCACTACCACTATGTAAATTCACTAAAATGCGAAGTTGTGTCTCTGAAAGAAGTACTGTTCTGGAAAATGTGCACTTCAGTGAATTTGCGGAGTAAAAAACGCTAGCTTGAGCAAAGATTCACCGCTAGCAAATTGTCCTCTACGCTGGTAAAACTGGCAATTTCCTGTGAATGAGATTTCTGGCGAATTTTCGCTAGCGATGGCCACTTTGCCTAAGTGGCACCAACATAAAGTACCATTGTGTTTAGCCATAGATTTTATGTTTATGTGTTGCCTCTAGGAAAAGTCTTGTGATTACAGGTAATAAGACACATGGCAGGATCAACATGTACCTGAACATGAAGCATAAATACAACACATTAGGGTATATTTATCAAAAAGTGAAGTTAAAATCACCACAGTCCTCTAAAGTGAAATTCTGCCACTCTCCTTTCATTTCTATGGGATTTTGAAAGGCATATTAAAAAGATGAACTTTCACTTTCACCCACCGATAAATTCTGTTTTAAAAATCATATAGAAATGAATGGAGAGTTGCAGAATTTCACTCTAGAGGACTGTGGTGATCTCTATCTTAAAAGAAAAGGAAAAGTTAAAACTAAGTAAGCCTTATCAGAGAGATCCATCTAAATGTACAGTTAACCCTCAAAGTAGCGCTGTTGAGTCCTCTGTCAAAGAAACACTGCATTTATTTCCTTCTATTGTGTACACATGGGCTTCTGTACCAGACTTCCTGCCTTCATCTTAAACTTCCTTGTCCCGGGCGTGAGCATGCTCAGTTTGCTCCTCTCCGCCCCCTGCTGTAATCTGAGCCCAGAGCTATAAGTGAGCAGGGAGAGACTCAGGCAGGAAGTGATGTCACACCAAGCTAATACTGCAGCTGCTGTCCTAAACAAACAAAGAGCTTCTAGAGCTTTTTACTCAGGTATGGTAAAACATTCTACTGAATAAATATAGCTTGCACTATTGCAGCTAATGTATTGGCAATAAAATGCCTCAGTAGCTTTCCTTCTCCTTTAACACTTTGATAACAATACCCCATTGTATTAATAATCCATGACAATGTTATGTTTGATAAAAATTTTATTCTTTAATAAAACACAGCAAGCATTCCACCTCCTATTTACAGAGGTTCAGTTGTTTGAGCTAACTAGATGAATCACTGAGAGGCAGCCTTTTCAACCCCATTTCTGCATTGTGTGTAGAAAGGCTTCACGTGAATGGAATGCAGAGCTGATGCTGTGTATGTCAATGATTTTTCACGATGACTGTCACAAGTTTAATTCTGAGACTGAATTTGCTCCCACTTCTGGCCTTGTAACAGATGCTGTCTAACCAACTAATCAAACCTTTAGTGGTGTAAACAGTATCTACACGTCACATAAATTGATTTTAATAAACAACATTTTAATTTCAAACTGTGATTCTAACTGCCCTCTGCTGTAGCACATACAGCATTAATCACAGACATTATCATCTAAGTGTACTGTATCAAGCTGTACAAAACAAAGCACAGTGAAATTAGAAAACAAAATGCATTACAATATATTTGCAGTCTGTCAGCCAAGCTGAGTGGATAAATAACATATATCTCTGCACAGGGTAATGCTCAAACATCATTTTGCCGTTTACTATTTGGTGATAATCTCCTTTCTCCTACAAGTTGCAAGGTGTGAAAAGCAATATGCAAACCAGTTCAGGTATAAGAAAATAAACTCATATTTATTCACTTGTTACATGGATTTGTTAATGACATGATACGCATGTGCAATTTTGGCATTTTAAATATGCTTAAAAATTACTGATGTCATGCAATTAGATGTGGTTTTATTGGATATCTATATTGAGGTGGAGTGACTAATCACATACAGTAAAAGCATATAATAAATATATATATGTGTCTGTGTGCATGTGTACATGTGAGTGTTGAACAAAGCACAGCACATGGCATAAAAACATTTTGTATTTAATTAGTCCTGGTTTTTGGCTTTTCTCTGCCATAGTAAGAAATATACACATTTAGAATCATGTGAGAACTCAGCAAATAAACTGCACCATGGAGCCTGCTCAAGTAAGTGATTGATGCTCAGTGTTTTCATTCTGTCTCAGCAGTAAAAATTGTAACACATGCATTATTAAATATGTTCCTCTGGTATACACAAGTGTCAAGTATAGCACATGAAATGCAATTCACTGACACATGTTGGGCATCAGCAGAAATGTTCACAAAATGTTTCCACACAAATAAGTGTTAATTTCTGGTAGGGATGCACCGAATCCAGGATTCGGTTCGGTATTCGTCCAGGATTTGGCCATTTTCAACAGGATTCGGATTCGGCCAAATCCTTGTGCCTGGCCGAACCGAATCCGAATCCAAAAAATCATGTGACTTTTCGTCACAAAACAAGGAAGTTAAAAAACTTCTTTTACCCTTCCCCTTGATTATTTGCATATGCAAATTAGGGTTCTGATTCGGTTTGGTATTCGATTGAATCCTTCACAATGGATTCGGGGGTTTGGCCGAATCCAAAATAGTGGATTCGGTGCATCCCTAATTTCTGGCTGCAAGTTCATTTGCGCTTGTCATTGTGTAAAAAAAAAGGTAATTTTCAAAAGACACTTCTTGCTTTCATTAGAATAATGTTCTTTTACACTATAACTACACTGCAATGTAGCTGAAGTATAGAACATATTAGTTTTTTTTTATGTAGGGCTAGGCTAGTTTGTTCAAAATCCAGAACACTAAGCAGCCCTTACAGCCTCATGCACTATGATCTTGCTCCAACCCCTTCTGGCACTACCTTTCATAATGAAATATTTGACGCATTGATTTCATCATCAGTTCAAAAATAGGGCTGAAAATACCTTTAACCTATTGTTTTAATTAGGAAATGTATACAGTTTTTGGTATTTCTTTACAATAGTTTTTTTAATTTAAACACAGTGGACTTCAAAATAAAATATGCATAATATAATTTACAAATATGGAAAGAAAAAGCAACTGTTATGTTATGTATTGACTGTTAATGTAAGATCAGTAGATGGCACTGTTACATGTTAAACTGATATGTGTCCTGTTCTGCTGGTAATTGTTCTCTATAGCACCTGCCTCTCTACTGTATCTACTTCCTCCCAACTTGTTGGCAGTTCAGCCATGAATTTTTATTGTAAGTAAAGTGTGTTCTACTACCAGCTGCTGTGAACCTCACCTACTATCACACTACTGATATACACAGAGGAGTAGTATAAGGCTAGTCCAAATAATGTCCCGCTGGTGCTCCGTCCTTGCACCGATTTCAATCACTTCATGTATTATCAATATGTAGGACAAACATGACAAATGCAGATAACTGCTAAAGTGCTAGTTTAATGCAATCCACACGCAAATTGCAAAACTCTGACAGACCATTCTGAAGATAAAAGTTCTGCCTAGTATTAAGTACAGGTATGAGATGGTTTATCTGGAAACCCATTATTCAGAATTCTGCAAATTACAGAACGGCTTTCTCCCATTGACTCCATTTTATTCAAATAATCCAAATTTTGAAAATGAATATGGTTAAAACTTATTAGAATTAAAACCAGCCTATTGGGTTTATTTAATTTGTACATGACTGTTTAGTAGGCTTAAAGGGGATGTAAATGCAGAGAACTCAAATCCCATTTTTACTTTCTTTAATGAAAAAGAAATCTATCTCCAATACAGTATACTTTAATTAAAAAAAAGTCTACTGTTTTTATAATGAACCTGACTTGTTCTGACAGCTGAGCATAAGAAAATTCAGACGGTCCCTAACTGTAACGATCATACTTTCAAATGGGAGGGGGAGCCCCCCACATTATTTCCCAGAACTTGAGAAGCTTTGTTTTTTTTCCTGTTTGTGTAGATTTGTACCCACAGACCCAGTGCAGTCTGTACATTCTGATTATTAATCATTAGTCTTGCTGTATCGGATTCAATGGCAAATATTATTTGACTTGTGCTGTTTCGATCATTTATGATGATCCCTAAGCTTAACCTCCCAACTGAAGCCCAGACCACACTGAGCATGTACTTAGTCTGGGTCTTGCAAAAATGTTTAACATAGTAACAAGATGACAGCCCCCTACTCGAACTTTGAAAGCATAAATCGTTTGTCTTATAAAGCTTCTGGTGCTGTAAGTTCATGTTTATACTTAGTATACAAAATACAGCATTTCTAACATTATTCTATTTTAGACTTCAGTTGCCCTTTAAGGTAGGAAATTTACAAATTACAGATAGATCCATTATGTGGAAAATCCCAGGTCCTAGCATTGTAGATAACAAGTTCAATACCTGCATAGGGATTTCTTGAGCTTAAAGGAGACATATTGTGTAAAAAATAAGAATGTACCAGTGCATTATACTCATTTAGCTATAGAAGAATTGTGCTTAAAAAATTTGTGTTTCAGGCTGATTTATTGAATATTTCTGCAAAACCCCTTATAATCCCTCCCTTCTCTTCCACTTCCTGCTCCCTGAATTCACAGGCTGTGCATGGGAGCCGGCGGCTCTCAGCTCACTGCACTGTAGGACAGGAACAAATCAGCAGCTAGCAAGACCTGATATCGAACTGAAGCCTGTCTGTGCTTGTGCGACTGCAGGGCTGTGATTGGCTGTCCCCCTCCTACTGTGCTTCTGGCAGGGACTGTTAGGACACACCCACCCCTCATTTGAAACACAGGGACCAGAGAACATCTATAGGGAGCTCTAATAAAGGGGCTATTTTTAAAGATAATATTCATTTTTAGCCCCATGTAAAAGCAACACTATATATTACTGATTATTGCCTACAAAATTAGAGTTTTTTTATGTATCCCATATGTCTCCTTTAATAATAATGCTGCAGTCTACACCAAATAAACCAACAAAGCCATAACTAAACTACAGAGAATACTTACACTTTGGCACCATCAGGTACAAATGTAAAGCATGTGGCACCCTAATGGGTACAAATGGTGTACCAGCTCTTGTGCCTACCAGTTTGTAATAAGCTTTTTTTTTTAGATACAGGCTATTAAAAAAAAGGAACACTGGCAAAGTAAATAATAAGATAATGGGATCTTTTAAAATTAGAAAAAAGTCAGAAGCCAGCTCTCATCTTTCCTGTCCATACAGTACATATGACAGCAATGAGCATCAGCTGGTTCTGCATGTACTAGGTCACCAGATTAAGACAATTTTACATTGCAAAGCAGATCGATTCTCTGTCATTTGTGTCATTAATGATGGGCAGCCACAAATGGCAGGCTGACAGTAATTACCAGAAAGAGGAATGCTGATGCACTGAACATAGATGCTGCTAGAGCAGAAAAAAATCTACAATTTGTCTGATTTATTTGGAACTATAAATATGTATGTGAGTGCATCATAATCACCCTCAGTTAGGCTGAGGGTGATTATGAAAAGCAGGTAATACATTTTCTTTATCTGAATGAATATAATACCTTTCCATTTTTTTGTCCTCATGCCTTATTCTCCTGTGTATATTATTCATGGTGAGTGAAGCATCCTTTGAACAACTGAAAATCTTAAAGTGTATAATACATTCATAAGGATAATAATGACTTTCACATTGCAAACAAGAAGAAGGATCCTTGGGATTCTTGCAAAACGAATAGATGAGTTGCAGCTTAGAACAGATATTGCAAAGATATTCATATGCTTCAGTGACTAAATTATGTAGTCATGAAATATGACTTTAAGTAAAGTTTCACACTGGCAAAAAATTTCAAAACTGTTTTTTTTCTTATTAGTATTTATTATAAACCTCCTATCCATCAAATAGATAGGGGCACATAAAATGGGGGTAATGTATTAACAGGGGTATCTAAATGTTGCCCATGCATTATATATAAATAAAGTAATTCTGCTCATTTCTAGAGGTCACCAAACAAGCCCATTTTTGCCAATTTAGTCACCCATATGCTGGACCAAAGTTTAATTTCTAATATAGACCTATGCAGACCAGTTTGGAAATGACCACAATGGATATCTAAAGGTGAAAAACTGCACCCTGCATATTACTCCAACTATTATAGATAATAGAGATTGCGTTTCTCAGTTTAGGTGATTTTCTAGATAATTTTGTACTGATATAAAACATCAACATGGCTTCATTAATAAGGCAATTTTCTCTTAGGAACTTCTACTAAGAGACTGCTACTTAGTACAAGTTATTGATATGGAAGAGATCAATACTTCACTTGCAGCAGATTTGAAATATATATTTACTTATCCTGCTATTGATTTTTTAACTGTTGTTTTAACATTTCTGTGGTGCCCCTACCTTATATTATCTAAAGGGGAACTCTACCTGTTAATGACAATATGCATAATAAAAGAAAATGGTTTCACAGTTAGTTTTATACTGTATATAATTCCTATCAAAACAGTATCTGTCTGCTTATAGCAGGCCACGTGCGGCCCAGGATGGATATGAATGCGGCCCAGCTTGAAATGCTCGGTTCCAGAGGAAACATCATGTCACAAAGGATATAGGAGGAGGGGGGCTCTGCCCATTGCCCAGTTAATAATAATAATAATAATAATATAATAAGTCTATTTAAAGGGGACATTTTGCATAACATTTTGCCTGATTTTTTTTATTTAGTTTTAGATGAAATGCCAGAATAAAACTGTATTTGTCTCAACCTAGATTCCAGGGTGTCAGATATATTAATTTGCCTTCAGTGTTGTTTTTCCTCATTAATTATGAATGAGGGCAATACACGAGGTGATAAGGGCAAATATATTGTACCCGCCATAGCCCCACACAGCTGATTAACAGCAGCATGCCAATTAAATAATAATGGTTCAAAGAATGTCAGGCTAAGGGCTGAACTCCACGGATGCATGTGTTTTTGCTCAGCACGTCGGATCGCGAGCAAATCGTCTGTGGAGTTCAGCCCTGAATGGTTGGCCCCAACACATTTTCACCTCACCAAATCTGGCCCTCGTTGGAAAAAGTTTGGACACCCCTAGTTTATAGTCTATGTATTTCTCATTCTATATCATGAAACAATGTAGCAGAAGCACAGTGGCATAACTACTCACTGGTGGGCCCTGGTGCAGAATTGGCACCCGGGCCCCCCTATCGGGCTCTCTCCCTATGAATTGCACATTGGAGTTCTCCTAGCCTTTCTGGCGGGCCCTGGTGCAATTGCACCCCCTGCTCCCCTGGTAGTTATGTCACTGCAGAAGCAAGATGATTAACAGACTTCTGCTACAATATTAGATTGAGACAGAGAAAAGAAATGGACAGCAAGTACATCTACAAATATCATCACATTGCACTGATTTCTTGTACTGTGCTATACTCATATGTTATGCATTTTTAAAAACAATACAATTCTAAACAATTCCCCTTCAAATTCTATTTCTATGGTGCATTACCCAACAAAAAAATACTTTTATCAAGTACCCAAGTGCTTTATGAAGAACATGCACTGTTTCATCTTGTAAAGACTGAAGACTATAGAAACTATAGAAAAGTCATTAATTGAAGTTATCCTTTAGCTTTCAAGTGGAAGACAGAAGACATCAAGAATATGCTTAATAACATTAGGATGTTTGTTGATGCTTCTCAGTATGAGGTAGATTGGATGTCGTTATTATTCCCATATGAGTTATGGGATATAAGACCAAGGATGAATGTCAGAGTATGGGAATTAGGTCAAAACTGGATCCAGGGGGTAAGATTCTTTCAAATGTCATCAGTTGTATGAGAAATTGGCCTCTGAGGAGCAAGGCAGAATTGATTGGAAACCTAGCTTCAGTAGGCTGTCGGTGATCATCAAGTCTCATATCTCAACCCAATCTAGGTTACAAGTGAGATGTCCTTATCCCAGATACAGCTGGTCACAGATAAGCTAGCAATTTATTTGGGAAAATCCAAAGAGGCTTCCATTTATCTTTTTGTCTCATTGCATCCTAACCATGATCACAAGGAGAAAACTAATTTCACATTCTCCATAGGCACTTTGAGTTTCTACTCAATGTGTGTTTTAGGGATTACAAATTTGTTCACTGTGTCCCTTTTTGCTGAATTTCATCTTGCAACAGATTGTCCAAATAGAGAATAATTTTGTTATAGAACAGTAAGTCACACAGAGATCCTGGTTATCTCTGTGTGTAAAGCTATGCTATATTTTATTTCACATCAGTTAAATAGGTAGTGCTTCCTTTGTTTGGTTGCCTGGTGAACCTTGCCATTAAAATCTCAGAATAGCAAGATAATCTGGAAAGACTAAAAAGAATATATAATAATGACATCCACACTCAAATGATTTTTTTTCAAGCAATTAAAATAAATTAATCTACATTCATGATCTGTCATAGATTGTCCTTCCAGAACATTCATATTAAGCAAATCAGAATGGACAGTGACTGCATTATATTATTGTTTACTTGCACACATAAAACACATTTATCCATGGGTAGTACACATAAACATATGGACACTTTTCTTTATGTGTCAGTGCATCATTCCCCCAAGGAACCTGATTTTGCATTAAGCTTAAATTTAACTGAAGTGTAAATACTGCTCATTTCAAGTAGTTTGCGCAGGCATTTTACCTATGGGCAAAATCTCCCCCATTATGTGATCAATAGAATACTGAGAACAAAATCCCTTATCACCTTATTTCTTATGTATTCCTACCCAACTGGACATGTAGTGGTTAAAAATGGCTCCAGAGGAAGCTTATGCAGCAAAGTGTTGGCCCTTAAAGGAACAGTTTAGTAAATATAGTTAGTCAAAAGTGTAATCTACAAAGGCTGGAGTGACTGGACATCTAACATAATAGCCAGCACCCAACTTCCTGCTTTATATTTCTGTAACTCTTATTTAGTCAGCAATTGTATCTGTGAGTTAATTTGCATTTGATACTCAGTATGCAAGTCACATACCAAAGCAAATGGTTATAACTCATATGTAGTGATGGGTGAATCTGTCCCATTTCACTTCACTGAAAAATTCAAGCCAGTGGGCGGCAAAATAATTTTGACGCAAGCGACAATTTTATACACATCTTACTCAGTTAAATAAGATATAACTTGACAATTCAGTACTTACAGTTATAAATACTATACATGAATTAACAGTATGTGGATAACACCTGAAAATAACATGGGATGAGAAGATCAGACATTTCATATGGCGCTGTTCTTAAAATAGGCAATGACCAAATACTGCAGTTTTATAAAATATCTTTGGACACAATTATGATAGAAAATCCTTAATAATAGCACTTACTCATCAAACAAAGAGCCAATTACCTGCACAATAGCAATACATGTAATCACGTCCTAGTATAATTGACAAGTGACTCTGACATGTATGGCATTTATCACCATGATATTAATGATTTTCAAGTTTCCTATACTGTATGTTGCTTCAGAAATGATCAGGTGGCAGTCCAGTCCCATGGGCAAAAGGGGCTGAACAGTTTGGTCTGCTTTCTCTATAGCTGTTCTCTAGCCAATAACATTTGTGTGGTAAGTGGATAGCTTGCTGTGCCCTGGGCCCGTCTGAAATTATTTGCATGGTGTCAGCTTTTTGTACTGCATAGACTTCAAAATAGTCCTGCATACAGTAGGTACTATAGTTGGGAACACTAAAATTTCTTCCTTTTCATTTACATTTAACCTACTAGTATCAAGCTGCTTTTGCTATCATAGTTTCCAAGAATTCTATGAAATGGAATCTGCAGTCACTGCAGGGATGTAATAAAGCTAGATATCCAAATGTTTACAATACTTGGGTCATGCAAAAACATAAGATATTGTTCCTACTTGTACAGGTATTCTTTTTTAAATGAAATAATTTTTTACTAGCTATCCATATCGGCACCTCTTCCCATAGGCCAACTTAAAACATGTCCATAGGATAAAGATTTTACTTCAGGTGTGCCTGGCAGGTGAAACTTGTTGCATAGTTATCATTTGTACAAATACTTCTCTGATAACCCCATAATAAATAGAGAGTGGCTGAAGTTCACCCCAATTTGCCAGTCTGATTTTCACTTCATGCCTCATATTTACTAAAAATCATCAAAAGTATGCTGTTACAAGTGGAATGTGGTGTATTTTCTCCTGGCATAAATCCATCAGTGTATTTTCCCCATACAGTTGTTGCTGGGGATAGGCTGGCCAAGGCAGGAAGAGACTCACAAGAGGAAGCAAGAACCAAGGGAACTAAATTACAGTGAAATGGCTCAGTAATCCAGTACTGGAGTAAAGGAGGTAGAAAGCTTAAATAAAAGGGAATATTGCAAGGCACAAAGGTCCAGGACAAGGATGGCAAGATCATCTTAGGGGCACCCAAGTTGAAAATCCAAACCTGGGAGTAGCATTGACCCTTAAACACAGAGATGCCCACATGAATACAAAGTGATCCACACTGTAATTTGGGATTAAGGTTGTCCTTTTGGAGTTATAGATTATGTATTGGTCTCTCTTCCTACTTAGTTTAATTAGGCAATTGCATTTTCTGTTCTTTCAGCAGAAGTTAGTTGTTATCCACAATGCCAATCAATGCTGCCATGGATAGACAGAAAAGAAGTTATAGTATGGGATGACATGCTCTCATTTGAACACTATGAGGCTCCCTGGGCAATAGAAATTAAATTGGGGGTTACTGCAATTAATTGTGTGATGTTGGAGACCTGTGTTAGGTTATTATCTTTAGGTTCTCATCTACTGATTAAATATCAAGATTATAAGGTTACTACGTGTACCTCATCCTCCATGTTTACGTTAAACCTTTGGTTTGTTCTTTCAATGTTCTATCAATGTACTCTTCTTTATTGTATAACACCTCAGATCCTTACTGATCACGCTAATATGTTGGAGATCTACTGATTTACACCACTACCCATGATAGTTCTGACTCTTTATTGGCAAATCTATCTATAATATTTTATGTATCCCTTTTAAATAATATATTTTTCCAAAAATGTTCCCATACCTGATCATTTGCTGTTTGACAAGCAAACCACTAAAACGAAATGACCTGTGACGTGTGATAATTGTCTCTTATATAGCATTTAGTTTGCTTTTATAGCTTTAATATGTAACCTGGTATATTTTGTGAACAATATAGTAATGCATAAAGCCTTGGTAGTGGGAATTGCTAGTTAAGGGAATGAACACAATGAACCTTCACTCTCCTTTTTCCACTATTTACAGTATGCCCTTGGCTTCCACCCACACTTTACCTTGGGTTTTACTTTGAAAACATATTTTACTGCAGAAACTGTAGTATAATAGCAAATGGAAAGATTACTTATTGAAAGGTAAAACAATGTCACAAATCATCTTTTTTTATTTATTGACTTTTAAGTGGGAATGTAACTAAAATCTCAAGCATTGCATTGCTTAAAATTGCATTTTTCGAATCTTTAGCACTGCTAGCAATGTAAAATCATTCCCTGGCGAATATTGCATTGCTCATTGTTGGTAAGCAAAGGTTAGCATTAACACCTGCTCTGGAGTTTGCAACTGCAAATTTTATTACATACACTGTATTCACAAGCCATTTGTTTGCAAACTTTGTGAGGAAGTCTTTGAGAACTCAAATTAATCATAAACGATGCAATGGAAATCTTTGTCACTAAATGTGTTTGCAAACCTTTTTTTGCGGTAATTAATCATATTACATTCCTGCATTAAAACTTTCTGACTTGATGCCTGTGTACTTGTACCAGTTGGTGGGTCTCTCACACTTGCCCAATCATTTTTGCTTAACTTATTTATTATTTTATTTGAAATACAAGTCTTACACTAGTCTTTTTAGGTGAATATCACTGTAGTCTCTGTGAAGGTTGCAGATACTGTAAATGTATCATGATTTCTCTGTGCATGTGACATCCCTCCAATGTTGACCCTGATTGTCATCCTGTTATTAATTGGTTGAAAGTCCCTAACAAGCCTTACATTAATATAATCATACACACAGGGGCAGATTTACAAAATTTGTGTGATCGTACAATTTTTTTCGGAGGATCGAATATGCAAATTTGGCCTCTTTGATCATCGAATACAGAATATTCAAATTATCGAATAGATCGAATGATCAAATATTTGATCATTCGATGATTGAAGGATTTAGAATTTCCTCGAATGCCTACTTCGCCAGAATACCAATAAAAGCCTATGAGAACCCCCCCCCCCCCCATAGGCTTCTTTGGCAAAGACCTGCTCGAATACCATTCGTACGATTGAACTCCTCGATCACTCGAATTGTACTAATTTTTCAGAGGCTCGAAGGCAAAAGTATGACTTTTTCGTGAAATCGAACGATTGGTATTCGTACAATTTAATTGAGAAATCGAATATTGAACAAAAAGATAGCCTAGAACTATTCGATAAGCATTCGATAGTCGAATGCTTATCGAATTTCGAATAGATTCAAGGGAAATTTAGTAAATTTGCCCCACAGAGATAATGCAGCAAACTATCATAACAACAGTATTGTATATAAAAAATGGATGGAGGACCACAATCTATGAAATAAGATTGATAGTAGGAAAGAAGAGAACATAGAGCAAACAGTTTTTAAAGGGAAAGTTAGTTGTTATTCCTTTTCTTGCTGTTCTTTCTCTCAGTTTCTCCTCTGGGTCACACACAATATTAATACTAATGATCGGTGCCAAAGGCTGTGAATAAAAAACATAAAACAACAGCCTAGCATTAGATGTCATAGACTTTTAGTAGTCATGCACCTAGAGCAGTACTGTCCAACTTCTGTGGTACCGAGGGACACACACAAGCAGCACTAGGCAAGCAGAGTATGGCAAACACAAGCAGCACTGGCCAAGCGCAGTATGACACACACAAGAAGCACTGCTGGACAAGCAGAGTATGACACACACAAGCAGCCAGGGGCAATCACCTGAGGCAGCTTGCTGTTGCATAACTGCGCTCTCTGCAAGAAGACCCTCCCCTTTTCACAAGCACCAATCCTTTGTGGATATGTTACTGCAGGTGTTACTTCAAATGTGAAGCAAGCTGAAACATTTATCACTAAAAAGTCCATGTGAAACTCTGTGATATTTCTCAATAAAAAGTACTTTTGAAACACTGTATCAAGTACCCAAGTGTCCAATAGTCCATTTTTTAAAAAAAATCTTCATAGTGAACTTCATATACAATGTGAAACAAATCTGTGGTGTTTATACAAATGGCCTGCAGGTGGCACTGTGCATACATAGGACTTTCTGTACAACTTGAAAGTGAAAGTAGGACTTACTGCTGTTATGTAATGGCTGCTTAAACCTGCTAATAAAGCATTGTTATACCCTCCTCATCCTCGGCTACCAAACACAACAAAATCTAAAAGATGAATGATTATATTGTGACAGAAATACTTACATCGGGGGAAGGAAGGAGGGGACCTATAGTGGAGGGGGGGGAGGGTTTTTTCACATACAGGTTGATTTCTCCTTTAAGTGGGGAAGGTGGTTTGTTCCACACAAAAGGTATTAATTCCCATAATGCCTTGTTTTTATTACACTTGATAAAGGGCTCGGCCAGAAACATGTAGTGTGCCTACACTGCTAATAAACACATTGCAGTTGAAAATACTGCTTGGAGCTGTGTATGATTCAATTATTCTTGGATTATTGTGTAACACAGACACCTGAATCTGCAGCCATAATGAATTGAATATTGGGACCTGAATCAAATAACATTTTTACAAGTGTAAAGATACACAATGAAGGCAGGCATAGATGATTATTCAGTAAATCTGTTTTTACCTGTGTAGCAATAAATTATCTGACATAAAACATAGGTTGGATTTACACTAACATACCTTCCATCTTGACTTTTACGGTAAACAATATTTTAAAATAGACCGTGCACAACCAAACTGGAGAATGTAAGAATACAATTTAAGGCTCTTGACAACCCCATGGGCTACATGAAAACAAAAACATAAAAGGAAAGCAGGTATAGCTGTACACCTGCTGGACTTCAGTATAAACATAGAGATTATTTTGCCTTCCCAGTAAATTGAATGCCTGACTTTTCTATAGACTGACCAGGGGCAGCTGGAAAATGGCAAAATGTCTAGCCCATTGTCAGAATTCAAAATTGAATATAAAAAAATGTTTGCTCTTTCGAGAAATGGATTTCAGTGCAGAAGTCTGCTGGAGTAGCAGTATTAACTGATGTATTTTGAAAACATGTTTTCCCATGACAGTATCCCTTTAAAATTCTTCCGTTCTTGCATTTAAGACTGTGTAGGGAAGAAGCACACCAGCTTTTCTGACAAAGCCTTTATTCTTTATCTAATTTTATTGCAGAAATTTGAAGCACAAGCTTTCGGGGGCCAACCTTTTTGTCACGTTCCTGAATTTTTCAATGCCCTACGGGGTGAAATAAAAGAACTTTGATAGTCATGCCTTGATACTAATCATGTTGCTGCTCTTTTGTGGCTTATAACAAAAACTTGCTAAGGCTTGAGGAATTATTCATTGGCTCCATAATTCCAGCATATTGATTTGATCAGACAGTGTTAAAAAGAGGATTAATTACAGTGCCTGACAAATGAGATCATTTCTTTATCCACCTTTGCAAAGGAAATGACTGTGAAATTCTTGCTTTGCCTTAGGAAAGTGTTATTAATGCGAAAGAAAAGGACTGTATGAATCATGCAGCGCCTTCTAGTTATGTGGTTTCTCCTGAGTTAATTTAAAATTTCATGCATCTTGGATTCTATATAAAACTGTCAGTCTAGATACTGACCAGGCAGTTTTCTGTAACAAATATATTATGATCCAAAATTCACAATGAAAATATAAAGTTAAAATATAAAGTTCATAGACTTCTGTAATAATAATATTGTTTAATATTTAATAACATAGTGTGTTTTTTTCCTTAAAGGGGAACTCTTAAACAACACTTGTGCTGCTGAGTTGTTGGTTGCCCAAATGTTAGAATACTATGGCTCCCAGTATATGTTGGTATAGGGTCATATAGGGCTATGAGGTGCAGTTCACGAGTAATGTATCACTTTTCAAAATAAATCTGTTACCAGTTTGTGCAAGAGAATACTCAAGTGAGAATCCTTCCTGATTATGAACCATCCATTGCTGAGCGATCATCTCTTGAGGCATTTTAGTATATCATAAACATAAACAGAACTATTATTTTTCTAAATGTTTATAATGAAATTGCACAGTAATCTTTCAAGGTTAGATAACTTGAAATATAACTGGTAAGTAAGATTGTCATGGAAAAACTGCAGTGTGGGCCCCAACTGTGGGAAGGTGGGATTGCATTTTATGAAAGGTTATCCCTCCTGTTAGAAAGAATTTATCAGTGGCCATGTCAGGAATCTTGAGGCCAATTTATTAAAATTGAAATGTGACATTTTTTACAAACAGTTTTGTTTGCATTCATTAACTAGATACATTTCACGTCAGAAATTATACCAAAAGCCAAATATTAAATATTTATATTTAAATGGTGCCTTTAGTCTTTTAGCAAACATCAGCTGACTTATTTGACGGTTACACAAAGTACACATAATATATATTATATATTATGTGTACTTTGTGTAACCGTCAAATACACATAATATATATTATATATTTTGGATAGGTTGAATACATACCAATGCCTCTACCATTTAAGGCCAATTTCAGTTGGCACTTTAGTTTTGTGGTTTGAAAAGGCAAGCAATATAGAATGCTTAATACAAGAAATTTCTTCATATATGTGATTGGAGTGACCAAACACTACTACAATAATTTTCATAAAATTATTCATAATTTCATTTCAGCCTCTCCAAGTATCCATAACTATATACCTATACATTTGGAAATGAAAAAAATACACATATTAGGCCACGCCCTAATCCTCCCAGACTAGACCCAGTTATGGTCAGAAACTCCCTCAACCAGGCCTGGAACTAGGGAAAGTCAGAAGGGTTACAACCATGGGGGGGTGGGGGGCTGGGCAGATACTTGTTAAAGGGTCTTATGCCTACCCATAATCCATGTTTGCTCCCCTCTGACACTATCTCCTTGACCTCTCCTCCCCTCGGTCGCTCGCCACATCCCTGTCGTCCCCTCTGCCGTGCGATGACCAGCCTAGTTGCCTAGGACTTGGCCCGGTCCTGCAAATATGGATATTAAATGAACACTAAGCTAAGATTGCATTATTTTAATGGCACCCTCTATGTGTATATAATTCATAGAGAAAAATAAATAAAGTTAATTTTACAGATTTTTTAGCTGCAAATTGTGACAATTTAGCGAGCTTGTTTATGTAATGAAAGTCTGTATGATATTTTATCTGTAAGGTCATCTGGAATAATTACATAATTTCTCATGATTCTGGTTAATATTTAAAAAAAATGACATTGTACAGTTTGAATAGGCCATCCAGATCACAGTGGATTTTAATGTAACTAAGACTAATGGTACATGGGCAGTGGCCATTGAAACATCCCTGTTTGCTGTCACTGCTTGGAATATTAATAAATATATATTAATAAATAAAAAGATATAGTCTGACAAACAAAGCGAGGACACAAAGACCACCAAGAAAAACACTTGCAACCAGTGATTCTATAAGGGTGGTACAGTGACTACTGCAGTACGGGGGCCCACGGGGACAAAGACATATGTCATAAAATTTGGATTGTTAAATGGGCAGCTGTCCAGGGATTCTTTCTGGTTGCCCACGTTGACTGGAAAATATAATTATGACCTAGTTATTACTGTAAATAGTAGTCAATATTGAGAGAAAACCCATATCATAATAAATTCCTATGTCTCTCCTGCTCCCTTTGCCAAACTTTATTTGGGATATAAAAATAGATAATGAGAAGGCACTCTCTTCGTGTAAAATCTTCATAAGCAACTTATTAATTGTAGATAAAATGCACTTAGGATATTTGCAGGCATAAATAGCGTATAACAACACAATAAGAAGATTTGATTTCCATCAATATACTTTCAAAGTTCAAATCCCAATACCAATGTGTTTTGTCACTGAAGGTGACTTCTTCAGGGTAAAAAATTAATATAATGCCTCTTGACATAAATATTTCTAGAGGCAGAAAAGTCACTCCACTAGCCAGCAGTGGTATCACAGTCACACAGTGGATTTTTATAAATAGTGCTTACCATCAATCAGGGGAATTTTGCCCACAAGTAAAATGGCTTCTGTTGCCTCAATTTTGCAAATGCGCATGTGCCAGAAATTACAATCAGTTAGGCTGATTTCCAAATGCTTTGCAGGCCAGGCAATGCTTCCTGGTCATTACGCTGCTGCCCACAAATACAATGGTCCTTAATGCTTCAATTTGGCAAATGTGCATGAGCCAGATTTTTTTAGCTCATCCAGCTTAATTAAAATTTTACTATAAAGGCTGCACACTGCTTCTTGGTCATCATGTAGTTGTGGTTACTAATTTAAAGTTTAGTCCACAAATGTGCATGTCTATGTATATAAGCTTTACTATAGATGCCTAGCAACAATTTCCTATTCAATTTAGCCATTAATTTCTTAATGCTTAAAACTTGTAGGCTAGAAAGGTCATAAACATGTCCATGATTTCTGTTCAAATTCAGAATTTTTCTCCTACATTATGTTCCCTAAATCTATCTTTTTATTTCCTCTAGGTCTGTCCATGAGGGGAGTGAGCCCTTTTTATTATCTATTTTTAGATCAGTCCTTTTGAAGTGCCAGCACCCCATTAATTCATTGACAAGATTATCCCAGAGATTGTTTGATAAGATTATCCCAGAGATCTGCTGTGACCACAGACTACAACTTTTTTTTTTTTAAAGGTAAATTTTTTTATTGTTTTATAACACATAAAACACAAAACAATTATATGCCGTAAATGCAGTTAAGTTATCATTACAGATCTTGAAATAACATGTGTACATATCAATTTGTATAGTGACTGATACACTCAAGGATTACAACACAGTTGTCTGTCTTATAATAAAGTGTAAATGCTGCCTTTTACTGTATTAACAAACACTCCTTCATGCTCGGGATCCTTGACCCCCAAGTCCTGCTTCCCACCATGGACTCCATATTTTCTCAAATCTCTTCAGTGAGCCTCTGGCTAGTAAGGTGAGTTTACCACCAAGGTTGAGTTTCCACGCCATAGCAATTACCTTCTTAGCATAGTACAACAGTGTACGGTATCTAACTCTGGCTTGATTAGCGTATATGATTTCATCTATGACTCCTAATATGCACACCTGTGGGGTCAGCAGCCTAGGGAAGTCCAATTTATCCGCTAAGATATCCATGACTTCTGTCCAGAACCTAGAGACTGGTGGACACGACCAAGCCATGTGTAGAAAGCTGGCTTCATCAGCCCCGCATCTATGGCATTTTGCAGTTGGGTTTTTTCCCATGGCTTTTAACTGCACAGGGGTAATATAGAATTGATGAAACCATTTAAATTAAATCAATTTGTACAGACTACAACTTTAATTGGAGCTTTTTTTTTGTCTTTAGATTACATAGATTATTTTCTTTAAAGACTGTTTATACAAATACACACTTAAATATTTAAGAAATTGATGAATGAATCTCATTAAACTACTGCAAAATTAGATAATTCCTTAAGACCTAAAGGGTTTAAGTTTTGTAATTTATAAACCCAATACTTTTCTCATTTATATAATTCATTGGATGGATTCAATTTAGCCATGCTTTCAGTCAAGTTCTAAATGCTTAAAACGTAAAGGCTAGAAAGGTCCCCTATATGAAGGTCATAAAAATCTTTAGAGTCCATAAAATCTGTCCAAATTCGGAATTTTTCTCCTACATTATGTTACCTAAATCTATTTTTTTATTTCTCTAAGTCTGTCCACGAGGGCAGTGCGCCCTTCTTATCTATTTTTAGATCAGTCCTGACTTGACCATCCGGTTCTTTTGAAGCGCCAGCACCCCATCAATAGATTGTTTGATAAGATTATCCCAGAGATTGTTTGATAAGATTATCCCAGAGATCTGCTGGGACACTCCAACTTTAATTGGAACTTGGGTTTTTTCTTTAGACTACATAGTCTATTTTCTTTAAAGACTGTTATAAAGTGCGCCCTACTTACTAATATACTTTTTCCTACTCCTGGTCAATTAGGGTGGATGCTTAATTGGTTAATTAACCAGTTGCTATTTAATTGAACTGCTTTTTAACAGTATGTCAATGTATGAAGAATCCTTGTTTGATAGAAATATTAAATAGAAAGATAATTTTACTTTTTTAAAAATGTTTAGTGGTAGATTGATATCAATTAAAACAAATCAATTTCATAGAATTAATTAGACAAAGATTTTCTTTATTAGTTTTATAAACATAACAAATAGTAAGAAAGGAAGGTGTGATAAAGAGAGAAAGATAGATAAGTGGGTGGGCATTCCCTTTATGCTATATGTTGTGGCATATAGTAAAAAAGAAGCTGGCCAGAAGTTCCCATTATTACAGAGTCGTATGCCATCTTATTGGTTTACGTTTCCGGAAGCCACCTGTCCCAGATCTTTTTAAATTTTTCTGGGCATCCACGCGTGATGTAGGTCAGTTTGTGGCTCGGGAGTATGTCATTAATGATTTTTATCCAGAATGTTAGAGTAGGAGGTTCCAGGGCTTTCCATGTGAGCAAGATAGCTTTCTTTGCATAGTGCAAAAGTTGCTGTAGGCACAGTCTGTCACTGGATGTGAGAGTGGGTCCCTTAACATATCCCAACAGACAGAATTCTGGTGTCCGTATGACTGGGAGTCCCAAAGAAAAATAAATAAATGTAAGAATTGCAGTCCAGTATTATTGAATCTTGGGACGCTCCAAGAATACATGCATATAGGTACAGATGAAGCCACTTTGGATTGTGTGTTTGACACAGAATAACTAAACACAGATTTCTAACTTGTCACACATAACACAGAAAATTGTGTCACAGCATCCCATCTAATTAAAGTGTTCATCATTGTGAACAATGGTGCTTTGGTATGCTAATGAAAAGGTTAAATGCATTAAATGAGTTAAGATAACTTTAGATAACAAAGTTTCTTCAATTAAAAGTCATGACGCATTTAACACACAAATCCAAGTGGCTGCATCTGTACCACTATCCACATTGCATTTGAAACACAGGTTGGGGTATCATTGATATATCCAGTGGCGTAACTACCAGGGGTGCAATTGCACCAGGGCCCCCACCCCCTTGGGGCCCATCGGAGGCACAATAATGGTTATGGCAGGTGGTTATCTAGGGGGAGTTTTACAGCACACATGCCATCAACACTGCAGCATGTGATTTATAGAGGTAAGGGCCTGACAGGGGGGCTAGAGTTGCCACCTGGCCGGTATTTTACTGGCCTGACCGGTATTTTTGATGGCTGATTCCAATGTTATTAATAGGAAAAAAAGCTAGGGAAGGCCGGTATTTTTATTAAGAAAAGGTGGCAACCCTAAGGGGGGCCCAGGTGCCCATCCTGTACTGGGGCCCACCAGGGAGCAGTTACGTCACTGGATATATCTGTGCCAGCCTATGTGGGGTCAGGTACACTCTATTCAAAAACTTAGTGTGTATGTATCAGTCCATAACTGATAAGTTGGTTACTGGTATTTGCTCAAGAATGTCTTTCCAAGTTCCTTCCTCAAAGGATGGAAAGTCTTGGGCCCATTTACTGCAGATATGGTTGATGGGATCAAAGCTATCTTGTACCAATATGGCATATAACCAGCTTATTAGTTTGGACAGATCTCTTCTCCGTAAAATGACAGCTGCCTACTTGCAGTAATTGTGACTTCCAAGACTGAAGGCAACAAAAATGTAAATAATTTATATAGTGTAAATAACTTTAATTTTGCTTAACAAACACAATAGAAAATAATTGTGAATTATTTTTGAGGATGACAGGTCTCCTTTAAAGCTGTATGTTGCTCACTGGTAGTTTTAGTTGTTTGTTCACTAACTACCTACCACCCTACAACAGGTACCATCAGTTCAGCAATCCCAGCCCAGGGTCTTTACCTTACCTAAACCTTCAGAAGAGAACCTTAGTTCTAGAAAGAAAATAGCCTATCTAGAATATGACAAATTGGGAAAGCACTTTTGGTAGGTTCTCTTGGTTGTGCTTATATTCAACATATATCCTACATCTCTTATACAATTCTACATATTATTTTATGGCATCATATATGTTTTATAAAAATAGCTGCATTACAATAAAATCAGTTCTCAACATAGGGGCAGATTTACTATTGGTCGAATTTGAGGGTGAATTAACCCTCGAATTCTACCAATCGAATTGTGGTCGAATTTTAACAGGGTTAAGGGTTTTAGCGCAATTCGATTGATAGAATGAAAAAAAATCGACTGAACTATTACATTTGACTGAACTATTAAATTGTTCGAATCGAACGATTCAAACCATTTTAACGATTCAATCAAATTTTTTTATTCAATCTAAAAAACTTAGAAAAACCCTATGGGAGGTTCCCATAGGGTTTAATAGCAATTCGGTAGGTTTCATCTGGAGAACTAGGCAGTCAAATAAAAATTTAAAGGGCAAGTAATTCGACTGTCGAATATTCGAATAGAATTTTATTCGAATTATTCAAATCATTCGATTCGATCGAATTTTGAAAATTCGATGGTCGAAGTGGCCACAAAAAATATTTAAAAATGCTAATCTTTTTGAAAATTCGATCAAATTTCAAATCATTCATGTGAATTTAGTAAATCTGCCCCCTAGTGTCCTCTGGAAGAACACTTACTATATTCCTTTGGAAGGCTACGACTGATGCATTTCTCATGAATATATCTTGCTGCAAACACAGTAATAGTACAGAATAGTTGTGTGTGTTTATATACAGTATGTGGTAGTACATTTGATTTCAGGCAGTAAATCACTTTTAGAAAGCATGAAAGCTGTGCCCTATGATTATAGCATTTGAATGGTGAAGGTGTTACTCATATGTGTTGCTTGATAAATTCAGACCTTAGTGTCAATCATATGTCTTTACTTTTCCCACTGTTGTTGTGAACCTGAAGTCTCAATATTTTATGACACACTGTGAACATGTATCTGACTAGCAGAAGTGTAGATGGACTTGCAGGGAGAAGATAATTTTGAATATAAGTAGAAGGCATAAAGTCCAGCTGTGTGACCTAGCACAGTTGGAACAGGAGGGAGAAAGTTGTTATCTTGTCAGTATGGGGTCAATTCACAGAGCAAGTTGATTTATTTTTCTCATGGTTCTTCAAAGTTTATTGCTAGCAGAAAATCACAACAATATTACATCATGTGTAAAGTAACCAACACCACCAAGCATGTTACTACTTGCATCAGAGCAAGACCAGTCCAAAGCCCAGCAAATATCTGATATACCATGTGCACAGTTGGGGTGCAATCAAGTGCTGCTTGTCTAGTGCATACTTCTAACATGGCCCAGTATGTCAGATGGATTAAGTCCTGGTTCAATATCTTGCTTTCCTCAAATTTTCAGGTAGGTGCAGATTATTTCAGCTGTTGTTGATCTGGCCACAGTACTGCATGCCCCTGTGGGAGTCCCTGGATTCTCGTTTATTAGGCAGGGCGCTCCTTCCATGAGGCAAGTGAGGTCAGGCAGCAGCAAGTGGCCAGTTACAAGGGGTGGCAAAAAGACACCTCTTGTAACTTTAAAAGCCTAATTTCTGGGTTTTAACCTGCTCTGATGCTGATTTTTAAGAGCGGAGCAGGAGAGGGGGGTGGCATCTGGGCTGCTGCCTCAGGTGGCAGCTGTCCCAGAATCAGTACTGGTATTAGGTCCTGAAAAGCTGAAGGCCAGACCAATGCCAAAGGTGGCTGTGACAGAAGAACACACATAGACTGGAATCCAGTTACTACCCTGGGGTTTGGTTTTGCCTTACATAAGAGCAAGTGCCATTTGTGTAATTGCAGGATGAACCCATACACACTTTCTATGTAAAAAGCTCTACATGTTTGGCAACACAGATCTTCTTGCTTTACTATAACTATACTCACCAACTCTTCTTTCTCAGAAGGCAGGTCTGTTAAGAATGGATGGTTAATAACAAAGCACTCAGATGAATCTATCTAATATAAGTAATTAAAAAAAAACAACTGCTGAAGAATTTTAATGAAGACATTTCACTCTCAATAGTTTCACGTTTCAATAGTCAGATGAATATTGTTATTCAAGACTCTGCATGGTATTTGCATTTCATTTGCGAAACATATAAACGAAGTTAGAAGATTCAAGAACATAATGCCATCCCAATGACTCAAACATACTGTATGCAGGAAGTAATATGTGAAGAGGCTCTGCTCATCTTCTGCCATCAGAATAGAATATATTCAAATCTAATAGAAAATAATATGAAGAACTCTATGAATGGTTAGAAGATTGCCTCATGAAAAAATATGAGCTATTTTGTGTGTGCAAAGATTCTCCCTATCTTTAATTACTGAAGTCTGGTTTATTCAGAACATTGGATCAACAGATATAAACTTTAAATGTAAAAAATAAAAGTTTGCAATTTATGACATTGTTGGTCCTGAAGGGAGGTTCAAGGAAAGAGGTGGACAGTGGAATCAGTTTCCATCATAACAGTAATTTAAAAATGGGAGATTTAGATTTTTTGGTTTTAATTGCTATAGAAAATATAGGTAATAATATAGTACAAATCCAACATTGTCACCAATACTGTCAAAAGTTGTATAACAGAGATTATTCATTTGTTGCTGATTCTTTCCTTTCTCACTGATTTGTCTTACGCTTAATTTTCTGTTATATTAATATATCAACCGAGTTCACATGTATGACAAGTGCCCCTGACTTGGCAGTTTTCAAAAAGATTATCTGCCTAAGTGCCAGGAATTCTAACACAAGTGATTAGTGCGAATTATTGGCTGACCGCTGCACATGTTAAGTTGAGGACATCGCTGTTGGCATCCTTTTTACTTCCTACCCATTTCCACCTAATTCTCTATTTTTTTTAAACATTTAATTGTCTCACAATATTTATATTCCTGTGCAAGGTAGTTGTTTCATCTTTTTATGTTATTTAATTTTTTAAAGAAAGCTCTAATTAAAATTACAGCTATTCATGTTGCCCATCTGTCACTATTGGCAGGACAAAAAAAGCTTCAGCTTTTCACATTGCTCAGTGTATTTTTTTTTCAACAGATACAGACACTTAAATTCTCTTTGCTGTAAGCTGTAAATAAAAATAACTATAACAGTGAGTCTGTCATGGTTGTGCACAAATGACACCTGGACTGGATCAGAGACAAATTAAAACCTCTCTAATACCAAGTTTTTCTTCTGATCTTTCGCACTTCAGAGGACCAAGGAAAGCAGTAATGCAATGTTTCTGATTTTCCAGCTGCACCTTCTTACTGATGATATCACAAAGAAGACATTGGAGTGCTAGTTAATGAGTTCATTCAAATCTGGGTACCCAGCTGACATTTATACAATCTTCTACAATTGCAAATAATTATTTAGATCCATAGGGAGTCTGTCTTTTAAGGGCAATGTACAGCAGCTGTTGCTAAATGATACATAGATTTAAGATACACTTGCAAGCAGAACATGGTTAACAAAACAGCACATGGTTTGAAAGAGGCTGCCAACATAAAGCCAGGTAAAAACATTGTTTGCAAGGCTGAAAGAAATAAAAAATGGAAAACTATCACTATACTTTGGAAACAGCAAACTGTCCAATCTTATCCTGATGCCTCAACAAACTGATGAGCTTTTCCTTGCTTGTATAAAGAATTCAACATAAATTCAGTAAATTCATTCACATCATAATAAATATGCCCCTTAAAGGAGAACTAAAGTTTTACTAAAGAAGTAGACAAGAAATGTTGTACATTATGTTTTGGGCTTCTGTACTAACCCAAGGCATCCATAGCCCTTTAGCAGGGAAGATCTGTGCCACCAAAGATGCCCCAGTAGCTCCCCATCTTCTTTTCTGCTGATTCACTGCACACATGCCAGGTACAGGGTCAGGGTGCCTACCTGACAATCAGTACAGGGTGACCAACCCAGCTGGGTAAGCACAAGGCACAGAAACCTATAAATTGGTAAGGAGAGGACCCAGGTCAGGGTTTAAATAAGGGCTATCTGCTGGGAACTCATTAGGGATAGGCTGCACCTGCCAGTTAATGCAGAGCACCTGAGTATAATTAACTAGGGATAGCCATAGGAACCCTAGAACTGGGTAAACCTAATCTGCCTGAATAGAGAAGAGGTAAAGCAACAGGCTGCAATATCTGAGGTACCTGGATCAAACCCAACAGAAAAATAATACCTTACACGCAGACTGTTTTCATTTTAGTGAGACCACACTTGTGACTGCAATTGTATATGAGCGCTAATGATTCTGCATGATCATCAAGACCATGGCAAAATGTGCCATTAAGAGCTTTTTGCAGGATAATGTAAGCTGTTGTTTTTCCCAGTTTTTCTTTGAACTGCAATCTTTGAAAACAACTTCAACATGAAATGTAATAGACACATTAAAGGGTGGTTCACCTTCAAGTTAACTTTTAGTATATTGTAGAAGGGCCAATTCTAAGAAACTTTTCAATTGGTCTTCATTATTTATTTTTCATAGTTTTTCAATGATTTGCAATCTTCTTCTGTTTCTTTGCAACTTTCAAATGGGGGTCACTGACACCATCTAAAAACAAATACCTGTAAGGCTACAAATGTATTGTTATTGCCACTTTTTATTATTTATCATTCTATTCAGTCCCTCTCCTATTCATATTCCAGTCTCTTATTCAAATCAATGCAGGGTTGCTAGGGTAATTTGTACACTAGAAACCAAATTGCTGACACTGCAAACTAGAGAGCTGCTGAATAAAAAGCTAAATAACTATAAAACCACAAACTATAAAAAATGAAAACCAATTGCATATTATCTCGGAATATCACTCTCTACTACATTATACTAAAAAATTAACTCAAAGTTGAACAACCCCTTTAAGAGCAAGATCGTTCATGCAGAATTCCAGATGGGTTTGTATCAGTCAATGACCCTCAGTACGCTTCAGCAGAATTACTATTCAAACTCAAGTTATCCACATTCAGATAAAACTAGTCAAATAATCTTTGCTGCAAAACAAAGCAAAGGAAGGTGTTCCTTACATGCTACAATAAAGAAAAAAAAGTGATTTCATAGGATAACCTGGTCAGTTGGTATTGAACTGCTGCCTAAACTCAACTGTATCTATTATGGTGAAGACACACAGAACTACTAGTAGCAGCTACTTGTCATGGCTACAAAATAGACAATAGTAATAATTGGCTTAGCTAAGATATAAACCCTTACCCCTATTTGTAATAAAAAAAAACAGTAAGTTTGCCCAGAAGCAGTAACCCATACATTGCTTTTAACAAGTGACCAGTAAATGCTTCCTACTGATCGGTTGCTATGGGTTACCAGTGTCGGACTGGGACACCAGAGGCCCATCCAAAAACCTTAGACCAGGGGCCCACTCTCAGTACTAATATTCTTCATCTCCTCAATCAACCTCTATTCTCCTAGTTTGTTTTCTTTACATACTATAATCAATTATTCCATCTACTTAGCCTCTTTGTACTCATAGAAATAGGGAATGGCCATGAAATAGGCCAAAAGTTTAGCAGCATGAGGGCCCACTGACACCTTGGCCCACCGGGAGTTTTCCTGGTAATCTGGTGGGCCAGTCCGACACTGTGGGTTACCACTCCTGGGCAAATGTAGTGTCTTTTATTACATAGCCCTTTCAGTACATTTTAGCAGAAGCAAACCTCAGTATTGTCTGTGGAAGGGTTTGTTGTTTGGTGTTTTGTAAAAAAGATTTTTTTTTTCTAATAAATTTGAATGTACTAACAACTCGAATGTGGGGTTATTTATGAAATAGCTCGAACGTCTAATATTCGATAGAATAGGCACAACCTGAAAATTCTAATCGAATGGAAATCCTCTGACAAAAACCTTGAATATTTGGAAGGCAATTCACATTTTCAAAAGGTTCAACTGACCTCTGCCATTTATTTGTAAATGAATGACAGGTTTTAGGTGGCAAACATTCTACTTAGAATGGTGGAGTTGTGATAAATCTCACATTCAAATTTACATTCAAGTTGGTGCTTTTAAATTCGAATTTGTGAGTTTTCAAATTTGAATTTACCATTAGAAGCACAATAAACCTGCCCCATGTCCAGCCACAGCGTACCATGGAATATTCATATATTGCTTTAAATATCTTGTTTAAAAAATGATAATGGATTGCAGTTCAAATTAGGTTTAAAACTACAAATATACGTGGATGTTATACAGGTATGGGTCCTGATATCTAATATGCTTGGTACCTGGGGTATTCTGGATAATGGATACTTCTGTAATTTGAATCTTCATGCCTTAAGTCTACTAAAAAGTCATGTAAACATTAAATAAACCCAATATGCTGGTTCTGCTTCCAATAAGTATAAATTATATCTTAGTTTGGATCAAGTACAATATTCTGTTATTATTACAGAGAGAAAGGAAATAATTTTTTTTATTATAGTGGAGTCTATGGGAGCCTTTCTGTAATTTGGAGCTTTCTGGCTATCGGGTTTCCGGATAATGGATCCCATACCTGTACTTAGCACTGGACACAACCCTTCATGATATTTTTAACAGTAGATATATACATGCATGTTCTAATTAGCAGTGAACACAACTGTACACATTAAACTTAACTTTGAAGTTTATACAGTACATGCCAGTAGACAATGCCACATTGCCATGGATAATATATGTAGGGACCTATAGGTTTTACCTATAGAGTTAAATCCCTACCTTCCTTAGTTGAAGAAGCCTGTGTTGCAATTAAAGTATTTGCATGCCTGTAGTTATTGGTCAAAGGGTGTGGTGACCATTTCCTGCCTTACACTGTACAGTGCTGGGAAGGGAGGTGCAGCTTCCTCTTTGGCCTCTGGATGGTCATCCAGCAGGGTGTGCCCAGGGGAGCCTGGGTACAGAAAGGCCCAGAAAGCATGTGTCCAAGTCGGGGACCAGGCAACCCCGTGAATGAGGAATAGAAAATGGCAGGTGAGCTCCCAGTACTAGTACACTCTAGGAGTGTAAGATAGTCTGGGTGAGCTATAAAGAGCAGTTCTGAGCTCCAACGCAGGAGTGACAGTTTGGAGGTATCTCTCCCAGGCCAGATTGCCTGTAGTATAGGGATCCCAGTGGAGAGGGAATCAGGATACAGGATTTCCCTGAGGTTAATCCAGAGACCACTACCTGAATATGTCACTGAGGTGTGTCTGTATAGTCTACATCTACCCTAGAAGTTCTGTGTGAGCGGGGTTGTTACTATATGCCTGCCGAATCTGTTCTAAGGGAGTGTCAGCATGTGAGAAACTGCATGTGATGTGACTGCACACTTTTATTCTGATATGAGTAAACCTGGGGACATCTTCGGATAATCATTTTTGTATGCACAGTAGCCTGAGGGTGGCAGTTGCACTACACCTTAAAGGGAACACTTCCACATGGCGAAGGCCCTGACCCTGTTGTGTAAGTCGCATGTAGCAAATGCTCTATCCTGCTAGTGGGTATTTGCCTAAATACCGCCAAATAGGTGCTACATATACTTAGTAGTGAACACATCTGCATATTATTAAATATATATTTTTTATATTGTAGCTGACACTGTGTAGTATAAAAATAATACTGTATAGTATAAAAATGATAAAGTGTCTTTTGGACACGAAACATGTCAGGTGAGAGATGACTATATAAAATAAAGTTTACATTTTTACTTATTTTTTGTTTTGGTCTGATCTGAACATGGGTATCCAGTGTGCCTTGCACCAATTAGTTTGCATTAGTATAAAAATGACACCATTCTTGCAAAGTCTGTACAATTGTTGTCTATCATACACCCATTTTAAAGAACATAGAACACAAATATAGAACAGCACACAATACAAGTTTACGGCTATAGAATTAAACAATAGAAGCACAATGTGTACAAAATGGAGAGAAAATTCATTATAGAACACCACACAAAGCTTATGGTAGCTGGTCAAGGCCTGCTAGTTTTCTGGATTCCTTACAACATTGTTCTGTAAAAAGAAATTCAATGTCATCTGCAAATGGCTTGAAAAGAAATAAATACTTCATCTTACACTCCGTACCACAATACAGTGCCAAGAAACCTCCACTTTGTTAGCATTTTCAGACCAATTTGTTTTTAAAGTGATACCGACACTGGTTTTCGCTCAAAAACTCAATAAATTAATACACTTATAATTGAAACTTAAGTTTTTTGTTTGTAAATTCGAAAAATTCACGTTTTTTTAATCCTTTTTTTTTCAACCCGAAATATTAGTATTTAAGCCAAATTTGGGGATGAGGGTTAGGTCAAGTTTGTTTCTGGTAAAATATGAGAACATTTTTTAATTGTAAACAACACATTAAGGGGCAGATTTACTTATGATCAAATTTCGAAGTGAAAAAACTTCGAAATTCGACCACCAAATTTTTTTAAAGGGCTTTATCGATCGAAAATTGACCTATTTTGAGCGAATAGATATGTTTTTGATCGAATAAAAATTGTTCAAATTGTTTGAATCGTTCAATCGCATCATTCGAATTTAGCGATTTGAATGATTTTCAAATTCCTAGGACATAGAAAAAAGGACAGGTTCTAGGAGGTCCCCCAACGGCTACAAGTGTTGAATTCGAAGGATTTTAAAAAGCCTGTACTTTTCTATTCGAATCGAATTTTGGCCTATTCGATAGTCGAAGTAGCTAGCCCAAAATTAATTTGAAAATAGGTCCATTTTCGATCAGAAAAGCCCTTTAAAAAAACTTTGATGGTCGAAAGTTTTTTCACTTCGAAATTCAACCATTAGTAAATATGCCCCATAGACTTTGTTAAATATGTTTATACCTAGAACTGCTTGATGTGGTTGGTATTGGAAATAAACACAAGCAAAGCAAAAATGCTCATATATCTCTCTCATGGAGTCCAGCTAACTATAAGTCATCCTATGTTCAAGTTCAAAATACTTTTCTTAAAAATTTTGGTAGCAGAATTCTATAATGTCTTGTGGGATAATCATGTTTTGTTATACAAAAGTGTCTCTACTTCTGACTACAAGTGCTAGTTTTAAGAAACATAATTTATCTGACAGAAAAATGCATGTTGACAGTTGTTAGAAAAAGAACTGCAGTTTTCTCTTTTTGAGTCAAGGATGAGAGGCCAGAAGTGAAATATTCCATAACTACAGTAGAAATATTTCTGATTTTCTAGATGACAGTCCCTTAACAAATCGTGCCATTATTTATTTGTATTCCAGAGTACAGTATTTGAGATGGTAATAAATGGCAGATTTTGAAATGGAATAAATCAATATACCTAAATGTTAACAATTGCTGCAACAGAGTAAAAGTAATAGATACTGTCATGGGGAAAAAAAAATTTTTTTCCCCCCAAAATGCATCAGTTAATAGTGCAGCTCCAGCAGACTTCTGCACTGAAATCCATTTCTCAAAAGAGCAAACAGATTTTTTTATGTTTCATTTTGAAATCTGACATGGGGCTAGACATATTGTCAATTTCCCAGTTGCCCCAAGTCATGTGACTTGTGCTCTGATAAACTTCAATCACTCTTTACTGCAAGTTGGAGTGATAGCACCCCTTAATTTTTCCCCACCATACAGCCTAACAACAGAACAATGGGAAGGTAACCAGATAACAGCTCCCTAACACAAGATAACAGCTCCCTGGAAGATCTAAGAACAACACTCAATAGTAAAAACCCATGTCCCACTGAGACACATTCAGTTATATTGCCAGAAAGTTCCCTTCTAAAGTGCTGGCACAAGTCACATGACCAGGGGCAGCTGGGAAATTGACAAAATGTCTAGCCCCATGTCAGATTTCAAAACTGAATATAAAAAAATCTGTTTGCTCCGTTGAGAAATGGATTTCAGAGCAGAAGTCTGCTGGAGTAGCACTATTGTTTTGAAAAAAAACATGTTTTCCCATGACAGTATCCCTTTAAGTATAATTCCACTAATCAAATACATTTGAATATTATTTGTTACTACTTATGAAATAAATATGTGAAAGCCTGTAGCTAAACTACTTTCAGTATATCAGTTGCATCTAATAAACTTCAAAGCATGACAATTTAAATGTTTAAAACAATCAATCATTATTGTAAGTAAGTAAAAACAACATTAAAGGGGAGGTTCCCCTCGAAGTTTATTTTCAGTATGTTATAGAATGTCCTATTCCTAGCAACTCTGCAAATAATCTTTATTTTTAAGTTTTTATTAGTATATCAATCCCTATATCATACTAAAAGTTAATTCAAATGTGAACTTTGTTGATAAGGAAGCTGAGTATTTATTGGTTTCTTATTAGGAAGGACAAAAGGGGTCTAAGTAAAATATACAAGTACAATAAACGTTCAGTTGATATGGCCAAATTAGCTACAAGCATACAAGGGGATCAATGCACATTCCCTGGCCCTAGGAGTTTGCAGTTATGATCATATGTTGTAAAAAAAAAATGGTCAAACCACCATTCTACATCAAGGTAAACCCCACTATTTCCTTTGGTCATCATTTTCATAGGCTGGTACCTCCTTGTGCAGAGTTTCCTGATCAAGAAAAGGACAACCAGACAATCTTCTTCTAAATCATATGAAGTTTAAAGTTATTGAGACCAGGCCTGGACTAACAGTCAAAACAGGCCCTGCCATTTCAGGCACACAGAGGCCCAATCAGCCCTAAAAGCGCCCACCAGCCCACTAAATACTGAATTTCTATGGCATATTATAGAAGCCCCTCTGGCATTTGCCAGAACCCACAGATATCCAGGCCTGATTGAGACATTGAACTATAAAAGGATAGCCAGCATATGGAGAAATGCAGGCATAAGACGGTAGGGGGTTATTTGTCCCATTTTTTTTCTGGTCGGACTTTTAAAGGGGAAAATACCATTTTTTATAGAAAAAAACAAAAAATTTTCAAGAAATAAAAAAAAGAATCTTTGGATTTGAAACATGTTGTGCAAGTGCAAAGAATAAACAAACACTGATTTTCATGATTCTCCAGAGTGAACTTTATTTATAAATTTGGAAATCGAATGTAGTGACAGAGCCATTACTCTGTGGGATGAACCAATTTAAGCAACTTATATTGTGAAGATATCACCATAAACTATATATCAATAAAAAAAGGACTATTTCTCAAACCTGCCAAGATCATGTAGAAGTCAATGGTAGCTGTCCCATGATTTTGGGCGCCAAATACAAAAAACATGCAAGTTTCTGGCATCAAATCTGAAAAAGTTCTTATTTGGAGTCTTTTCTGACAACACATTTTTGTGAAAATGTATTGATAAATAAGGGGAAGTCCATGCGGATTTGGTTGGAGTAGTTTTCAGAAAACATTTATACATTTTCAGATTTTGATAATAATCCTGTAGTGTCAAATCTTTGCTCACAAATCTTTGCTCTGGTTAAAGCTACTGTAACTCTAGCTGTAATGTAACCTTGAAGGTACCATGCATAAAAAGTATCTTATAATTAATTGTGTGAGCAGAACAGAAGGTAAAGTCAGTACAAAATTATCTGTGGGTATACAAAATTCTGTGTGCACTCCATAGTATGGTGCTAAGTTGCATGCATTTGCTTTACATTCCTACTCTGACTTGGCTACAGTTCATTAACTAGTATGTTTTAAAGTAGATAAGTGGCCATAATATACATACTATTCCATAACAAAACTTCAGCACACATATTGCCTTTTTAATTTATTTATCTTTCTTTATGTCTACGGGACTGTTATTTTATAATTATGCCCAATAAAAAAACATGGAGCATTATCTTGAAGAGAGATCCAGGACAAGAATTATGATTATGGCACTTTAAAATAGATAAAGCTATACAAAAATCCACCGCTAAGAAGGGGCTAAACCTCCACCAAGCATAAACTTCACAATAAAATATTAATCAGAAATTAGCACTATTATGTAAAAAGCTATTTTTATTCACAACCAAGCCTGATGATTAAAACATACTAAAACCAAATGCAGTAGCCTGGGAGACGGGATCCCGTTCCTTTTGATGTTTGGCTGCAATACCTGATCCACAGATCGGGAGAGTGACCAATCAGATATACAAAAAAATATTGTAAACAGTCAAGTGACTTTTATGTATAATATGAGACAGATTGTGCTCTAGAAATATTCCATGCATATATTTGCACTTTCAAAAATGAACATGTGTAACATATATATAGCCAGCAACTTTTAGGGAAATATCACAACTTGTCTGCTGTATACATTACTGGCTATACAAACTTACATGGACTCCTAAAAATGTTGGAATTCATATTCTAGCGGAGAGAAAAGCTTGTTTGTTTTTTAACTACAGCATTCAACATATAGCTAAAAACAGTGCATCTCACTGTGGGTTACTTTCTGCTTTTTGAAAAGGCCATCAACAGGGATAGGTTAGTGCTATTGCCTTAAAGTGATACTTTGAATTGAAGCTCAGATTTTTTTTTTTAAGGTTTGATTTTTTTTAAATCCAATTTTTTTCTACTTTAAAGATTAGTAAATAAGTCAACTTTGTGGATGGGAGTTGGGATGAGAACAATTCCTTTAAGGGTGAGTCTACACAAGTAGATTCGGGGAGATTATTTGCCCCAGCGACAAATCGCCTCTTCTTCGGGGCGACAATCTCCCCAAACAGCCTTCTCCCTGCCCTCCGCCCGCTAAACTGAAAATCGCCTAAAGCAAGCTGGGTCAGCATATTGGTTCTTGTTGCATGTATAGGCTCAAGTATATTTCTAAACAGCATTAGCAGGCTCATATTATACTTTGCACTAGCAATTGCATTTGTAAATTAGCCATAGTAGATTCTTTATTCAAATGCTTAAATTAACTATCAATTCAAGCACGTACAGTTTAAAATTAAACCATCTCATGGTGCACTAATTTAAATTATTACCATCTGTGTTTGTAAGGCTCTTAGAGACCACCAATTGTTTTGAGCGATCTAACCAATACCTCAGAGTTTTCTTTGTCATCCATGGCTCCTTCAGTTATGCACCAATTAACAACTGATAACATATCTCCTACACAGAGTTGCTTCCTGTATTAAATGAAAATTACAGGATAGAAATAATGAATAAAAATTGCAAGCATGAGTAAAATGTAATTTCACAGAAATCCTTTTCTGAACTGCACTCTAAATAGAGCTTGTACAAACAAACCCCTGGGAACCAAAACATCAAATGCTGCAAATCTACATCCTGTCATCAATCTAATGACAGGATCTAGATTGCTCTGAAAAAGATGTAATTTATTATGTACACAAGGATTTTCCAGAATAGCACAGAATTAAAAATTGTACACAATGCTAATTTATTTGCTAGGCTGTCCTGGCACAAGGATATCAATTGGGGTCTACAAATAATGTGCAATGGGTTTGTGTACAAAAATATTTGGTAAGATTTTTGTGAGCATGATCCTTTAATCATTATTTTATGATAGTTTCTTGTTTATGGTTTGTTTCTAGTACCACTATTCTTTATTGAGCATTTCTTTAAAAAATGTTAGTGCTGTATGAATAAAGAATAGCTGAAGTGTTGATGTCACTGTAAAATATGTCTGGCAAAGACAAAAAATATCAGGATTATAACATTTTAATGATATACTAAGGAGTGCTAACATGCAGTCATCAAAATGTTGCTGCATTACCATTTCAGTCTTGAAAACTGTCTGACTGTACAGTAAAATGGGCGACACATACCTGTTAAACATTTTCTGAACAGCAAGTTTTCTCCTTCTTTACACACCTTTTTGATTGGATATTGAATGGCTATAGGAAATATTATACAGAAATATGTACAATAAAACACAATAACCAAATGTTGGTGATTTAAAGGAAAATGCCAATGGGTGGACTGGATGGTGGTGAGTCCTTCAGGCAGGGAGCTGGTTGGGAGCAATAAGGAACTAAACTGGGGTTAGGCTGGGCAACAGAACAGGGCAGGCTGAGAAGAAGGACACCAAAGTAGGATGGAGTAGGTGGAGAAGAATGACAGACTGATACAGGATGGAGGGGAAAGAGAAGCATGATAGACTGGGCAAAGAAGCAGGACAGACTGAAGAAGAATAGAGGGGTGGAGAAGCATGACAGTGTTATTGACAGATGAAGGACAAAGTGGAACAGAATGCTGTAGGCAGAAAAGCAGCACAAGCGAAATAAATCAATATAAAATTGTTCAGAGTGTTATAAGCACTTTTGAAATTTACATTACATTTTTATATAGATTTAAAGATATTAGCAATTGTTCCACTACTAATATAATAAAAAAAACAGCAGCTCCATCTTCTTCCATCAGCTGATCAAATAGTATAGAAGCAGAACAGGAGTATCAGCTTTAAAAACAGTGGAAAGTCATCTGATCATTCTCAAGCTTGGTAATATCAGAAGAGTTCCCTTTTCTGCTTCTATCTGGACTGTAGCATGGTCAGGAGAACTGAACAGCAAGTGGTGGTGTTATTTCAGTATAGACAATCTGCTATTATCTGAAATAGAAATGTAAATGCAAAAGTACAGAGAAGAGCAAATTTATAATAATTATTAACATTCAGTTCTATAGCGCCAACATATTTCATAGCTAAACGTGATTATACAACTAAATCACATAAATTACATATGTAGAACATATGGAGTTACATACATCACAATGAATATGGAATTACATACATCACAATAAATAGCGGTATAGGAGGTGAGGAAGGCTGTGCAGAAAGAGCTTACAATCTAAATGGAAGGGAATGATACACAAGGTGTGGGAGTGGGCAGGAGAGATGTAGTACTGTATGTGGTATTGCATTGGGTTGTTAAGAGTGAGGGTAGGCTTCTCTAAATAAGTGCGTTTTAAGAGATTTCTTGTAAGAAGAAAGGTTGGGAAACTGTGGGAGAGAATTCCAGAGGAGGGGTGCAGCCCTTGCAAAGTCTTGAATGCGAGCATGTGAGGAGGTAATGAGAGAAGAGTTGAGTAGCAGGTCAGTAGAGGAGATTAGTAAGCGGTTGGGTGAGTATATGGAGATGAGTTCAGAGATGTAGGGAGGGGCAGAGTTATGAAGAGCTTTGAATGTAAGGGTCATTAATTTGAATTTAATTCTGAAGAACAGTGGAAGCCAGTGCAGGGATTGGCAGATAGATTTTGAAGGAAAGGCTGAGTTCACTTCGGTTTGACAAAAGTTAGGCACCCCAAGTGCTTGTATATACTTACCTGAACCCTGAGCCAGTACTGCTATCAGCAGAAAACTGCACTGGTGGGGGGTTCTTCCAGCGAGCACCACAGAGTGATCCACTTCCTTCTTCTTTCATCAAATTTCCCGGGGCAGACGCATGCACAGTATGAACAAAATAGCCGACTTCGTTAAAGTTTGACTTTTCGCAAAGAAGAAGAAATCAGTCGCTCCAGTCTTTCCTTATCCTTTCAGCTTTATGCCATGGTGCACCATGGAAATACCCTTTACCTGAGAAACCCCAGGTTCAAAAAATAAATGCCATATCTGTAAATCAGATAAGCAAAGCTTTCCCTTTCTTTGTGGTGTTATTTCAGGAAGTTGTTGAGTGACTTGATTTAAACTTTTTAAACATTAAAGGCTTTGCCAAAGCTTCAGGTAGCCTGCTGTTCTCTTGTAACATATTTAGTGCTACTTTCTCAAGGCATAGCTGCTATCTTTAATTGAAGAGAACAAATTACAAATAAAATATATGTGTGAAAAATCTCCATGTTCATCAACCATTGCTTTATGAATGCTATTATAATTAGATGGAAAAAGCTGTGTTTTTCCTGTGGGTAAATCGTTCAGTTGCATAAAAGGTAAGAGTCCACAGTCATTTGCATTGGTATTGTCTTAATTTCTTTCAAAAATTGAAAAAATAGATTACTTTGAATTATAATACAATGTGCAATGGGAAGTTTTAATGAAAGGTTTATCAAACAACACGTTCTTGTAGGGAGGAAACATACATAAAATCTAGTTTTTTTGCTTGCTGTTTGTTTATTGATCAAAGTAGCTTTGTAAAAATATTCTTCATTTGGGTTTTTAGAACAAACAATATGACAAATATAGGAAAAGCTAGTCCTTTGAAATATCTCTCCCCTGCTGTTCCTTTTCAGACTCTCAGCTGCATAAAAAATGTCTTAAAAAAGGAAAAAAATCACTATTAAAAAAAAAAAAAAAATTCAGCGACAATCTCCTATTGACCAGTGCCTAAAGCAAATGGAGAAATAAAACAGAAACAAAGTATAGTGTAGTACTTTCTATTGTTCTCACAACACCCTGTGCTGATAGGGCAAACAACTCAGTATTTGTGAGTTTCCCTTTAAAATCCTTTTTCCTTTATCCCGGATTTGTGTAGGGTAAAGTTCGCCTTTATCTGGTGCCTTCACCAAATCTGGTAGAATTGCTTACTTACAAGACCTCAATACTTTTCTCGCATGTAGTAATAATCCCCAATGTTTTCCTTCTCCTCCACCAGCCACTGTTTAGGCTCCAAGGCAGGGAAACAAAATGTACATAGCTTAAACTTGATTTATCAACAAGTTTAAAAAGCATTAAAATATTATACTCACATTTGCTTGAATAAGATTTAGTCACATATAGGGAGATCTTTAGCAGGTTTCATCGGTTGGAATTTGAGAAAAATGGTTTATGACGGCGTTTCTATTCCTCATGGTGATCCTCCCGCAACTCCCAGTGACGTCACTCCCACCTGACACATTTCACCTACCCAATCGGCTTCTTCAGAGGTAGCTGAGGGTTTTAGAAAAAATCTGAATCCTGTTCTTATATTCAACTATTTTAATAGAGATTTTGTTTTTTTTGCATGCAACATTCAATAACGTTATTCCTCTGTAGTTATTACAATCGGTTTTATCTTTCTTTTTATGTATTGGGCATATTATGCCAATCTTCCATTCTTGTGCCATATGTTCTTGTCTCCATATCTGCTGACTTAGTTCATTCATCTGTTTAATTATTCTGTGTCTACCATATTTAAGGAGTTCAGTTGTGATACCATCTTCTCCCAATGCTCTGTTGCTCATGATTTTATTGCTTTTTATAATTTTGGTTCTTCCACATTATTGTCTTCACTCGCTCTCTCTCTCTCTCTTGCATTTATTCTTTTCTTCCATCTTAGTATTCAATTTACTTCTCTTATTTTCATTAAATATTTATCTATACTACTGTATGTCTTGTTTGAATCATTTTTGCCCTTACTTTGTTTCTTTCTTCTACTGAATTTTGGTATTCCTTATCCCACCACCAATAGTTTCTGTTGTGGTACTAATTATACTTTCTTTCAATAAACTTAATTTCTCCTTAATACAGTCATATGAAAAAATTTGGGAAAACCTCTTAATTCTTTTGAGCCTCCTTTTAATATTTAACATGCCTGCCGCGGTCGGCAACCAACACCAGAACCAGTGCCAAGCACCCTGGTCTAGGCTCGTGCTTCACCAGTAGTGTGACCGCCTTTTGGCTTCAGGAGGAGCCCTCAGCTACTCAGATGCCACCTGGACTTTAACAAGAGATGCAAGGGAAAGGTTCTGGATAGGCAAAGGGGCACAACAGTAATGAGATTTAGTAAGGCCGAAGGTCACGGTACAGGAAGGAGTAGGCAGATTCGTGGTCAGACAGGCTGGGTCGCGGCAGGCAGATATCAAGGATCGACAGGCAGGCAAAGGTCAAACCGGGTAATCAGTGAGATAGGATGATGCAGAAGTCCATTGGTCTGAGGATGATACGCAGTAGAAAAAGACAGATTGATACCCATTAATGAACAGAACACTCAGAATTGAGATACAAACTGTACCCCTGTATCTGAAACAATATTAACAGGGAAACCATGAAACTTAAAAATATTCAAAAGGAATAAATCAGCCAAAGTTTTAGCAAAAGGGAGGTGTGGAAGAGGGATGACATGACTCATCTTACTGAACCTATCCACCGCCACCCAGATTACCATCTTCCCCTGGGAGGGGGGAAAATCCACAATAAAATCCATTGAAAGATGGGACCATGGTCTATCAGGGATAGGTAGTGGTTTCAGTAACCCGTGAGTCAAAGACCTAGAAGGTTTAGACCTCTGATAGACTGGACATGAATTAACAAAATTTTTAACATCTCGCTTAATAGAGGGTCACCAAACATTTCGATTTAAAAGACAAATTGTTTTAAAGATACCAGGGTGTCCTGCAATTTTAGAATTGTGAGCTTCCACCAAAACTTGTTCCCTAAGGTTCTTACTAACAAATAACTTCCCAGGAGGAGTTTCCTTAGGAGCAGAGGATTGAGTAGTGGAAATCAATCAATCAGACCCAGAGCAGACAGAATTAATTCCTTGGGAATAATTGGAATGTTCATACAAGGTTCAGAGGGTTGCGATTCAAAACTGCGGGAGAGGGCATCTGCCTTGGTGTTCTTGGACCCAGATCTAAAGGTAAGGGTAAAATTAAATCGGGTAAAATGGAAGACCATCGTCTTCCATGGCCCGTGATAATGTCACGTTCGGCACCCAACACCAGAACCAGTACCAAGCACCCTGGTCTATGCTCGTGCTTCACCAGTAGTGTGACCGCCTTTGGCTTTGGGAGGAGCCCTCAGCTACTCAGATGCCACCTGGACTTTAACGAGAGATGCAAGGGAAAGGTTCTGGTTAGGCAAATGGGCACATCTGTAATTAGAGTTAGTAAGACTGAAGGTCACGGTACAGGCAGGCAGATATCAAGGATCGTAAGGCAGGCAAAGGTCAAACCGAGTAATCAATCAGATAGGATGAGGCAGAAGAGGTAGTCGGAATGCAGACACTGGTCAACCAGGAAGTCAATCAGAAGGCTCAAGCAGAATCAAGATCAGTTTCAGGCAAGGATCAGGTTTCAGGGATCAGAGTGGTCAATAGCCAGGCAGGGTCAAACACAGGAATCAGGACAGACTAGAAGCTTAATAGCACAAGGTTCAAGGCACCAAGAATAAAGCAATCATGGTCAACCAATAGAAAACAGTGATTCCTTTTATATTTTTTTAAATTGGCACCATTAAGTTGCGGAAGTGCGCACGCACTAGGAAGCCGGGAGGTGGGAGAGGAGAAGCACGGGCATCCCCGCCGCACCACTGGACCACCAGGGTGAGTCTTCATCACAATGCCTTATGGAAACAGTAGCATTTCAGCAGTGACATAAAGTTTATTGGACTAACAGAAAATATGCAATATGTATCATAACAAAATTAGACCAGTGTATAAAGTTGGGCACCCCAAATGTAACAGGCTCTTGACGCCTCCTTTAGCCTTTAATGAGTGTCTAGATTCTGGATGGTGGTATTTTTGACCATTCGTCCATACAAAATCTCTCCAGTTCAGTTAAATTTAATGGCTGCAGAGCATGGACAGCTTGCTTCAAATCATCCCACAGACTGTGAGGGCCATTCCAGAATATTGTACTTCTCCCTCTGCATAAATGCCTTTTAGATTTTGAAGTCTGTTTAGGCTCATTGTCTTGTTGGAGTATCAAACCCCTGTGTAACTTCAACTTTGTGACTGATGCTTGAACATTATTCTGAAGAATATGCTGATATTGGGTAGAATTAATCTGATCCTCGACTTTAACAAGGGCCCCAGTCCCTGAATTAGCCACACAGCCTCTCAGCATGATGGAACCTCCAACAAATTTCAGTAGCAGGTGCTTTTCTTGGAATGCATTGTATTCTTCTGCCATGCAAAACGCTTTTTGTTATGGCCAAATAACAATTTTTTGTCTCAGCAGGCCAAAGCACTTTGTTCCAAAATGACTGGCTTGTCTAATGAGCTTTTGCATACAACAAGTGACTCTGTGGTGTGAGTGCAGAAAGGACTTCTTTCTCATCACCCTGCCATACGGATTTTCTTTGTGAAAAATTTGCTGATTTGTAGAACAATGTACAGAGACAGCATCTGCAGCAAGATGTTCTAACAGGTCTTTAGAGGTGATCTTTAGGTTGTCTATAACTATTCTCAATTCCTCTTCATATGCCGCTCCTGTATTTTTCTTGGCCTGTCAGACCTGGGTATTACAAAAACTGTGCCTGTGGCCTTCCATTTCCTGATTGCATTCCTTACAGATGAACCTGACAGTTTTAACCTCTGAGATAGCTTTTTGTAGCCTTCCCCTAAACCATTATGCTGAACAATCTTTGTTTTCGGATCTTTTGAGAGTTGTTTTGAGGATCCCATACTGTCACTCTTCAGATGAGAGTCAAACAGAAGCACAACTTGCAATTGGCCATCTTAAATGCCTTTTCTCATGATTGGACATGATGCCTATGATGTTCAAGTCTTTAAGAGCTAATCCATCCAATCTGGTGTTGCTAGTAATCAGTATTGAGCCGTTACATGCATTCAAATTAGCAAAATTACAAGTGTACCCAAATTTTTGCACAGCCAGTTTTTCCACATTTCATTTAAATTCATAAAACTGAATAATGCTTCACTAAAAATCTTTGTTCAGAAAACACCACAGTACTCGGATGTTCCTGGGAAATGAAAGACATACCATTGTTATCCTTTTTGTTGAAAGTGGAGTAAATTATTATGCAGGCTGAGAGGAGTTCCCAAACTTTTTCATATGACTGTATGCTCGGAAGGCTCTCCTCTACTTTTTCTAGTTGTTAATTATAACACGAAAACAACAAACATCGATAATGTCAGTTCCATGATGTTGATCAATTAAAGGGGTGGTTCGCCTTCAAGTTAACATTTTGTATGTTGTAGAAGGGCCAATTCTAACAAACTTTTCAATTGGTCTTCATTATTTATTTTTCATAGTTTTTAAATGATTTGCAGTTTTCTTCTGTTTCTTTGCAGCTTTCAAATGGGGGTCACTGACACCATCTAAAAACAAATGCTCTGTAAGGCTACATATGTATTGTTATTGCTATTTTTTATTACTTATCATTCTATTCAGTACCTCTCCTATTCATATTCCAGTCTTTTATTCAAATCAATGCAGGGTTGCTAGGGTAATTTGTACCTAGAAACCAAATTGCTGACACTCCACAACTAGAGAGCTGCTGAATAAAAAGCTAAATAACTATAAAACTGCAAACAATAAAAAATGAAAACCAATTGCAAATTGTCTCAGAATATCACTCTCTACATTATACTAAAAGTTAACTCAAAGGCGAACAACCCCTTTAAGAGGTTCTCTATTCTTTAACCTGGTGTGCTCCATGTTACTTTCTATATTTTCTTGTGGAGGAAAAAAAGTGTTGCACACTGCCATGTTCATTCCTGTTACAAAATCAATCATTATTATTATTACCATTATCATTTGTTAATTCATAGGCACTTTCAGTTTCAATATTCAGGATAAATGCTTATTCCTCCCCAATCTGTGTATTTATTTCTCACAAAATTACTTTAACACCATTTCTTGGCAGTCTTACAATTGTTTCTTCGTGTTTTTTATAAAAGGAATCTTTGCTTTCATCATCTGCCTCTTCGGCTGGTGCATTCACACAGAGTACTGTTAAGCTGAACACTAAGGCTTTGATTCTTATTGTACATAGTCTGTAAAACACAGTTAGTGGCACAGATAAACCCACTAATCTTTATGCTGTTCTGCACATACAAACCTTTCCTTGAGCATTTTTAGTTTTAAAATTATTTTGGTTTTTAATGCTTCCTAAACACTTCTTCCATATTCAGCATTTGCTTAACAGCTTACAAAATTAACTTGATGACTAACCAAAGTTTCAAATAAGAGAACACAATACTTAAGAAGTATTTAAATACAACAAATTCCTAAATTTGTAGACAGATGGTAAGAAGGGCAAAAATTATGAGGTGTTGTTATTTTGTGGAACAAAACTACTTATTGTAAACAAAAAGACATTTTGTACACCTCATAAAACTCTCTATTTTCTATTCATTCCTATGGAACTTTTAGAATCATATTTATCAGTGGAGTTCACCATTTTATAAACATGCTTTTGTTCTGCTGTACATCACTATAAGCACAAGTAGCACATTATAAATATACAATATATATTACAATAATTATAAATACACATACTGTACAGTGCTTTTGTCTGTGAATTTTTACAAAACACACAATGCCATCTACTGGAAAGTTTTAATATTGTTTTAATTGTATAGCTTTACTGCATATAAATACAATCCTGTAAGTATAATACTGATGCTTACCTTTCTATAACAGATTCTTTTAAGGGAACACTGAGGGGCTATTTATTAAAACACACATTTTCCCCATTATAGTAAAAATTGTAATTCAACCTAACTCTTAACCACAGTCTAATTTACTTCTCCTTTAAAGGACAAGGAAAGGTAAACTAAAGAAGTAGCTAGAAATGTTGTACATTATGTTTTGGGTGTCTGCACCAGCCCAAGGCAACCACAGCCCTTTAGTAGGGATAAGATGTGTCTCCAAAGATGCCCCCATCTTCTTTTCTGCTGATTCACATGCAACTAGCATCAGAATTTAATAATCAGCCCTGTAGCATCATCTTATATTACAGAACAAGCTAATTTTCTGCTGGATAATTAGTGACGACCACTAAGCTTAGCTTCCCAACAGCTGCTCAGAGCCCACTGAGCATGTGAGTATTGCAGAAACTTTCCAAGATGGTGACCCCCTGTGACAAATTTGAAGTCCTGGATCATTGCTGCTATTGACAAGCTGAGACTTTAGGCTGGTGCAATAAGTTCGGTATATGAAACATGGTAGTCTGGGGGGTAGGCAGAAGACAGGTACCTGCCCAGCACCCCCCTTTGGTTGCGCCCTAAGCAGGTGCCTCTTCTGCCTACCCCTAGTTCCTGCCCTGCGGAAGAGGATCGATCTGTGGTGCTCACAGGCAAAACCCCGTGCTGGTGCAGTTTTCTTTTGATAGGAGCACCACCCCTGGGTTTCAATAAATAAAATCATTTGGGGGTGCCAAACATTTGGTACCCCCAAGTGCTCAAAGACTTCCCTTCTCCTTTAACAATCACAAAGGCAAAAAAAATGTTCCAGTTGGAAAAGGTACCATCTGCCATTGACTTTTACATGACTTCTACAGGTTTCAGCTGGAGTATTTTTGTATTCGAGTTTTTAGCAGTTTCGGAGCATAATAATTCTGGAAAAAATTGCTTATTTTTCCTCTAAAAATTGGATTTTTTCCCCCAGACAAAACACTGCTGCAGGAAATGACAAAAATCACAAGCTGCCACGTCATTAAACCTTTCCCCGTCATCTCCCAGCCTGTTGATGTCATTCATCTGTACCCTTGATGCCATATGTTAGTGCCAATGCTTCTATATCCAGTCAGTGCTGTGAGAGTTTGCTCTGTATTCTTTATAATCATCACAAAGCACAATACAAGCAAGAGTGCCCAGTATCAGGTTAGGAATATATTTATGAGATATAGGATTGCCATAATGTCCATAACTTACCCTGCTGAGATTCAGTAAATTATTTAGGCTGCACAAGGTAAATAATCTTTACACCCCTAATATCAAATAAGCAACCCTATTACTTTATTTGCTGAAGAAAAATACAATACAGAGTCAAGGACTGGCCAATATCTTAAAAGGTACTGATCATAATAAAAAATGATTCCCCACTCAAGGTATTGTCAACAGGACCTGCACCCCAGATAGGGGAAATACAGTGGTGTGAAAAACTATTTGCCCCCTTCCTGATTTCTTATTCTTTTGCATGTTTGTCACACAAAATGTTTCTGATCATCAAACACATTTAACTATTAGTCAAAGATAACACAAGTAAACACAAAATGCTGTTTTTAAATGAGGGTTTCCAAACCTGTGTGAAAAAGTAATTGTCCCCTGAACCTAATAACTTGTTGGGCAGCAATAACAGCAATCAAGCGTTTGTGATAACTTGCAACGAGTCTTTTACAGCACTCTGGAGGAATTTTGGCCCACTCATCTTTGCAGAATTGTTGTAATTCAGCTTTATTTGAGGGTTTCTAGCATGAACCGCCTTTTTAAGGTCATGCCACAACATCTCAATAGGATTCAGGTCAGGACTTTGATTAGGCCACTCCAAAGTCTTCATTTTGTTTTTCTTCAGCCATTCAGAGGTGGATTTGCTGGTGTGTTTTGGGTCATTGTCCTGCTGCAGCACCCAAGATCGCTTCAGCTTGAGTTGACGAACAGATGGCCGGACATTCTCCTTCAGGATTTTTTGGTAGACAGTAGAATTCATGGTTCCATCTATCACAGCAAGCCTTCCAGGTCCTGAAGCAGCAAAACAACCCCAGACCATCACACTACCACCACCATATTTTACTGTTGGTATGATGTTCTTTTTCTGAAATGCTGTTACTTTTACGCCAGATGTAAAGGGACGGGCACCTTCCAAAAAGTTCAACTTTTGTCTCGTCGGTCCACAAGGTATTTTCCCAAAAGTCTTGGCAATCATTGAGATGTTTTTTTAGCAAAATTGAGACGAGCCTTAATGTTCTTTTTGCTTAAAAGTGGTTTGCGCCTTGGAAATCTGCCATGCAGGCCGTTTTTGCCCAGTCTCTTTCTTATGGTGGAGTCGTGAACACTGACCTTAATTGAGGCAAGTGAGGCCTGCAGTTCTTTAGATGTTGTCCTGGGGTCTTTTGTGGCCACTCGGATGAGTTGTCTCTGCGCTCTTGGGGTAATTTTGGTCGGCCGGCCACTCCTGGGAAGGTTCCCCACTGTTCCATGTTTTTGCCATTTGTGGATAATGGTTCTCACTGTGGTTCGCTGGAGTCCCAAAGCTTTAGAAATGGCTTTATAACCTTTACCAGACTGATAGATCTCAATTACTTTTGTTCTTAGTTATTTTTAACAAGGGGGGCAATCACTTTTTCACACAGGCCCATGTAGATTTGGAGTTTTTTTTCTCCCTTAATAACGTAAACCTTCATTTAAAAACTGCATTTTGTGTTCAATTATGTTATCTTTGACTAATAGTTAACGTTTTTTGATGAGCAGAAACATTTAAGTGTGACAAACATGCAAAAGAATAAGAAATCAGGAAGGGGGCAAATAGTTTTTCACACCACTGTAATTATAATAATAATATTGCACCCCTTGCCTTTAACTTCACTCACTTTCCTGCATGAGGTGAAAGGCAAAATGTGCATCAGAATGCAATTTTATTCCCTGCACAAAACAAAGGCACAGAGGAAATATGTGGATATAGCAAAATCATAAAATGTCAATAATATTAAAGAGCAGATTCAATCAAAGTCGTAAAGGGAAATTCAGAATTACTTTCCCCCATTTATCAACATTTTTGACAGGAAAACAAAAGCTGATGGCAGCTTAAATTTTTCTGAAGTGTTCAGCTATTTTAAGCAGTCAAATCAACAAATTTTCATTCATTTTATGATTGCAGCACAGACATGCATGCTTCCATGCAGCTACAAATTTGACTGTAAGAACATTTACAGAAATGGTTTTCCTTTTCACCAGAAATGTTAGGATTTTTACTCACTTTCAGGTAATCTTAGTCCTAAAAGCAGTTTTCAATTGGTAGAATGGGACAATTTTTTATTGGCTCATTAAAAAAGACACTTTTCAGATGCACTCTACCTAAATATGTAGATCGCTACTGTAGATATTGTATGATTCTCTTAAAGCTGTGCATGACAGTTATCATTCTGATGTACAAGGATAACTGTTTATCCAGAAAAGGATACAAAACACACAGCTAATTATTAGAGCTGAAGCACAAGGTTACTACAAAGATAAGTCATAAAAATTATCTTTTAATTAGTTTTTTTTTTAAAAGTTGGTTTTATGTATCACCAACAATGATTGAAAAAAAAAAACATTTCTGTATATTTGCTGTTATTATTCTCCAAATTATATTTGTGGTGTTCTTTGCTGCAAGTCCCTGGCTCTGTTTTTAAAGGATTCTGTCTTTCATAATTTTTTGCCACTCCATCTCCAAGTTTGTACATGCAGCTAGCATTTACACAACCCCATACATGCCACAGATTGCAGGCTTTCTCTGAAAAATGCAAAGCCATGTTCATATCCTTGGGGATTCCATGAGCTCCTTGTAAGTATATGGCTGAGGTTAAAACAGCTTGTTGCAAAGTTGCCATCACAGACTTTGATACAATAATCTCTGGCTTTTAGAGCATCAGGTTTCTCATCATTCACTCTTTCATCATGAGCTAATAATACAACATTATGGCAGAAACAACTGTATGCAGCCTTCAAATCTACTGGTAACCCACCTAGAAGAAAAGAAAACACATATAAAAATATATGTTCCAAGTTATAGTAGGGATGCACCAAATCCATAATTTATTTTAATATATATATATTATTTGGTCCAATAAAAATATTCCATCAAATCTAGTTCAAACTTGAATCCGCTTATTTATATTGAGCAAAATTAAAGGGGTTGCTCACCTTCAAAAAATTTTTCAGTTCAGTTGGTTTCAAATTGTTCACCAGAAATTAAGACCATTTCCAACTACTTTCAATTTGTTCCTAATATTGAAGTGCAAAGTTTCATTTTTCACATTCTAAAGCAGTTCTGTGAGGGGGGGTGTCACCAACCCTTTAACTGTTTTAAATGGATACATTTAGTTGATACATTTGTTATCGTTGTCCCTGCTGAGCAGAATCCCTGAGTTTCATCACAGGCAGCTGTTAGAATTGATACAATAGTTGCTAATATTCCACAGATACTGCTGAGAAATGTACTAACTAATTGTATGAACTAAAAGTAGCAAATTATAACAGTTCAGATGCCCCTGGATCACTGAACTGCCTGACTAAGACACTAGAGACAGGAACACTAAGGGGCAGATTTACTAAGGGTCGAATTGTCAAGGGCCGAATTGGCTATTCGCAAAAATCAAATAAAATATTCGCCGGTTTTGAGCACGTTTTCGACTATTTGCCAGAATCGTTCGATCAAACGATTTTCGAGAAAAGTCGAAAAAAAAGTTTGAATATTCACCAAAATCGTACGAATCGAAGCGTTCGATCATACGATTGAAATTCAGCAAAAGACTAAGAAAAAAAGCCTATGGGGGATTCCCATAGGCTTCTATTACAATTCGGTAGGTTCAATCTGGCGAAGTAGGCAGTCGAATAAAAATTTAAAGGGCAAGTTCTTCGACTGACGAATAGTCCAACGATCGAATATATATTTATTCAATCTATTCGATGCGACCGAATATTCTATATTCGATAGTCAAAAATACTTAATTTGCATATTCGAATAGTCCCACAATCTTATAGAGACTATTTGAGCGAATATTCGAATCCTTCACAAGAATTTTGTAAATCTGCCCCATAATGTTAAACTTGGGAAACCAGTAACAGATTGATAGCAATTGAAAAAAGTATTTGTTTATGGTGAACAATCTGAAAACAACTCAAGTGAAAAATTGTTTTGTTAAAATTAACTGTTGGTTTGGACTAAGATCAACTTACCAAGTAATGTGCAATCCCTGTAGGACAACATGGTATCTGGAAGCATGTAACTTTAGTGAAAGTGATGTACGTTCTACATTGAAACATTTATACCTACATTTAAAATTTTAGGTGCTATTAAACTAAATCCTAAATGAATATGGTTAGAGATGCCATATTTTATATACTGAAGTTATTGAACCAGCATCTCTATAGTAGTAGTGATCGAGGACTTCAAAATTGTCACAGGATTTTCCATTGTTGATTTTGTTAGAAGTGTTAGTGCCACACACATGCTCAGTGGGCTTTGACCAGCTCTCAGGGCTGGATTTAAACAGAGTGCTCCCCAAGGCTGCATGTCCCGCATTGGATAATTCACAAGTGCACCACCCACCTGGTGTCAGTATGGTCCTAGCGATGGCAAAACTAGAACTAGATTTTTTTGGACAGGCATAATATCAAAGGCTATTTTGATACTAAACTCTACAGTTAGTATAGCTATGGGCATATATGGTTTCTGTGAAAGAGTGGAGGGGTGTTTGTATGCTGGGTTTTAATTTGGAGGGGTTGAACTTGATGGGCTTTGTCTTTTTTCAACCCAATTTAACTGTGCGCGAGCGCATTTTCAAGCAGTGGAGCACTGGGGAGCTTTTGTAAGGACTGCTCTTCCACTTCGAAGATGGTGGCGCCCTGGGGCATGCTCACAGACGTTTGACATCGGTGCGTCAACTTCGGCGCCGGTGCGTCAACTTCGACGCCAGCGCGTCAAACCGGACGCAGGTTTGACGCCGTGTCAAAACGTGTTGCGTCAATGCGCAACGTGTGACGTCATCACGCACGTTTTTGGCACCAAAGACTCCCTTAAAGGACGCCAGTGGCCTATTCTCATTGCCTGATTATAGGTTCTACTGCTTAGTGTTCCTGGGTGTGTTTTGTTCCGCATTTCTTGATATTGACCTACTCCTGTTTCCTGACTTCGTATCCAGCCGCCTGTACCGACCTTATTGCCTAATTGACTACTCTTCTTCTTCAACCCTCCTGTGCCGCGAACTTGGACTACCTATAAGCTTCCTCCTTGGTCCGCACCACAAATGCGCCTTCGGGCCCTGACAGCTTTAAAGGATAGGATACTGGACTTCATAGCAAATAACAATACTATGAGTTTGTGCCAGCATGGTTTTATGCGTAACAACTCATGCCAGACTAACTTAAAGGTATCCTGTCATGGGAATTTTTTTTTTTACAAAATGCATCAGTTAATAGTGCTGTTCCAGAAGAATTCTGCATTGAAATCCATTTCTCAAAAGGGCAAACAGATTTTTTTATATTTCATTTTGAAATCCAACATGGGGCTAGACATTTTGTCAATTTCCCAGCTGCCCCAAGTCATGTGACTTGTGCTCTGATAAACTTCAATCACTCTTTACAGCAGTACTGCAAATTGGAGTGATATCACCCCCTCCCTCCCCCCCCACCAGCCTACCAACAGAACAATGGAAAGGTAACCAGATAACAGCTCCCTAACACAAGATAACAGCTGCCTGGTAGATCTAAGAACAGCACTCAATAGTAAAACCCATGTCCCACTGCGTACTATTCAGTTACATTGAGAAGGAAAAACAACAGCCTGCCAGAAAGCAGCAGGGAAACTGACAAAATGGCTAGTCCCATGTAAGATTTCAAAACTGAATATAAAAAAATCTGTTTGCTCTTTTCAGAAATGGATTTCAGTGCAGAAGTCTACTGGAGCAGTACTATTAACTGATGTGTTTTAAAAAACAAACAAAAAAAAAATATTTTTTCTCATGACAGTTTCCCTTTAACTTCTTTTGAGAAGGTAAGCAGGGACCTCAATTCTGGGATGGCAGTGGATGTGATTTACTTGGACTTTGCTAAAGCATTTGATACAGTGCCACACTGAAGGTTACTGGTTAAATTAAGGAATGTTTGTCTGGAACATAGTATTTGTAACTGGATAGAGAACTGGCTAAAAGATAGACTACAAAGAGTGATGGTAAATGGAACATTTTCTAATTGGACCATTGTTGTTAGTGGTGTACCGCAGGACTCTGTACTGGGTCCCTTGCTTTTCAACTTGTTTATTAATGACCTGGATGTGGGCATTGAAAGTACAGTTTCTTTTTTTGCAGTCGATACAAAATTGTGCAGAACTATAGGTTCCATGCAGGATGCTGCCACTTTGCAGAGTGATTTGTCTAAATTGGGAAACTGGGCAGCAAACTGGAAAATGAGGTTCAATGTTGATAAATGCAAGGTTATGCACTTTGGCAAAAATAATATAAATGCAAGTTATACACTAAATGGCAGTGTGTTGGGAGTTTCCTTAAGTGAGAAGGATCTTGGGGTTTTTATAGATAACAAGTTGTCTAATTCTGGGCAGTGTCATTCTGTAGCTACTAAAGCAAATAAAGTTCTGTCTTGCATAAAAAAAGGGCATAAACTCAAGGGATGAAAACATAATTATATCTCTTTGTACCTCATCTGGAATATGCAGTGCGGTTTTGGACTCCAGTCCTTAGGAGGGATGTAAATGAGCTGGAGAGAGTGCAGAGACGTGAAACTAAACTGGTTAGAGGGATGGAAGACTTAAATTATAAGGGTCGACTGTCCAGGTTGGGGTTGTTTTCCCCCAGGCACTTGCGGGGGGACATAATTACACTTTACAAGAACATTAGAGGACACTATAGACAAATATCAGGGGACCTTTTTATCCATAAAGAGGATCACCGCACCAGAGGCCACCCGTTGAGACTAGAAGAAAAGGACTTTCATTTGAAGCAGCATAGATGGTTCTTCACAGTCAGGACGGTGAGGTTGTGGAATGCACTGCCGGGTGATGTTGTGATGGCTGATTCTGTTGATGCTTTTAAAAGGGGCTTGGATGATTTTTTTGGGCAGACATAATATCAAAGGCTATTTTGATACTAAACTCTATAGTTAGTTTAGCTATGGGCATATATGGTTTGTGTGAAAGAGTGGAGGGGTGTGTGTGTGTGTGTGTGTGTATGCTGGGTTTTAATTTGGAGGGGTTGAACTTGATGAACTTTGTCTTTTTTCAACCCAGTTTAACTATGTAACTATATAACTCAGAGATGTCCGCTTACACCACATCACCATGTATAGAATGAATTCATCCTGACATTTGAAAACACTATTCCACTTGATTTAAAGTAACGACATAACTGGATCACTAGCTTCCTTATGTTATGAACTTTGTTAAAGCTAACAGAGAAAGAAATTTGTTAGGTATTAGTAATTACAATCGCTCGCTTTGTTCCCCAGAACGGTGCCCTCACTGTTTAAAAGATGCACCGTCCCATGGCACTTTTCAACAGTGTTGCCATATTCCTTGCTTTTCTAAAGTATCCCTTGTGCTACCCCTCATGGATGCATGAAAAATTTAGTAATCTTTTTTACTTTAATGCACGTGTATTTAGCAAGGGATGATGGTACGGCTCTCCACTGATGGTTTTCGAGTTATTTAGCTTTTTATTCAGCAACTCTCCCATTTGCAATTTCAGCAATCTGGTTGCTAGGGTCCTAATTCCCCTAGCAACCATGCAACGATTTTAATAAGAGACTGGAATATGAATAGGAGAGGGCCTGACTAAAAAGATAAGTATTAAAAAGTAGCACTAACAATATATTTGTAGGCTTACAGAGCATTTGTTTATAGATGTGGTCAGTGACCCCAGGGCCTGAACTAGGGGTGGGCAGAGGAGGAAGCTGCCTATGGCGCAACGATTGGGGGGCACTGGGCATCCGCCTCTCTGCCTGGTTCCAGACTTGCTCCTAGGGTTGCCACCTGGCCGGTATTTTACCGGCCTGGCCGGTATTTTTGGTGGTTGATCCGAATGTTATTAATAGGAAAAAAAGATAAATATATAGGAAGGACTGTATATTTTTCAAGAAAAGGTGGCAACCCAACTTTCCCCTGAGACTGTCCCTGTTGCGCATGCCTGCATGCAAGCTTTTGGCAAGGATACTGCACTGGTACGTGTGAGATGGGCATGGAGGGCTGCCTAGGGGCCCTGCTGGCCAGGCCTGCCTCTGAGTGACCCAGGGCCGGATTTACCTAGTGGCTGCCCCTAGGCCCACTGTCGTTTGTCACCCCTGTACCCTCCCATTTATTTGCTCCTAGGTGGCCTCCACAAATCCGGTCCTGGAGTGATCCCATTTCAATGCACTTGTAGCTAGCATAGCATTAGACAAGAAGACCTTATCATTAAATATTTACTCGATCTGAAGAGAAACTAGAGTAAGATCCACATGACGTCCTATCCTAAGGTGTAACCCTAAAATCATGACATTTACAGAGAAGAAATTTGCCCTTTTGCACAGGCCTATTGTATTTTGGCATTGCCAGTCTAAAGGAAATTGAATGCACTTTGGGATGACAGGCTAAGCAATGTCAATGTCTTGAGAACTGAACTGAGTCATTGCTATAGAGGAGTACAGGAAAACTGACAAGTAACAGGCTGTTTTTAATCGTAGAAGGCGCTGCTCCTTTAAGAAGGGTTGCGTAGCAACACATTGATTTCCCAGCCTGCGTAGGAAAGTTTGTGACTGGCGGACTGGCCAAGAGGCTGCACCTGTACCTATGATTACGTGTGGTAACACACGAAACGCGTTAGGTGTTCTTTAATGTGGAATAAAGGTTTTTAGTTTGATCACACCCGAGTCCGGAGGATCCTTGGAAGTGCATGCTAAAGGTGGAAGTGATATCAAGAGGGATCACTGCATTAATAAGTAACAATAAGTGCATTATAATAAATACAGTTTGTATAAATATAAAATATAATTACACAGTGTTGATGAGACAAGATGATGGAGGACCCTACCCC
>CM044438.1:77156179-77166892 GCA_024363595.1 Xenopus borealis
TGTATTAGTATATATCACAATACATATATCTTATGGCACATTATTGTCCTGAGCAGTGGCTGTATCAAATTATTCTATCCATAGGTCCCAGATATTTTCAAACTTGTCTGGGCACCCTCTGTTTAAAGAGATACTGACATCAGAAAATAACCTTTTTTTTATATATATCATACTATTGTCTTTACATACTATTTATAATTTTGCCATAAAAGTATTTGCCAGATACTTTGACATTACCTTTCTTACCCCTATGTTACTCTATGAGGTACCTGACATATTTTTGCAGCAGCAGTCTGTTGGTATTAGAAATAGTCAGGTTCGCAAAACAGTTTGGTTTAGGAACTTAAAGTTACAATTACGTACAAAAACAAATATCTCTTAAAAATAAATAAATCAGCATGACCTACAGGTAACTTTTATTGTAGATTAATATTTTGAAAAGAAAACTCTTAGGGGCAGATTTATCATTGGTCGAATTTAGAATTTAAAAAAAATTAGAAATTCGACCATATAAATAAAAGGGAAGTAAAATCCTTCAAATTCGACAATCGAATTCGAAGGATTTTACTGCAATTCGAACGATTGAATAAAAAAAAATTCGAACGATTTAATCGATCAAATTATTTTTTATTCGATCAAAACTAATGATTCCCAATTCGGTAGCTTGGTTCTGGCGAAGTAGGTGGTGGAATAAAAATTTAAAGGGGAAGTAATTCGACCATCGAATATTGGAATAAAATTTTATTCGAATTTGAATATTCGATGGTCGAATTTGCCTAATTTGCATATTCGAAGATTCTAATTCGAATTTATATTAAATTCGATCGAACTTCGAATTATTCTCGTGAATTTAGTAAATCTGCACCTTCGTGTCAGTATCACTTAAAGTACGTTAGCTTTTGTAAGGGGAGAGCTTAATTTACTATGGATTTTCATCATTTTAAGGATGGAGCTTTGGGTAGCTTCCAGAATAAGGTAATTGTTTTCATCACTAACATTTTTAATTGTAATGACACATATAGGATGAAAATAGAACGAAGAACATGCACGTACTCTGTAGTATGAAAGCATGGAGCTTAACTTATTTATTGCAACCACCAGGGCACCATCATCATTTGAGGGTCTAACCCATCCTTTATCATGAACATGAATGTAAGGTAGTGCTCTTAAGAGCCTAGATAATAGGTTACAGTAATCATTCTACTTGTTAAGTATAGAGTATGCAACTCCTTATTTTCATTTTTTCATGGAATTGTAGGAAATTTTACTTTATGGGTGAAGACACGTGTAGCTTCTAGTAGCAATTACTTGTCACAGCTACAAAACACCAGAAAATACCCTATTGAGAATTGCCTCTGCTAAAACACACATTGAAACTGTTATCGGTATATTAAAATCATTGTTTTTGCAGCCAGGACAAGTAGCTGTTACTGGTAGCTCCATTTGTCTCACCCTAAGAGCAAAGACACACGTGGAGAGAATAGTTGCCTGAAGAAGAGGTGATTTGTCACCTGGCGGCTAAATCTCCCAGAATCTTCACGTGTGTCTCTTCTCTAAAGGTGGCCATACACGGGCAGATAAAAGCTGCCGACAGACTGTGTCGGCAGCTTATCTGCCCGTGTGGTCGATGTGATCGATATCTGGCTGAAAGTCGGCCAGACGTCGATCGGGCAGGTTTAAAAATCCCATCGGATCGCGGCCGCATCTGTTCGTTGATGCGGTCCCGCGATCCGACCGCCCATACTGATCCGAACGTTGGGCCCTAGGGCCCACGATCGGATCAGCCCGATATCGCCCACCTCAAGGTGGGCATATCGGGAAGAGATCCGCTCGTTTGTCAACATCGCCAAACGAGCGGATCTCTTCGTGTATGGCCACCTTAAGGGTGTCGGCGCCACAATTTCAGTTTAAGAAGGTGTTGGAGAAGCAGCTGTGTACCATGTCTTGCTCTATTTTAATTTATAGGTCTAATATACATTAGTCAGATAAACTGGTGAATATTCATCAGAATGATAAAAACTGGCATTTAAGAAATACCTGTAGACATCATATAAACAGTCTGAAAAGAATCTTAATTTCTGCTTCTTTCCCAGGTTTGATGCAGCAAAGCTTGTAATGCAGTGGCTATGTAATCACGAGGATCAAAACATGCAGAGAATGGCAGTTGCAATTATCTCTATTTTGGCAGCCAAGGTTGGTTGCATCCCTTGAGACTACTACTTTTATTAGAGCATGGTTAGCTGGTAGTGGTTTATTAATTCAGCCTTATATATATATATATTGGTGGTTTTATAATTTTAGTAGTTATTCTTGACTGACACAATGTCAAATCATATATAATAACAATTCTATATAAGGTGTTCACTAGATGTATTTGTTTCTATAGTAGTCATATTAAAGAGATACGGACACCAGAAATAAAACAAATTTTACATCTATAATAATGTTGCCTTTGAAAGCTACTTATAAATTTGCCATAAAGTATTTGCACAATGCTTTTACATTACCTTTCTGATGCCCCATGTTCCTGTATGAGGGGGCTGCCATATTTGTGCAGCAGGAGTCCTTTAGTATTAGAAACTCGCTGAAAGGCTTAGATGGGACAGTCAGGTTGGCAAAACAGTCAGGTTTAGGAACTTCAACTAACAATTACTTACAAAAATAAAGCTCTCTGCAAAAAACGATCAACATGACTTATACATAACTTTTCATTTACTTTCATATTTTAAAAAGTAGTTTTTTTTAGTGTCACTTTCACTTTAAGACATATTCCAAAAACTGGATTATTCCACATGGTGCTTTGACTCTATCTGATCACTGTTATTATAGCATGTATACCCAAAATTTATGCACCCATTGTGATCCGTTGAGGATGCAGTGAAGCTGGGCAAGCATGACACCCCATTCTATGTTTTGACCTGCAAAATCTTTTACAGAGGGTGAGTGTTCTGTTTTCACAACACCAAAACAATCCTTTAGTGGGTTATTTATGATTTGCAATGATTGTTGTATATTCAAAGTCAAACGTAGGTAGGAATGTAGCAACAGTAGTTCTGATTGGCTAGAACATATAGACCAGGGGGGCTATTTACTAATACATTTATATTTTTTTCATGAATCTGAAAAATGTGTGGTTTTTCGTAAAAGATCTACAAAAATTTATATTTCTGAAGTGTTAAAAACCTATAATGCATACATCTTATTGCACTGCTTTTAATCAATTCAGACTTTGAGCTTTTTCAGATTTTTTTCCACTAGGATTGTTAGAGATATTCTGATTCTTTTATAATATTGTTCTGCACTTTTTTTCGTTCGTACTTTTTATATTCAGATCTTTTAATAAATTTCATGGGGGGGGGTGCTTTTATTTTTAAGGCAATATTTTGGTAGGAAACTTTTAATAGATTATATATGGAAAATTATTTGATTTACGGAGAGGAATTTGTGAAAGATTATATGCTAGTACATATATGGGAACTGCTATCCAGACTGATCCGGTAATGGGTAATGGATCTTTCTGTAATTTGAATCTTCATCCCTTAAGTCTACTAGAAAATCATGTAAACATTAAATAACCCCAATAGGCTGGTTTTTCTACCAGGGATTAATTGGATTAAATGTATCATAGTTTGGACAATGTACAAGACTTTTTTTTTATTATTACAGAAAAATTTAGTTATTCTGATAAAATGGAGACTTTGGGACATGGCCTTTATTAATTCTGATCTTTCTGGATAACATATACCATACCTGTAGTGGTTTGTAAATATTTAAATACATGCTTTTATCACAGTTCTTGGAATGTCATGCTGCACTTTGTAGCTTCTGTTTCTAATCTTGTCTATTGTGCTTTTTTTTATAATTATTAAAGCTTTCCACTGAACAGACTGCCCAGCTTGGAGCAGAGCTATTCATCGTCCGGGTAAATATCCACACTGTTTTGTTTCTGTACATGTATTTCTTCTTTCAGCCTTTAATATGGCATGCTGCAGTATGCTGTAATACACCTGTAGTGTGGCCACATTTCTTATGTAAACCATTTTCAACTGCTAAACGAGAATGAACAATGATTAGACCACAAAACACGTACCTTTATAAACCATTCAAGTCTAAAGTATCCTTATAAAAAATGTTGTGCCTGTAGTTTTACATGCCTTGCACTGGTCAACATAGTCCATTTTTTTTATTTATTGATAACATGTAAGCCCACCTTAAATCCCCAGAAATATATTTCATTTATTCAGACAATACAATCCACATTTTACTGGCTTGTGCATAAGGCACATTAATAGATCAGACTTTTGCAAGCCTTTCATGTGGCCAAAAACTGTTTTACTCTTTGGCAAAGTAATATTTTTACTTTAATTGTCTGGGGTTTTTTTGTGTTTTTTTCTATTAGCAATTGCTCCAAATTGTAAGACAAAAGACAAGTCAAAATATGGTGGACACCACGCTAAAGTTCACCCTAAGTGCTCTGTGGAATCTTACAGACGAATCCCCAACAACCTGCCGTCACTTTATCGAAAACCAGGGCCTGGAGCTCTTCATGAAAGTTCTTGAGGTAGAAATTTTTGCATTCATGTGTTCCTTCTAGATTTGTCCAATTACTCTGAATTGTTTGAGTTGAGATGATTTAATTTGTGGGTTTTTTTCTTAACTTAGACGTTTCCGTCAGAATCCTCCATTCAACAAAAAGTATTAGGTTTATTGGTAAGATCTTTATATATTTTTTGTATTTTATACACTCTTGAGCTGATAATTATGCTTTTGCCCCTGCTCACAAATGACTACCAAGTATTACCATCACTTGGCACTTAACACCACAACAACAATAAATTGTGTTCGTTGATGCAATTTGTTTAGGGTCAAAGAAGAATTTCACAGCATTGCCTGGTTGCTAGGATAACCAGATAACTATTGTCATTTTAAAAGAGAGCTGCAACAAACCGATAATAAAACATACAAAATTATGGCCAATTGCAAATTATCTCTAAGTGGTACATTTTTTTGCTTACTAGATGCACACATCAAAATTCAGAACTAGGGTCCAAAATATTGATGGGGTGGTTGAAATGCCTATCGTTAATGCAATTATGAAGTAACAACAATGCTGAATAGGCATTGATTCATTTTCTGCATTTCATGTGTAAAGATAAAATAACTCATGCTCAGATAAAACCATAATCTAGATGTTTATTGCTTAATTTTTGCAAACAGAAGAAAAAACAATTGGATAAATAATAGTGTAACAATTTAATATTGCGGATTGGAGAAAAAGCCAAGCAACTGCCTTCTGGGATTTTGGTATGCATTTTGATGCTGAAGGCAGTGGATTGGCCTTTTCTCCACCAGCGACAGGCAGACAGTTCCACTAGGCTACAGCTATGGAATAAAGCTTTTTATGAAGAATCAAACAGAACTCACATTGTAAGTGTATCACACCCCTACTAGAAAGTGTAGCTCCAAATATGAGATTGGTAAATGGAAGGTGAAATAAAAGAAATAATTATAGATGGATAATATTGTCTCCCAGTAAAGCTAATTTTTTAAACAATTTTTTTCAGAATAACATTGCGGAGGTGAAGGAGCTTCATTCCGAGCTCATGTGTAAGGATTTTATTGATCAGATCAGCAAGCTGCTACATAGCGTGGAAGTAGAAGTCAGCTATTTTGCGGCTGGAATTATTGCACATCTTGTATCTCGGGGAGAAGAGATTTGGACATTAAGTTTCAGATTGAGAGAAACACTGCTAGAGGAGCTGGTCAGTTTATTATTTGTTTTACTTGATCAGAATACAAAGATTTAAGGTACAAGTAATTGTGAGTGCCTGTCTGTACAACTTTTACCAGTGCTCTAGCTCAGGGGTCAGCAACCTTTACTATCAAAAGAGCCATTTTGCCCTCTCTTCCACTAAAGAAAAATAGTCTGGAGCCGCAAAACACAACACAGCTTATAAACTTTTAAAAGTTTTAACCTTTTTTTAATTTGAACTGTTACAACAACAGAATACAACAAACAAAAGTGCATTGTGCATGTGTAGGCCTACTTTGAAATAAATTAAACACTGAATAGCCCTATAAAATGCTAGCTGGACTCTGGAGGCTTCTCTCTTGTCTTGAGTCTTGCTCTGGCTCGGTCTTGCCTGTCACTCCTGGGACATCTATACAGCCATTGCACCTGCTAGCGGCATTCTGACTGTACGACCGCGGTAAGCTAACCATCACACCCTAAAGAAGTAGCCAACAGATGTGAGGGTTGTATAGACAACGTGACAAGCCGCAAGACAGCCGCAGCAAGCAGGATAAAGAGCCGCATGAGGCTCCGGAGCCGCAGGTTGCTTACCCCTGCTCTAGCTCTATCTCTCTCTCTTCATACAATTTTATTGCTGGTATGCTTTGCTTTATTATACAGGTAAAACTCTTCACTGTTAAATTACCTAGTGTTTCTGTGTGCTAACTTGAGCATCAGCTTTCATTTACTGCTCACCTGTCATGACTACTGTCTGTTTGCTTTTGCAGCATTCTGCTATACTCGGCTGGCCAACACCAGAGTGTGAAATGGTTGCCTACAGGTAAGGGGTTAATAACAAAAGTCATAATTAACAAAAGTCATTAATCTTTATAATAGTGTGTGTGTGTGGGGGGGAGTGTGAATTTTAAAGTGGTTATTCACCTTCCAACACTTTCTTCGGTTCAGTTATTTTCAGATTGTTCACCAGTAATAAAGACTTTTTCCAATTACATTCTTTTTTCTATGTGTGACCATTTTTGTAATATTGCAGTGCAAGTCATATTTTTCATATTTCAAAATCTGCTCAAGTTGGGTGAGTAGCCGACCCAACTGTTCCAAAATGAAAATTTAGTGCATTTCTTATCTCTGGGTTCCATTACAGGCAGCTGCTAGAATTGATACAATAGTTGCTAATACTCCAGAGATGCAGCTGAGAAATTTAATTTTAACATTTCTGCACCTGAATTACTGAGCAGGAACATTAAAATATAAACTTAGATTTTTGGATAGAGTCTTTCTTTTAGGGATGCACCGAATCCAGGATTTGGTTTGGGATTCGGAATCGGCCAAATCCTTCTGCCTCCTTATGGCCAGGGAGGGAAATTTTTGGCACAAAACAAGGAAGTAAAAAATGTTTTCCCCTTCGGATTGTTCGGATTTGGTTCGGTATTCAGCCGAATCTTTCAGGAAGAATTCAGGGATTCGGCCGAATCCAAAATAGTGGATTCGGTGCATCAATACTTTCTTTATTTCTGGTGAACAATCTGGAAACAACTCCATGGAAAAAGTATTTGGAAGGGGAACAATTTTAATCTGAATTTTACCACCTTATTAACTTTGACAGCTAGTATAGAATAGCAACATTGTGACACAAAACGTCTTGTGTGTAAGGCTGTTCACAATGTCTAAATAAACATGGAAACTTCGTGGTATATCAAAAGGCTGTTTTCTGCTCATCATAGACTTGATATTGTCTTTTACCTGCGAGAACCCACAGAAACACAAGTAGAAAAGTCTAGTAATATTACTATTATGCTATGTGTGAGTGTGTGTGTGTTTTTTGTGTGTAGAGTCTGGAATAGGAGTCCCGTGCACCCATATCTGTTGTTTGGCTATGCAGATAGCATTCTATTTAGTATGGTACAATGTGCATATTTAGAATGTCAGTGACTTTGCCATATTGAAATAATTTTTTTAGTTGTTTTTGTAGTTACCAAACAGTCATTGCAAATTGTTTTAAAATTGGAAATTAGTCATACAAAAAATGTAAATATTTTCTATTATATATGATTTTTGATGGTTGAATAATTAAAAAGAAGTTCTATGCTCATACGTGTCAACTGAGTATTGAGCTTTACAAATCATGGAATTAGTTACAGGTGCAGATTTATGATCTACCCATGTGTTTTGTTGTTATTGAAAGCGAAGGCAGAGAATGCCTTTTCTGCAGTCGGTTGTTTTATTTCTGAACCCAGACTAATTTTTTTCCTTCATTTTTAATGAACGTAAGTGGATCTGCTCTTAATGTATGCTTATTAAAAATTGACTTACAAGATGACCAGCACTCTTTTTTTTAAAAAATATTTTGACACCATTGGAATGTTATGTAAAGTCTCCATTCTAACATCTACAAATGGCTCTCATTGCAGGTCCTTTAATCCCTTTTTCCCACTCCTGGCATGTTTCAGGACGCCCGGTGTTCAGCTCTGGGCAGTGTGGGCAATGCAGCACGTCTGTAGCAAAAACCGTATGTATTTATTTTTACTTTTTTCCTCTGCTGCACATCCTTATTTTTTGTTCCCTGTAATAACCATGCAAAGCTTAATTGTCAACAACCAAAATGCATAGCACTTAATCTATGATTGTTGCCTAAAAAAAGTGACTGTTGGGCACCAGAAGCTACTCATAGTGCTTCCCATAGCTGTTATAGGGAAGAGGCCAGCAGTAAGCCCCTATTTTACCTGATACCATTGCCTTGAACATTTAATTAATGAATAAATGCAAGATTCCTCATCAATGTATTGATTGTCTTTTTGAGAATTTATATAAATAGTAAACTATTGTTCTCATTGCTGTACCCTAGTTCTCTGTAATCCCCTTTGCACAGTTACGGAAATACCTGTGATGCATTTAAATGCATTAAACCCTTCACAATCAAGCAACGATTGCACGCTAAATTGAACTTTGGCATAAGGGAAACAAAAATCCTTCTTGCATTACCTGTTCTGCCCTTTTCAGGCCTCCATCTCCCGTTCCCTTAGAGGTATTTTGGCCCTGTAGGATCTATTCAGGGTGACCTGATAGAAGAGTAGGACTTGGGTTTACGTCTTGTTCTCACAATAACCACTTCAGTCTTTTATGTATGGTATAGCCTGGTATATCTGAATGAAAAGTATACTTTCATATCAATTTCACTAGCCATTCGTAAGTCCTTAATAAATCTATTTTCTAATTTTAAAAAATGTGTTGGCGAACATGATCATATTCATGATTGCATCATGTGGGGCATATTTATTGTTCTCTGTAAAATGAAAGTTTCTGAAATAAGGCTGTAAAATAAAGGGCAAATTAATCAAGGGGTGTGGCTATGATTAAGTGCCTACAGGCACGAAACGAGTATTAACTTTCTTGTGGTCTATAATAAAAGTCTCCGCTTTTTTACAAGCCACTTTATCCTTTGTGTGTCATTTTATGCCATACAAAAGATTTGACACCGTTATTTTACATTGTTTTACGACGGAAGTTACTCTAAGGGGAAAAAAAAGCATACACATTTTACTTTGTTTTTAAATGGCCTAGTGATGAGTGGTATATTATTCCACAGTTTTTTTTACACATGATAAATATGCCCTTATGACTGTAAACATCACCCATACTTTCACTCATTCACTCTCTCTCTCTCTCTCTCTCTCTCTCTCTCTCTCTCTCTCTCCAGCCGTAAGATACTGCAATATGCTGATTGATGAAGGTGGTCTGGTCAAATTGCACCGTATCAGAGACCACATGTGTGCTGATCCGGATGTTCTGCGCATTACCATTGCCATCCTGGACAACCTAGACAGGCACTTGAAGAAACATGGCAATCCTCCCTGCCCGAAACCACCATTTACCAAGTAACACAGCACCTAGAAGTCTGCTTCCACTTACAGGATTAAGTGTGGATTCATGTGTTTCTTGTGTTGAAAATGGATTTTAAAGCAAGAACTGATTTAATGGAGAAAGAAGGAACAAAACTGAAATTGAAAATGCTTGGAGAAACCGGACAAATGCGCATTTAAGTAAGCAGTGTTTTGACTGGACAATATTGCACAATCAGAATTCACAAATTCACCCTATTCACAATTATTTAACTGTACATTCAGCAATTTGCACTGATGCCAGAACTGGTTGTGTTTTTCCAATGGACTATTCATGCGGGAATAAGGATGATACAGTCTCTCCCTTTGCTTCTGTTGAATTTCATTAACATTTTCTGTTATAGTTGATTTCAACTGCTTCTGATTTCCTTATTTTATACTCTACCATTTCCACTAGAACTTGAGCATTTGGATGCAGTTCCTTGTTTTTTTTCTTCTCCAATATCTTTGAAAAATACATATTTGAGCTAATCCACTCGTCTTCCCAGCCTACCCATATGTTTACATCTCTGTTGGGAAAAAAATCCTAAATTCATGAAGTTTAGTTGGTTAGAAAAGGTTATTTATAGTCTTCACAGGACATGCATCCACTTGCAGTACCCATCCCCAACTGTAAAGAAGGTGGATGCTTTGAGCTGTAGTTCTGTAACACCTGTAGGACCAGATTGTTTCCCATCATGTAATAGCATAACCAATAAATATGGCACCCAGGAAGTTTGGCAACAAGGTTATGGATCAGAAGGTCCTCAGTGACTTGGGTATTGAAATCAGAAACTTTTTTAATGAAACGCTAAATTGTAAGTGTTTTTATGTTCTTGATACGACTTATGTTTTTGAACACACACTTCTGATTTGTCGTCATGGCTGTTTCAATTTGATACAGATTTTCAAAAATATTGATGCAATTTAGTATCACATTCAAGCCTTTCTACAGTGAACCGGAAACTAGATTTTACAACTCTGTGTAATATAGTATTATCCTTAAATGCACTGCAATAGTTTGGCTTTATTGAATTACGCTGCAGTCACACATGGGTAGGGAGAACATATTTGTTTGATATTATG
>CM044438.1:77168852-77252850 GCA_024363595.1 Xenopus borealis
CCCTCTCCTAGCAGATGTATTTGAGCTCATTCAAATAACTCATCCCAGTACAAACAAAATCAAATTAAATAACTGCCTTTTTCACTAATCCTGCATGTAGAGAGGCATGATGTCTGGTGATATTAATAGAATGAGCTCTAATACATCTTCTAGGCAAAAGGAGCCTCCCTATAAGATATATTGGATCTAACTGTCAATGATTATCTGACACCCAACTTCTGTATGAAGAGAGAATCAAGAGAAACAGATGCTGTCAGATGAATAGTGAAGATGAATGTGATTTCAGAAACAGTACAGAATATTTAATTGGTTTTATTTAGAAAGTTTCTTATTTTTCAGACTATCACCCAACAAAAGGTAAAAGACGCCAGCGTTTTTTGGGACTTAAAAAAAAAAAAATAGAATTTTTTTCTAACTCCTATCGTATTGAACTTCGCCAGGTCTGACCTGGCGAAGTAATGTCTAGCGTAAGAGGTAACGTTCAGTAAAATGGTCATCTTACCTTTGTCAGTGCGCAACTTCGCCGGGTGTAAGGGTGCAAAGTTGCGCAAGTTGATCTTCACTAGCAATTTTTCGCCAGGGACACTTGGTGAACTAGCGAAGTTGCGAATTGAAGTTATGCGGGCGAATTAGCGCTAGCGTTGCACTCTTCGGGCTTTAGTGGATTTGCACCTATATCTGCAATCCTATTTATCTGTGCTGAGGCATGCGCTCAATCCAAGAGGGGTTATCAGGGGGAGGGTTAGCTGCAATTTCCTGTTGCTGCACTCACCACAAAAAGTCCTGGGCACAAGGGATAATTAGATGAGCTCTTGTGCCCCTTAATGCTTGCACTTGAACCCAGGGTGATTGTAAGGACCTCTATGTTAGGGCCACGGCTAATGGGGAGATTTGGCACCCATGCTGAAATGCACAACTGTGGATGACAATGCATCACCAATAACTGAAATCACCGGTTGTAAAACCTATGTAACTTTGTGCAACTTCTTGATGTGTAGGTTTTCCCACCACTTGTTTTGGCTATTATTATAGTTTCAGTTCAAACAGCTGCATTTAATGAAACTTGGGGATTCTGCTCAGTGTTGTTAAAGAAAACAAACGTCTAAATTAAATGTATCTATTTAAAACCGTTTAAGGGCAGGACTACACGGACAATTGACGTCCGTTTTCGGCAGCTGGACTTGCTGATTAATCATTGAAGACATTTCTGTACTCAACCAAGCAGCTTATGTTGAACTGAAGAAGCTGCTCAGCTCTTCAATAATTAATCAGCAAGTCCAGTTGCTTTTGATTTACTTCTACTAGATATACCATGACCTGGGTGAATGAAAACCTTCATAGACATATTAAGAAGTTTAGTTACTAGATAAAATTCATAATAACATAGTTATTGCCACTAGATCAATCATCTTCCAACTTCATCCCTTTATGTATACAATTACCAGGGCTGAAAAATACACTAATGGTTTTTGAAATGTTTTCCATCTTTATATGATTACAGCAATGGGACCGGCTATCCAGAATGCTTGGACCTGGAACTTTCCATAATTTGGATCTTCATACCTTACTTTGCCTAGAAAATCATGTAAACATTAAGTAAACCCAGTAGGCTGGTTCTGCTTCCAATAAGGAATAATTATATCTTAGTATGGATCATATACAAGGAGCTGTTTTATTCTTACAGAGAAAAAGGAAATCCGTTTTTTTAAGATTTGGATTATTTGGATAAAATGGGATTGGAGAGAGACAGGCTTTCTGTAATTTCTGGGTAATGGGTTTCTGGATAACAGATGCCATACCTGTATAGAAAACCTGCTGTTTGTGACATACAGTACCTGCCCATAGCACATTGTTTCAATATCCATTTCAGATGCAATATCGACCTGTCAGAGAGGATGATATTTTATGAATTTGCCAGTTTTTCAGGCGTGTTTAGATAGAAATAAACAGTTTTGTAGGTGTAATACCCCATCTACTTTTTTCACCTGCATGTAAGCTACTTTTAGTTGTACAGGACTCATTCTTCCAACTGCCAGTGTGGAACACAGGCTAAAACAAACAGAAGTGTAAGCTAGAAAACTGGCCAGTGGACTGGACAATGAGGTTCAATGCAGAAATAAACATAAATGTAGTGTATTGGACTATTCATATTTGAGAAGGATCTGGGGATATTTGTGGTTAAGAAACTGTGTAATTCCAGGCAGTATAATTAGGTGGCTACTACAGCAAATAAAATACTGTCTTGCATAAAAAGGGCATTAACTCAATGTTAATTGAGTTGAATTCAATATGCTCCCACCACAATACTCGCCAATCTCACTCATTCTTAGCTGCTGCACAAATAGTGACACTTCTGCATAGTCCACCTGTGTCTGCTCATTTAAATCAGCTCCTGTTGGTAAGAACAAGAGAGAAGAAGTGGGGGCTACTAAACTCTGACTGGCCAGTTGCCATGTCTGGAGTAAAAGCTGTTTTTTGTGTCTAATTTTGCTCTGCTTTGCTGCTACAGCAAAGAAGCAACATAACCTGTTTATGATATGTATTGTCTTGTATATTGCGGCAAATTGTACCTCACTAATGTTTGGAAAAAAAAAAAAACACCAAAAATTAAAAATAGAAATCAACTGAAAAAAGTTAAAACTTAAAATCTTTTTAAAAAGAAAGTTGCAACATGGGGGTTGGTGAATTTTCTTCCATATACTGTATATCCAGTTTTCATTGCTAAAATCTGCTACTCTGCCATATAAAAAGCTGTGTAAAATGGTTTTGCTCTTTGCCATTTTTATGAGCCGACAGGACCAAACAGAAAGTTTGAGATTTGAGGCTGAGTGCAAGTAACCTTACCTCAGTGGAAAACACTTTTGCAAGTGATTGAAACATATATACATTGAATTAAATACGTGCAAACATATACATAGTATCACCACTAGGTGTCATCATAGTCCTTATGAAACATGAAAACAGTCCATATACTTGAATCCTTCATAAAAGATTTGGCAGAATACAGAACCGAATCTGTCACCGCCAGGCGACAAATCTCCCCGAAATCTTCCCGTGTGGCCTTACCCTTAAGCAAGTAACAGGGTTCGATTTTATCAGTTGTTTATCACTCAAGCAGAGGAAAGATTACACCCACTGCCTTGAACTTCATACAGATCTATTTATGTTCTTTGAAACACGTCAGATATAGTGAGTACTACCAGAAATAAAAGTCAGAATAAGTTGTTAATAAACAAGGCCCCATTTAGCTAAAAAAAACCTCTAGCAACCAGAGAATAATTTTTTACTACTACTACTGTCTATTTATTTTTATTAACATGTATTTCTATAGCTCCAACAAATTTTGTAGCGCTGGCTACTACTACTATTGTCTTAGAATTCTTTTCAGAAATGTGTAGTGGCTAGGCCCCAAACACATATATTTTTCCACCACAGTGCATGCCAAGGTTTTTAAAAAAGCTGACTGCTGCGTAGATGCGCTAGGGGAAGTGCCACTGCCTAAACTTGAAACTGCTAAGCAGCGGTTGGCTTTTATAAAAAATGCTACGCGGTGGAAAACCGTATGTGTGCCCATACCCTTCCCTTGTGCAGCTCTGTATGTCACTGCAGGGTTAGGGTATGGACACACATATGTTTTTCCACTGCAGTCCGCACTGCTGTTTTTTTAAAAAGCCATCGTATATTTTGGATTCTAAGGGGCAAATTCACTAAGATCCGAAAAGTCACTAGCGTTAGCTTCGCTAGCGTTCGCCGCACTTCGCCAGACAAATTTTCGCCAGCGCTACGCAAATTCACTAAAGTGCGAAGTTACGCTCAGGTCAGTGAACGGTAACTTTGTTGCGTTAGTGTTACTTTGCCAGGCCAAGCGCAGTTACGCTAGCGATGCCTAATTTGCATAAGGTGGGAACTTTAACCTATAATAGAAGTATATGTAACAGCCACTACATTCCACTACACAAGCCCAGGAAACCTTTAATAAATTAAATAAAGCTGTCCTATTGCCCTACATGTGCCCCCTGTATAGTTGTGTTGCCATATGTTAGGAAATGTAGGGGGGAAGGAGGGTAACCCCCCCCCAAAAAATATCAATCTTTTTCAGACTATCACCCTACAATGGTAAAACACGCCAGCGTTTTTTTGGGAGTTAGAAAAATGTTACCATTTTTTTTTTCAAACTCCTATCTATTGTATTGAACTTCGCCTGGTCTGACCAGGCGAAGTAAAGTCTAACGTAAGTGGTAAGTTGATCTAAGTGAATTTTTGTAATTACGATCCTTCGTCAGTGGCAACTTCACCTGGCATAAGGGTGCGAAGATGCGCAAGTCTATCTACTTCGCTAGCGAAGTCTGTGTTAGTGAATTTCCGAAGTTACGAAATGACGTCACGCTGGGTTATTAGCACTAGCGTTAGAGTCCTGCAGTGGGTCGGGTACCCCTGGGTTACCCGCAAAATCACGCGGTACCCTGCGGGTTGCACGTAGAATTTCTGGATGCGGGTATAGAAGCGGGCCGGTGGTTCTGCAGGTTGGCGGGTTGAGGGTTGGGTCGCAGATCCTCGCCATAGCATGTCTACTACTGATGATGTCACTTCCGGTTTACAATGACAGCACTTCCTGATTCTTGATGGTCAGCGGGTTGCAGGTTGCGGGTACGGTTCAGTTCACGGGTCCCAGCAGTAAGAATGCGGGTCCGGGTTGCAGATTGCTGGTACGGGTCGGGTACAGGTCCCAAAAAATGGACCCACGCAGGACTCTAGCTAGCGTTAGACACTTCATGCTTTAGTGAAATATGAGCAACATGCTGTGTTCGTGCTTACTGTTATTTTTGGTTGCTGAGGATGAGGAGAGTATAACTGCTTTATTAGCAGGTTCAAGCAGCCATTACATAGCAGCAGTAATGTTACTTTCACTTTAAAGCTATACAGAAAGTCCTGTGTATTCACAGTGACACCTGCAGGCCATTTGTATAAACACCACATATTCCCCCTATAGTAGGAAAGCATTTGGGTAATAAACAACAACAATGCATCTTAAAGCAATAATATACATTATTCACATCACATAGTCCTTTGTCCATGCAGATAGTTTTCTGATTCTCTCAGTATGCCTTATAGGATCACTTTCTTCAGGTCTGTTGCAGTTGGCATCAGGAGTAGGAAAATGTCCATCAAATGGAACGTCTACAAAGTCATATGTAGCAGGAGCAAGACGACTTGCATTCCATATACACCCATCAGACAGTTCATATGTGTATGGTCCTCGCTGGCGTCTCACTTCAAGTGGTGTAGTAAATTTAGACTGTCCTTGTTTTAGTTGTCCTGGTTTCTTAATTCTGACTAGAGATCCAGGCTGAAAGTGCACTTCTCTTGTGCCACGTTTTCTATCAGTATAAGCCTTGCATTTGGCTTGTTGATGTTTGACGATGTCAGCAGTAGATGATTTTGTAGGAACATTATTTTGTGTTAGTTTGATGTCTGCAACATGTAACTTAGTGCGCATCTGTCTGCCATGTAATAATTCAGCTGGAGATGATTGGGTCGTTGTATGGCACTTTGCTCTGTAGTTATGTAAGAAGTCTGTTGTAAATACTTTCCAAGATTTCCCAGTAAGATTTGCTGTCTGTAGTGCTTCTTTCAGACTTCTGCTGAATCGCTCGATTTCTCCATTTGCTTGTGGGTAATACACTGAAGATTTCCTATGCACAATATTCCTCTCTCTGAAAGATTTCAAACTCATATGAGACAAACTGTGGGCCGTTGCCCACCACACTTACATACATCTTTGAACACAGCGGAGCATGGAAACAAACTGTTGTACGTACAAGCCCTTAGAATCTTATGTAAAATATGCACAAATCAGTGGTATCTCAGCTCAGTGCCTGTCAAATTTGCACCTGGATCTTAAAGAGATTCTGACACCTGAAATTAAACTCTTTTTTACATCTTTTATAATATAGGCTTTGAAAGCTACTTCTAAATTTGCCATAAAGTATTTGTATGATGCTTTTACATTACCTGTCTGATCCCCCATGTTCCTGTATGAGGGGGCTGCCATATTTGTGCAGCAGGAGTCTGTTATCATTAGAAACTGTAACTAACAGGCTGAGACGGGATTGTTAGGTTGGCAAAGTCAGAGTGTCAGAGAGTCAGGCTTAGGAAATCCAACTAACAATTATATACAAAAACAAAGCTCTCAGCAAAAAAATGATCAACATGACCTATAGGTAACAATTAACGTACATTCATATGTTAAAATTTATTTTTTAGTGTCAGTATCACTTTAAGGCAAAAAGCATGTTTTAACAATTAAGGATTATGGGGCACATTTACTAAGGGTCGAAGTGACTTCGAATAAAATTAGAATTTACAGTAATTTTGGGCTACTTTGACTACTGAAAAGCTCAAAACTCGATTTGAAAAAATTAGAAAATTCGAATTTTCGATTTTTGAAGTACTGGCCCTTTAAAAAGCCTTTGAATTATTCACCACCTTAAAGCTGCCCAATTGGCATTTTAGCCTATGGGGGACCTCCTAGAACCCGTCCTGAAATTTTTTGTAATTCCTAGGAATTCAAAAGATTTTGCTCAAATCGTTCGATTGGAACGATAGAATGATTTCAACAATTTTATTCAATCGAATATGGCTGTTTTCGATTGAAAATGCCCATGTTCGATCAAAAATGTCCCCAAAAAAAGTCAGTTTTTTCACTTCGAAATTCGACCATAAGTAAATCTGCCCCATTTGTTGATTAAGCAAGGTTTCATGTACCACACGTGCTGCGCATGACACAGGTTGACAAATATCATGTTCCTTTTATGGTATCTTGTAAACATGTCCCCTTGTTGTGTCTTCAATTAAACAAACCATTTATTTATTTTTTGTGTTTCCTAACACAATATAACCCCAAAGCTAGGGAGATTAACACCATAATGGTGAAACACTGGAATGTAATGAGCTTAGATAAAGATTTGGACTCAATTATCCCTACAAAACTAAGGGTCATCTTTCAAAGGGCCCCTAATTTAAAACATAAACTAGTCCATACAAGTAGTAACAGTGGGAAGAAAAAATATATATAAGGGTTTCTTTCACTGTAGTGTATGTATGTCATGTAGATATAGGGTTGCCACCTGGCCGGTATGGCCGGTATTTTTGATGGTTCATCCCAATGTTATTAATAGGAAAAAAAGGTAAATATAAAGTGGCAACCCTATGTAGATATGGGAAAAAGACAGTTGGATTTGAGAGTGCTGTCACTAAAGAGACCCTTTGCATCCAAAATTGTATCAATTGTGACACCATGAATGTTATCTACGTGCTGGACTGCCCTTGTGGCCTCCAATATGTAGGTAAAACTAAAACTATCAGGGATAGAATAAGGGAACATATAAACAATATCCAAAAAGGAAACATTAAACACTCTGTATCCAAACATTTCTCAGAGAAACACAACCAATGCCCAATAGGTGTCAGGTGGTTTGGAATTGAAATAGTTACTAAGGATTGGAGGGGGCAACCTAGTTACAAAAACATTACAGTGAGAATTGTCCCCCTGTGGGTAGGGCTGGATTCCATGATGCGGCGTCCCGAGGCTGCCTGGTCCCGGCATCAGGGGCTCGCACATGAACACCCACGAAAACCCTCGAATTTGACCATGGGAATAACTGAGAATACTCAATTAATACTTCGTCAGTCGAATAGTCAATTATTTGAATAGATTTTTATTCGATTCATTTTCAAAATTCACTGGTTGAAGTAGTCTTCAAAAACTCAAAAATTTGAATCTTTTTGAACTTCAAATCCTTCATGTGAATTTAGTAGATCTGCCCCTGTGTATTGTTACAAAATTATCTAATCTGCACCTTGTGGCTGTTCTAGGCTCTCTGCCAAAAGCCAATTTAGTTAGAAACATTGTATCTTTTTTTAGTTGTTCAGTGCAGAGAAAATCAGGACTTTTTTGTACAAATGCGTGACTGCAGGTTGAGCTGTCAAAAGCGGGACTGTCCTGCTGAAAACAGAACGCTCCACCATTGCAGTTCTTTAACTTTAGTTAGTCAGCAACTTTAAGGAGGGCTATAATCGTTCAGTTAGTATGCTTTTATTTCATAACACATAGGTCAAATTCACAAGCAAACTAACTGAGCAGTTATGTTCCATATGGGCCCCCTTAATCTGTTCTTATATCTGTAGATTTCATTTTTGGCTAACTATATTGTTTTTTTTTTAATTATTTTACATAGCCTGTTTACTCAGTTTTATTTTTACACATGAACTGTTGCTTTAAAGCTCCCTAAATTAAATTTATTTATTCGTTTGAAAGCCTTTTCTGAAGCCCCTGATCATCCTGCTGTTCTCTCAGCTTGTAGTAAGTGAGGAGTTTAGTATGTGGAAACATGATCTCTTCCTGCTTAATGCTCTATTGTAGTTGGGAGAGTCCTACCCCCCTGCTATTAGACTGCAGTTAATCCTTTCTGTAGAATTACTGTGTGGAACATAAATCTTCTGCTCTAAAACCACAAAGGATTCCTGTCTTTGTTTTGTAGGCAGTAAGGGTTAACTGTTAAGGCTGCAGTTCTCCTGTTTAGAAGGCAGAGTGTGATGAAGAGCCGGAAATTGAGTGCTTAATCCTCCTCTCTCTCACTTCCCAGGTCAGGCAGGCCGAAAACAGGTTCCCGGGGGGGCGAGATTGCACTGCAGCACAATATTGGCCTTGGGGGGAGCAGTAATAGTCTCTATATACAAGATGGGCTATTCAGATTCTGAAGTCAAGTAAGTGTTACTGCCTGTGCCAGAGGCCTGTGACTGGTTCATGTGACTGGTTAATGTGACTGCTTTCATTATGTTTGTACAATGTTCTCGTCTTTAAATGCTCCTTCTGAAGTGTGTGTGTTTTCTGAAATCCTTTTGTGTGTGGGTAATGTGTTAATATAGCTTTGATTATGAATGTATTTCAATGTATTTGTGCACTATGTAATGTATATTGTGTATATATTATAAATAGGGTTGCCACCTTTTCTTTAAAAAAAAATACCAGCCTTCCTATATTTTTCTATTTTTCCTATTAATAACAATGGGATCAACCTTCAAAATTACCGGCCAGGCCCGGTAAAATATCAGCCAGGTATTAATTGTAAATAGCATTTAAGAAAAAAAGGAAGGGCTGCATTCCTTCATAAGTAATTCTTTCACGTGTGTCCCCGGATGTATAGGGTGCATTTGTGTACTCTGCAGTGTATATGTGTGCATATAGGTTTATAATGTTTAGTGTTGGTATGTTGATTTAATTATCCATACACCTATTTGTGAATCTAAATGTTATTTGTGTGAAAGTGTTATGTTGTACTTAAGTTTTTGTTTTATCTATGTACAGGAACAAAATGTTGAAAAACTAAAGGTTTAATATACTACATCTAAAAATGCAGCGACATTTGGAGAACTGTTAAATAAGTAAATAACAGCCACTTTGTAGCTATATGTAGATACCCTACAGCAGCTTTTTTTTGTGGTGGTAGATCTGAAAAAGATGGCTGCACCTCTAGCAGTGCTTCTCTGATATAATAATCAATGAATGATTGCTATGGGCTTAGAATTAGGGCAGAACTCCACAAGTGGTTTTTGTCGGATCAACACCCAGCAACAAAACGCACGCGACAAATCAGATGGAGATGCAGGCCTCATAATTCCAATTGGACTGAATGAAAAGTCGCAGGTAAGAGCTACATTAGATCTGACGCCACGCGACTGTCAGATGTGGACTCGGTAAGCAATGTCTTCATCCGACAGTGGGACATAGTAGTTACCGCCTACGATTTCTTCGCTGGGCCCGATTCGTCAAACGCTTGTGTAGTTCTGCCCATAGGGTCCTATCTGCTGCTTTCCTGTTGCTAAGTTTTATATCATTCTTTCTCTTTCATGCATCCAAAAGCATTTGGGGTTTGTTTTAGTTCAACAACAGTTATATGGGCAGGGGCAGAGTGTTTTTTGTGAGATCATGTGTATTTTGTAATTAAAGAGCCTCCAAAACTGTCTTGTGGTAATGATCCATGTTTATTTCCTCAGATCTTCTGGAATTCACATGGTTCCAACCAGTGCTGCAGATGGATTCAAAGCACATTTTGTGTTTAAAGAGATTGAGAAGAAGCTTGCAGAGGTCACAAAGCAACTCTCTTCCTATATTTTGTTTTCACTAATTGTAATATTTTTCTCTGTGTATACGGTGTATACGTCCTTAGAGTGGCTTGAGAAATGAGCAAACGTAGTAATGACTAATGTAATAAACCTTTTGCCCATTTTAGCACTGCAACACAGGTAAGTGAATGCAGCAGTGCAAGGGTTAGGAGCAATGTGCCCACTGCCTTACAAATATTCACTTAGAAGAACAAAGATCATCCTTCTAATCAGTGAAAAAAATAGATAAGCGTTTTAGGTCAAATGCTGTTCATAGTTCATTTTTTTTTTTGTATCAGTGTCACCAACGAATAAAGCCCTTTCTATCCCCATTAATATCCCTGAATGTTGAATTTCCTGTAATGTTAAATGCAAATCACAAGGTGCTGGAGATGCTTTTTATTTGGGCTCTTCAAAAATATATATATGCATGCCATTCGCTGCCTTTGATTTCATAATACTGTAACAAGTTACCCCTTCACATTCATTATGTACAGTGTTTTAGAATGTCATGTGTTAGCTTTAAAAATATTGCAAATTTACAGAAGCAAAAGTGTTACTTCAGTTGGCACCTGCTGCAAAGGGCTACATACCATGCGTGAACCTCATTCAGTGTGTTCTTATCTTCTAATACAGGGGTCCCCAACCTTTTTTGCTCGTGAGCCTCATTTAAATTTAAAAAAGAGTTGGAGAGCAAGACAAGCATGAAAAAGTCCATGTGGATGTCAAATAAGAGCTCTGATTGGCTTTTTGGTAACCCCTATATGGACTGGCAGCCTACAGGAGAGAATGTTTGGCAGTACGCTTGGTTTTTATGCAACCAAAACTTGCCTCTAAGCCAGTAATTCAAAAGCACCTGCTTTGAGGCCACTGAGAGCAATATCCAAGGGGTTGGAGAGCAACATGTTGCTCACGAGCTACTGGTTGGGGATCACTGTTCTAATGTACTCCATGATAAACCATACACCACAGATGTCCATAAGCTTCACTTGCTGATACAAAGTCAGTAAATAATAGCCGTCAAGTGATATATTTTCATTTATTTCATTACAGCTAGCTAGTTAATTTCTGATTGGCTGCTATGAATAACTGTGCTGTGTGCAGACTTGCTTAGTGCTGGCTACTGAGCCCAAAAATACATACAGGTATCGGATCCGTTATCTAGAAACCCATTATCCAGAATGCTCTAAGTGGCCAAAAGGCCATCTCCCATAGACTCCATTTCATCCAAATAATCAAAAATTTTCAAAATGATTTCCTTTTTCTCTGTAATAATAAAACAGAACCTTGTACTTGATCCAAACCAAGATATTCTTTCTTATTGGGAGCAAAACCACCCTATTGGGTTTATTTAATGTTTACATGATTTTCTAGTAGACTTAAGGTATGAAGTTCCAAATTATGAAAAGATCCATTATCGCAAGCATTCTGGATAATAGGTCCAATGCCTGTATATCCATAGTGTGGCCTGCTATAGTGGCAGTAAATTCAGCTTGATTGATACCTGTTTACACAACATCAATTAGTATTGTATTTTTGTACAATCATTTTTCCTCCATTCACTCTGCAGGAAGGGGAACAATTTGTAAAAAAGATTGGAGGGGTCTTTGCCTTCAAAGTAAAAGATGGTCCTGGTGGAAAGGAGGCAACATGGGTGGTTGATGTTAAAAATGGAAAAGGCAGCGTTGATGTCAATTCTGGTAAGTGTGTTTCTATATCAGAAGTCAGTACAAGGATTTTCCAGACAAAAAAAGAGATCAAATGTAGAAAATTGGTATACCTACCACTGAAATGTTCCTTTCCATTAGTCCGTAAAGCAGCACACCAAGGGTTAACTCTGTTGTGTCTCCTGATAGGACAGGTAGCATAAAATATTCAATTAGCAGTCTTTAAAGCCCCATACCACCCCTCCCTCTGCAGGTTATTTCCATAGCTCTGTCACAAGAACAACACTAAGGGCAAATTCACTAAAGGGCGAAGTGGCTAACGCTAGCGAATTTTTGCTAGCGATGTAGCTAGAGTAGCGCAAAAGTTTTTTCTTTTTCTGAACGTTACCCCCTTCACCAGAGTTAACTTGCCAGGTTCAGAGCATGTGAAGTAGGGATGCACCGAATCCACTATTTTGGATTCGGTCGAACCCCCAACTCCTTAGAGAAAGATTTGGCCGAATACCGAACCGAATCCGAACCCTAATTTGCATATGCAAATTAGGAGTGGGAAGGGGAAAGCATTGTTTACTTGTTTTGTGACAAAAAGTCATGCTATTACCCTCCCTGCCCCTAATTTGCATATGCAACAATTCAGAGCAAGGAAAATTGTGTAACCGCAGCTGCACTGTAAATTCAGAGTGAGTAGGTGTTATTGAATAGGCGAATTGTTATGGAAATGAAGTTGTTAAAAAGGGCAAGATGCAAGAATGCATATGAAGCTCTAGCATTAAAACAGTAGCCAAACTATTTTCTAAAAGCATGACATACATTTCCATGGGAATATTGCAGATCACACTGTTCAATGCAAACAATAAGTATGCATTCTCTTATTTTCTATTATTTAATTATTTCCATTATTAAGAGCAGACTTTAAAAGTGTCCATAAATATGCAGACAGTGCCATTTAATGTCTTGACATACATTAGGCTAGTTCTGGGTTTTTTTTAATATGTATTTAATAAACATTCCCAATCAGTATCCGAGTGAGGCTTGTTACGATATAATATGAGTTTGGTGAAGAATCTCAGCGGTGGCTGCAGTCTGTAGGCAGTGGCTCTGTGTGGACCCCCATGTGATCTGATTGATAATGACTGCAAAGGAGCTCTTGTCTTTGTCTGTTTGAATGTTCATAAGAGCCAGATCTGAACAACCACTAGAATGCAATGCCGCTTACATTACTACATCTCTCACCCACTTTACTCTGATCTTGCCCACTCCCACACCTTGTGTATCATTCCCTTCCCGCTTTTTCTGTACAGGGCCTTCCTCACCTCCTGTACCAGTATTTATTGTGATGCATGCACAGTAACTCCATATTTATTGTGATGTATGTAACTCTTTATGTTCTATATATGTAATTCATGTAATTTAGTTGTATAATCACATTCACTTTACAGCGCTACGCAACAAGTTGGCGCTATAGAAATACATGTTAATAATAATAATGACCAAATCGGGAAAAGACATTTGTGCATGGCCATCTTTAAATTATTTCTCAATTTTTGTGTTTCAGATAAGAAGGCAGATTGTACCATTACCATGGCAGATGCAGACTTGCTAGCATTGATGACTGGGAAAATGAACCCTCAGACGGTAAGTTATCATGCCTGGTTTAAAGAAACAGTTTTTTTTGGCCTTAAAGCATTTTAGTAGAAGTCAAGGTGTGGAGAGCACAAAACCTCTGGAAAAAATACCATTTTGTGGTGCCAAATGCTATGCTGGAAGACCCCTTCCTGCCAAAAGAGTTGCATACAATAGAAGCATAATTACCACGAGCACTGTTAGTTTTAAAGTGCTTTTAAGATGTGTTTGGTCCAAAGAAAAGCATATCAATAATATTTTTGGGCTTTATTATATTTTGAAGCACTTTTTACTCTCAGAATGTGCTGCTGGTAATTACACTTAAAACATTTCAGTAGGATTTATTCACCTGTATAGTGGTGTAATACAATACGTGCCACAACCAGTTCAGATTTTCAGTAGATCCTCTATTACTCATAAATGCATGTGGTGTTAATGCTTCTTTTGTGGGAAAAAGCTTTCAAGGATTGCTTTTTTTTCCAGAAATAATGGCGGTCTAGTTATCATGTTGTTTAAAAAGTGCAGCGACACATTACTGGTAATATTGCTTCTAGCAACCTGTCGGATCTTTTCCTTTTGTTTTCTAAAATTTGAAATCTAATTGCCGATTGGTTGCTATGAGCAATGTTGCCGGTAATATTTCTCCAGATGTGTGTATGGATGTGATGTGAATGATGTATAACATCTGTAATGCGCTGCAAAACATTTTGGCACTATATAAGTTAGACGTATTGATACTAAAATCTGACTGAGCTGGTTCCTGTCTTTCAGGCCTTCTTTCAGGGCAAACTGAAGATAACTGGAAACATGGGAATGGCCATGAAATTGCAGAGCTTGCAATTGCAACCAGTGAAAGCCAAGCTGTAAATCATCCCAACTCAATATACAGCTTTGAGTTTGTTCTATCCCTCCAATTTCACTCTGGCAATGACTTCTTGTGGATCAATGGCATCTGGTGTTTTTATCAGCACTGAAGGAAATGTTTTCTACAACCCTTTCATTATAGGACAGGCTGTTTTTATTTCTGTTTAAAGCCTTAACATATGAAGTGTGCCCTGAAATTCTTGTTTAAAGGTACAGGTTGTACATGAGCATGTATAGCAGTATACGTGCCAGCTTTAGCGGTGTATGTTAGAGCATTGTTCAGTCTTCCAATGAAAAGGTTTGATGAAAAAAGGCTAAAAAAAAAAAGTATTTCCTCAAATAAGTGATTCCTTTTCTTTTTTCTAATCTACTCACTAGATGGCGTTACAGTGATTGAACTAAAACTAATTTTCCTATGTTTGGCTAAGAATGAGACCTACAAAGCCATAACCACTCGTGGCACTACCTAAATACTTGCCCTGGGCCTGAACTGACTTTTTGGCACTGATAACATACAGGTTTTCATGGCGTATTAACATTTAATAAAACAACTAATGTCATTTGTTTTCTATTTGTAATTTATTTGTTAAAACCATGTATGTGTTCATAACGATTCCTTTTTTAATGTAAGGTGGTGGAATGATGAGTTTATTTGGGTTTCTTGAGTTACACTGTCACCACATCACACAACACAAAGTGGCGTACTCAAGATGATAGAAGCAGAATGATTATGTTTGCAGGAGCAAAAAGAAGCCTGTATACACCAGTTTCACTTTATGGTTACTTAGTGGTTATGAATCAGTAACCTAGTAGTTCAAGTTGAAAAAAATACACACATACCATCAAGTAACATGTACAAAAAATGAGTGTTTTAAATTAATGAAAATATCAAGTATTGTTCCCCTGCACTGGTAAAACTGATCTGTTTGCTTCAAAAACACTACTATAGTTCACATTAACAAGCTGCTGTGTAGCAATGGCAGAAATGGAAAAAAGGCTATATGGCACCGGTTAAATAGTGGATAACAGCTTCTACGGAGCTTCGCTGCCTTCTGCTGTGTAACCTTTCTTTTGAATGGCTGCTAAACAACAGTAGTGTTTCTGAAGCAAACACAGTCGTTTTACCCGTGCAAAGTAACACTGAATTACATTTTTATTACTTTAAACACTTTTATTTTTTGATGTTACTGTTCCTGTAATTTCTGGTTGTTCCAGAGGAAGGCAAACAACCCTGGAAAACTTTTCCCTTCTTTCTGAATTCAAGAGGGCAATCGGCAAATCCCTTGATCTGTTTCTACAGGTGTGGGAATCTGTTATCCATAGACTCCATTATAATAAAACTGCCAAATTTTTTTAAAAACGATATTCTTTTTTTTTTCTGTGATATTAAAACAGTAGCTTGTACTTGATCCAAACTAAGATATAATTAATCCTAATTGGAAGCAAAACCAGCCTATTGGGTTTATTTGATATTTACATGATGTCCTAATAGAGATAAGCTATGAAGATCCAAATTACAGAAAGATCTGTTATCTGGAAAATCCCAGGTCCAAAGCAGTCTGGATAACAGGTCCCATACCTGTACTACAATCTAAGATGCTTTATTTGCCTCCCACCAGACACAAGAACATCTATTTGGCTTCAGAGAATAAAATCTTGACCGCAATTAAATAATCAAAATTTTAAACAATGATTACTTTTTTCTGTAATAAGACTTGTACTTGATCCATACTAAGATATAAGTAATCCTTAGTGGAATCAAAGCCAGTCTATGGGGTTGATTTAATACTTAAATGGTTTTCTAGTAGACTTAGATGAAAATCTACATTATGGAAAGATCAATTAACTGGAAAACCCCAGGTCCCAAGCAATCTGGATAACTGGTCCCATACCTGTGCTGATACGTTGCATATAATTCCTACCCCTACACAGAAACAGAGGCAGGTATTTGTGGGATATGTTATTTGTTATAGATTTACCACTAGGGAGCAGCCTAAAGACAGATAATATAGATTATTCTTGTGTAACAAACCACCCACAGCTAAAATGCTACGATGGTGAGCTTTAAAAAAAAAAAAAATGTTTTGTAGGCCTGCACACACTGCATTTCTACTCATAAATGAGCACTTAAAGGGGTTGTTCACAATTGGTTATCACGAAGAGCGCAATCTTCAATGACAATGTTCAGCTGGTTTACAATTTGTAGTTTGTAGTTTTTGAGTTCTTTAGCTTTGAATTCAGCAGCTCTGGTTGCGAGGGTCCATATTTCCTTAAAGAACAAGTAAACTTTTTTTTTCCTATCTGTAAATTTGCTCTAAACAGCCCCCCAGATTAATGTACCTTAGTCCCTGCTGCAAGTCTGCTCTGGTTTCTGTGTTATCAGCAGCTTGTTTCCTCTTCTTCCTGGTGCAGAGTGAAGCCCCGCCCCATAGCTTACTGAGCTGACCTTATCTCTGTGACTAGTCCTGGAGATCATTTGCATAATGTGACAGAGCAGAGACCAGTGTGTGCTGCACCTTTTTTTTTTTTTCTCCACGTGCACTTTCTGCTCCTTCTGGTTCATTCCATATCACAGCAGCACTGAGAGGAATATTTCTCTGACACTGCTGATGTACTGTAGGTAAAGTAACAGCCCTTTCTCAATTTATAACACATTTTATAATGCTATTGATTGCTATGCCTGATCTTCTGTCTGGTTATGTAAAGAATAAGCTGATTTTTTACTGAGTTTGATTAACTCATTCATGTGTCCCTTTACTGATCAATTTATGTACAAAGCTATTTTCCATTTCTGCATACTGACATAGATTAACTATGGTGATTGTTGATGAGGCTGGGGGAACTGATTTATTATCAGTTAGAATGGCAAGTGGGGATTTTATTTAGAATCAGCAGCCTGTTCTGGGAGTTGTTCATTACAGTGAATGTTCAGAGCCTTATGCAAGAAATGTTTGTGATGCTGGGGGAAACTAGTTTACTAATGCACACACTGGCTCCCTCTTCCTCTCTATTGTGGAACAGCAGCAAATGGACTGCTCAGTAAACTAAGGGGCGGGGCTTCACTCTGCACCAGGAAGAAGGGGAAACAAGCTGCTGATAACACAGAAACCAGAGCAGACTTGCAGCAGGGACTAGGGTACATTAATCTGGGGGGCTGTTTAGAGCAAATTTACAGATAGAAAAAGAAAAACATTTACTTTTCCTTTAACAACCATGCATTGATTTGAAAAAGAGACTGGGATATGAATATCCTAGAGCTCATATAAAGTTAAATAATAAAAAGTGGCAATAGCAATACATTTGTAGCCTTACAGAGCATTTGGTTTTAGATGGTGTAAGTTAAGGCAAATATTTAAAAAAAGAATATAACAAGGAACAATTGAAAAGTTGCTTAGAATTGGCCTTTATAATAATACTTTGAAATCTTTAAAACAGAAAGCAAAAGGTCTCCATGCTAGAGAAGGAACTAACCAAAAGTGCTGCAGCTGAAATTGATGTAATCGAAAAACAAAATAAATCTGAATGCAGGGAGAAATGTGTATTATTCTGAGGGCTGCTTAGTCATTTTATGGGATTTTAAAATAAAATTCATAAAGGGCAATGAAAGGCAAAGAAATAAAATCCCATTTTACTTTCTTTAAGGAAAAAGAAATCTATCTCCAATATACTTTAATTTTAAAATGTGTACTGTTTTTATAAGAAACCTGACTGTATGCAGTGAAATTCTCCCTTCATTTAGTGCTTCTGGCAGGGAAACAATCACTTATGAACAGCAGGGGGAGCCCCTGCCTTACTTACCAGCCATGCAGAACTCAAGCAGCTTTGTTTTTTGATCATTTATGACAATTCCTAAGCAGCACAGACCATACTGAGCATGTGCAGTGCCAGTGTCAGACAAAGATGTATAACAAAGTTACAAGATGACAGCCCCCTGTGGCCAACTTTGAAAGCATAAATCATTTGTTTGATTAGGCTTGTGGTGCAGTGAATTCATGTTTATGTTTAGTATACAAAATACACCATTTCTACCCTTATTCTATTTTACACTTTCCTTGCCCTTTAATCTCCTGCACTTAAGGGCCGGTACACACGGGCGTTTTGGACCTGCGCTCCCCTGCGTTGCGTTTGGCTGCGTTCAGCCGCAGGGGAGCGCAGGTCTAGACGCACCTCATTCTTTTCAATGAGGTTGTACCCACGAGACGTGTGTAAGTGCCGAACGCAGGTTCAGACGCAACAAGCATTTTTCCTTCGTTTGGCGCCTACGTGCGTTCGTGTGAGTACAGCCCCATTGAAAATAATTGAGTGCGTTTATACCTGCGCTCCCCTGCAGCTGAACGCAGCAAAACGGAACGCAGGGGAGCGCAGGTAAAAACGCCCGTGTGTAAGGGCCATAAAGGAGAGGATATTATTTGTGTGGAGATCATCTCTCAGTGTGCATGAGCCAGAAAACTAACCATTAAATAACATTATGAATGTGACAAGCAGACAGGAACATTTTGTTCATTGTTGACCACTGCTGTTTATTAATGGTGGACAAAATGCACCATGTTCCATTACTACTAACTCCATCCTCTATTCCTTCTTCTGCATAAGTGATACAAACACACCTCCAAATATAATATATATATAATTTTATTATATATATATTAAAATATATATATATATATATATATATATATATATATATATCAAATCTTTTTATATTCCAAAATAAGTACATTTAGATAAATATTAAATAATTACTTTGAAAAGATTTGGAAAAAAATATTTCTGGTACATTACTACACATGTGGACAACACCCAGAGAATCATGTACGATCTGAATGAATGAAAACTCACTAATACCTGAGAGATTCATAAATGCTGTATGTTAGTATCCAGCCCTTCTGCTGGATCGCTTTTTTACTACCCAGTTATCATAAATGGAACTACAGCAGCCCCATTCCAGACATACTTTCTAATGTTAGACTGAGGGGAGGGACGGCTGCAGGCCTTATGTGTGTGTTCCAGACAGTAAGCTTATGTTTCATAATGCTGCACAGACACAATAGCTCTAAACTCTTCAGTGTGGACTGGCTACAACATGTAATCTTTCTGCAGTTGTACAGACATCAGTGCTGATGTACCTTAATCATGTATTTATTCATTATTGATATTGGATTTAATTCTCTCAAATTCTTCAGCTTAGGTCTTACCCAATGATGAATTTAAGGAACAGTCAGCAACAGCAAAAAATTAAGTAACTGATATATAAGTGCAAATTCACTAAAGCGCGAAGCGTCTAACGCTAGTGGTAATTCGCCAGCATGGCGTCAACTACGCTGATTCACTAACAGTGTCCCTGGTGAAAAATTTGCTAGAGAAGTAGATAGACTTGGAAACTTCGCACCGTTACGCCAGGCAAAGTTGCGTACTGACGAAGGGACGTAAATACGCAAATTCACTAAGATGAACATTTTACTGAACGTTACCTCTTGCGCTAGACGTTACTTTGCCAGTTCAGACCTGGCGAAGTTCAATACAATAGATAGGAGATTGAAAAAAAAAAAAGTCCCTTTTTTTGTGATAGTCTGAAAAGTAGCAAAAAATTTTTTGGGGGGCTACCCTCCTTCCCCCCTACATTTCCTAACATATGGCATCTCAGCTATACAGTGGGCACATGTTTAGGGCAATAGGACAACTTTATTTTATTTATTAAAGGTTTCCTGGGCTTGTGTAGTGTAATATAGTGGCTGTAACATACACTTCTATTATACGTTTAAATTCGAGCCGTATGCAAATTAGGCATCGCTAGCATAAATGCGCTTTGCCTGGAAAAGTGACGGTAGCGCAACTTTGCTACCGTTCGGCGCCCTGAGCGAAACTTTGCATTTTAGTGAATTTGCGTAGCACTGGCGAAAATACGCCTGGCGAAGTGCAGTGAACTTTTCTCCATCCTTGTACAATACACAAACATGACCAGCCAGCTGACTCCTTCACAAGCAATTTGCAAAATCAGTTGTGTCTTTACCTTAATAGCAAACATGCCCTATGGTTCAGTTTTGAAATTTGATTGGGGGGGAATGTATTAAAAAAATCAAATATGTAAAACTCAGACAAATTTTACAGAGTCTAAACGAATTAGATTGAATTTGACCAAACTTGATTTTAATATCAGAAAAGCTGCTAAAATCTTCAAATTGATCTCTGGACCTCTCCCATTGACTTATACAGGAAATTAGGTGGTGAATAATGAAATTCTTAAAGGGCCAGAGTACGATAAATCGTGAAAATCGAATAAGAATTTTTTTTAATTTTTTTTTACAGTTATAACCATAAAAAAATTTTAATTAAAAATTTTCAATTTGGCCCTTATTAAATCTGCTCCATAATGTACAGTACATTTTCTTGCACTTCATATGAAAGTAGTAATCCTGGTAACTAAACTGTGTAGTGTGATTCCATGATTATCTAATCGCTCTGGAAAGTTTCCTCATTTTGTTTATTGAAATCCAAACCTTGGAAGTGCCTGGATTATATAATGGACTTCAGGCTGGGTACTGCATGATAATATTCAGCATTTAGTACATTGCTAAATAATGGTTGGTCAGAGTTCCATGATTAGTTTAATATCAGTATACAACACAGTAGGAACAGGTGCTGCAGATGCAAAGAGCAAACACACAAAGAAATCACATGAAAGTTCATCCAGCAGCAGTGAGTGGGTTTCACTCCAATGCCAAGTTCCTTTCCTCTTTCCTCCCCCTTTGAGGCTGCCTGACATTCTCCCAAATCCTCACATCTGCCAGGAAAGGCAGGACGTTCCCCACTCCCACATCTGGGATGGATCCTGTTTGTCTGGGAGTTAGAGGTTGAAATCTGTGGGTTCCCTGACATGGCATGAAGTCTTTCTGTATATATTCCTCTCTGCCTGGAATTGCATATCTGTGTCTGCAAGGTGAGGAGCAGTGTTGACGGTGAATCTCAGCTGGTGAGCATCAGAGGGGATTTGACATTGTGCCGAGCACATATTGAGCGGGTGCCAGAGGAATTAAATGTTGGAAATCATGGGTTAGTTGGAGGCTGGTTGTGGATAGAAGGGGTTTATGAAGAAAGATAGTTTAGGAGATGTTGTCCAATCTGTAACCTTCCAGCTGTTGAACCACAATGCCCACAAAATTCAAGTGCAACAACAACTGGAGGGATGCAGCCTGGACTACACAGTATTGTCTCCAGTTGCAGAAGAAATGTATGCCTGTATGAAATAAATACCTTATTTATGGCACTCTGCTGCTTCATAGAGTATGTGCCCATGGTTTGATGGCACCATTCACACATACGTATATTCCTTACAAGAGTTTCCCAAAAAACTGCTGCTTAAATGGAGACGTTCTGGCTTCAGACGCATTTATACAGAAAGCAGCTCCTTCTGATTGAGTTACCACCTGTAACAGGACATTGAACCTGCAGCTCACAAGCTTCACATGCCACTGAGAAGCCAACTCTCTGCACAAGTTTTTATTCACTGATCCTACCATCTGCTTCTTATTATCTTGGTACAGTGCTGTCATCATTTCACTGGCTCAGATTAGTATGTGCCGTTTCATCATTTTTTATTTCTCCATCAGGACTAAAAATGGTAAGAATTTTATATTTGCATCATAATATCCTGGCATTCTTTCAGCTTGTTAATGAGTGGTACACACAGAAAGCAAACTATTTATCTTGGAATTTAAAAGTGTGTGAATTATTTTATTATGTGATTGAAGAACTGTAATGTTTTCATGTAAAAAGTTACAATATGAGCATTCATTGTGTGTTGTGACTACAGTAAAATGAATGGGTATGCAGGTGAAATGCTAAGTACTATGTACACTACATGTCTTAGACAAGAGACATTAACCTATTACTGGAACATAAGGGTCTGTTTTAGCAGTGGGGTTAATCCAAAATGTGCATTTAATCAGGCATTATTTGACTTCTGTGACAGGCATTATTTATTCTGCTTCCATACTGTATTGTTTTTAGGATTTACAGATTACGAGGATAGACTGAGAGCATTGGCAAAAGGCATCTTTGACTGCAGATGCTTAAAACAAGTGTCAATACTTCTCTGGATTTAGATATTTAAGCATTAAACTCTCCCTTTGTTCATGTTACCTTTGGCTCATACAAATCATAAAATATTATTGTCATATTGTCTCCCTTTCATCATTTAACAAGAAGCTACAACATTTTTAATAGCAAATAATCCACTGATTTATAAAGAGGCATAAGAGAGTACATAGCAAGATATGCTATGAAGTCACTTAATATCCAAAAGGTTACTAAGGAATTTCAAATTGTGCACCATCCTCTCCCTAAAACATACATAGGTCTGTCACAGGGTGAGCAATTCATGTGCCCATGCTGTGTCAAAGCTTGTTCATAAGGACAAACTCAAAATGTTATGCAAGTTTTTTGGTTGCACCAAAGGCACAGCAAATGATTTAGAGGAGCGCAATCCAAAAACAGAATTCCTGCTGCAAGGTGTTTTATTGAAAGCAGCAGGAATTCTGCTTTTGGGTTGCTCTCTGTTTGTCTAAATTGTTTGTGGACTATAGACCAGCGGTGTGTTTTAAGAGGATAGAAGCGCCACAGAATTAGGTTTCACTAGTGAGCTGGAATACCCAGAGTTTTCACAGCAAATGAGTTACACTGATTTTTATAGCATCTGCTGATTTGCTCCGTAATTAAATGAGGCCTTCAAGGTTTTCATTTCATTCCATGTTACCTCTTGCTAAAGAGGGGATCATTTGTGGTTTTATTCATGGTTAAATTGAGTTCTGTGAACTGCTTGTGGTTTGGTTTTGGTTTTGGCTGGCCCCATTCTTTTTTTTTAATGGCATAAGAAAAAATAGGTATTCCAGATTCTTTGCTGATACAATCTGCTGTGAAGCTGGGAAATACAGGTATATATGAATTTGAAAATGTTCTGATTTTTTTAAAGGTAAAAATTTTCAAGGTAGGGTAAACTGAATTCAATTGGGATAGATTAATTGCTGTTTTTCAAATTACCATAATTTCCTAGAATCCATAATTGTCATATATATATATATATATATATATATATATATATATATATATATATATATATTTTTTTTTTTTTTTTTTTTTTAAAGGTAGAGTTTTATTGTTTTGTACACATGAAACATAAAACAAGACATATGCCATGTGTACGGATTAGTTGCTCATAATTGTCATATTTAATTCTAACCAAGGAAGCTGTTTACCAGCTTTATATGGTTGCTAGTGAAAATCATCTCCAGGGAGAATGGACTACTCCATAGACATATTGCACTAGAGATGCATGTCTGTGCTTCCCCTATAAATACAGCACTGCCTGCATTTGTATTCATGAGGGGAAGGTGTTAGAAGACATTCTAAGATTCTAGATTTCCCTATTCATTCCCAATACCTTTCGCCTAGCTTGAATGTTGTTCAGATGCAGGTTTCCAGGCCCGGATTTGTGTGGAGGCCACCTAGGCCTGGGACTAGGGTGGCAGGATTTTAGGGGACGGCATGCTGCCCAGCCACACCCACATTGGTTCAGAAATTTCTTGTGTGCTAATTCCCATTGCTCCGTCCTGAAGATGAAAATTTGAGCAAATAAAAGGACAGGGGCGACAAACGACAGTAGGCCTAGGGGCGCCCACTAGGTAAATCTGGCCCTGCAGTACTTACTGTCTGCCCTATGGCAGGCGTTAAAGGGGAATGAAACCCCCCCAGCGCTAACTCATTCCCCTTTAAGGAGAGAGCTGTCTTGTGCCCTCCAGTGTCAAGTGTAGAGCACAGATATGCCCTGATCACAAGTGCTTCTGTATGAAGAATGACACCAGTTTGCAATAATTTGTGCTCTTTAGTGCCTTTGCTTCCAGAGTAGCTGCATACCATGCCACATTTTGAAAATATTTTCTGGAAAGTTTATAGCTATCTGTGTGACTTCTGTTATTAGGAGATTTGCCCTATTGCTTTCCAGACTTCTTTAATATGGTCTGATTAGCCACTTGCAAATGGAAGCTGTTGGCATTTGAGTGTGGTTCTAGGGTGCAATAGTAATGTTCCATGGGTGTTTTATTTAATAAAAACTGATCATTTTTGATGCAGATACAGGCCTGTGTCCTGGGTCTCTTAAGATTCCAGAAACCACAGAACTCTGTGCATTTCATTAAGGGCTCCTACACACAGGAGTTTTTACCTGCGCTCCCCTGCGTTGCGTTTTGCTGTGTTCAAACGCAGGGGAGCGCAGGTATAGACGCACTCAATTATTTTCAATGGGGCTGTACTCACACGAACACATGTAAGCGCCGAACGCAGGAAGAATGTAGCATGTTGCGTCTGAATCTGCGTTCGGCGCTTACACGCGTCTCGTGGGTACAACCTCATTGAACAAAATGAGGTGCGTCTAGACCTGCGCTCCCCTGCGGTTGAACGCAGCCAAACGCAACGCAGGGGAGCGCAGGTCAAAAACGCCCGTGTGTAGGAGCCCTAAAGGAAATCATTAAAGGAATGGAATATCATTAAAGGGAATCTAAGGCATACATATACACTGCTGTTTTCCTAGTTACTTCATTGTGATGACTCACTCCTGTAGTGCTCTTTATGTAGGGAAAACATGACACTAAAGCCCACCACATTTTTTTGGGTTTTTTCCTGTCCAATTTTTTAGCTCACATAATATATTTAGAAAATAAAAAAGAGTTTGATTAGTAGCTGTTAATTTTGCGAACAGGGTAAACATCAGTTGTAGAGAACATAAACATTGCAAAGAAAAAGTTATTCAGTAATGATATCGCCTATGAGCAACCTAAAAATCCTCTTCTCAGTTGCCAGACATGACAGTGACTAAATCCATCAAGTTTAATACTATGCAAATCCTTCATTGGCACTGAACAAGAGGAAGGGGGAACTGTTTTTACAGTTATTTGCTTTATTTCATTTAGTCATGTGGGGAGAAAAAACACTTTCTAATGAAAACAAGATTTGAACTTTAAACAATTATACATGCAATTTTGTAACAATAGTTCCAAATCTAATGGGGTTGTACCTAAAAAAAACTACTCTAATTGAAGGAGTAAATAACTAAATACCAACAATAGTAAAATAAGTGCAATTAGTTCTCAGGTAAGCAGGCCATTTAACCAAATATCCTAATAGGATAGAAACTCAGATCTCATGTCAGTACTGCTATTTGTGTTCCACTTGTTAAAGGACAAGTAAAGTCTAAATAGAACAAGGCTAGAAATGCTGTATTTTGTATACTAAACATAAACATGAACTTACTGCACCACAAGCCTAATCAAACAAATGATTTATGCTTTCAAAGTTGGCCACAGGGGGCTGTCATCTTGTAACTTTGTTATACATCTTTGCAAGACTAAGACTGTGCACATGTGATCTGGGCTGCTTAGGGATCCTCATAAATGATCAAAACAGGGAAACAAGCAAAGCTGATTGAGTGCTGCATGGCTGGGAAGTAAGGCAAGGGCTCCCCCTGCTGTTCATAAGTGTGATTGTTTCCATGCTCAGCATTAAGGGACTGTCTGACAATTATAATCCACAGCAGTACTTGAAGGGAGAATTTCACTTCATACAGTCAGGTTTCTTATAAAAACGGTACACATTTTTTAATTAAAGTATAATGAAGATAGGTTTATTTTTCATTAAAGAAAGTAAAAAATGGGATTTTATTTTTTTGCCTTTCCTTGTCCTTTAAGCCTGGCACACTGCAACTTGCTATGAGTACTTTTTGGAATTTATTGTGTAGAGCAAGGGATTCCATTATATTTAATGACACAATTTATCAAATCTCTTCCATTGCTGAATTTAGACCTTGCTTCTGGCAGTCATTTAGGATCACTTCTAGTAATAGAGCACCTTAGAATTTCCTGCACTGATCTTGGGTATTTTTCTAAAGATAAAACATCTAACCAGGGTCAGACTGGGAGACCCCCCTGCCAGGGCCCCCCGCTGACCATCAAGGGCCCCCACGCCTCTCCCCTAAGTTCCACCCCGTCTTACCTCTTCTCCTTCCTTCCCTAAGTTCCTCTCAGTCTCACCTATTCTGACGCTGCCAGGTGCATGAGTGCAGATGACGTCGCTACTCGGCACCGAGCACTACTGTGCATGCTCACCCCGCGCTGCTCAGGAATAATTTTACTTTGAAATTGAGGGGGGATTGGGGGGGGGTCTGGCCCGGCAGGGGCCCACGAGGGTTGTGGCCCACCATTTTTTTCCCAATTTTTAATCTTCATAGTTCAAAAACAATTATTCAGTTAAATACATACTGTACAATGTGCAGGTATGGGAGACATTATCTGGAAACCTGTTATTGAGAAAGCTCCGAATTAGGGAAAGACCGGCTCCCATACTCCATTTTATCCAAATATTCTAAAATTTAAAAAATGATTGCCTTTTTTCTCTATAATAATAAAACAGTACCTTATTGTATGCAAAACCAGTCTATTGGGTTTATTTAATGTTTACATGATTTTCCAGATCCAAATTAGGGTTACTTTATTTATTATAATACTGTACTCAAGTTTTACTGAGTCGTGTGACAAAAATGACAGCACTAAGCTCTGTTTATTAGAGTATAATTTACAGGACATTCATGGCTTTTGTGTATTATATAAAGATAACATTTACAGGATATTCAGGGCTTTTGTGTATTATAAAATAATATATCTCAGTAGGCCTTAGTTGTCTTTAAAAAAAAACAACAGGCGCATCCATACAGTAATTCCCTTGTGACGAATGCTCAAAATATTCAGTTAACTTCAAAGCAATTTCCTTTGTATTTTATTGGATTTGGATAAACTGTAAAAAAAAAAATATATATACATATATACATATATATATCAGGTCACTACTCAACACAATAATGGTATCCTTGACAGTAACTTAGTAATGAAACAATGTATGAATGTAACAGAGAAGGAAAATTCCCTGATTTTTGTTATATTATTACCATTATGATGTTTTTTTTAACCTAGTTTTTTCTGTTAGGAAAGATAAATGCAAACTGATATATGTTATATACACAGATAGGAAATACATCTAGTTGAATTTTTAATTAGCTTTTAATCATGTGACTAAGCTGTAGCTGGTGGTTTCCCGCCAGTGTGTGGTTAAAAGACATGTTCAGTATTAACTTTGGCACTTTAGAAAGGCTGAGGAGTCTGCTGCTATTTTATTAAATACTTTTAGATTTATATATATATATATATATATATATATATATATCAGTATATTGTCCAGCTTTTTCCAAATATTATACTACTGCTACAAATAGTAGTAGGTAAGCAACAAAATGTGGTCTTCATTATTTTAATGTTTTTTCATACAAAGATGCCAATAACGCCAATAAGCATGTCTGGGCTATAAAATTGTATAGAGAGCCATTAGTGTTCAGTTAACTATCCTTGCTATAGGTAATCCATGCCAGCACTATCCAAGATCCTTGGGGCTGGCAGCCTCTCCCAGGACATTCAGAAATCCATTTTAATGCTGTTAGTGCAAAGCAAAGTTTGATTGACTTTTTAATAAAAAACATAGATCAAGAAACTATAAAAACTCTTAGACTTAAAAAAGTTAGCTCTGAAAAAAGCTCCACTGAAGGCACCGTCACAGTTGCCATGAAATGGTTTTTAAACTTTACAGGGTGAGCACAGTGAACCTTTCAGGAGTTATCACCAAATGAGCAACATTGGCTTTGTCTGTTTGCACAGCAGAGCCCTTCAAAAAGCATTCCACTTGCTATTAAATGGGGATTTAAGGAATTATAGGATTGTGTTTATGTTAAAAAGACATCTGTTAAACAGATTACAAGGAAAAATATGTAGTAGCTTGAAGAGTTACCATACACCAATATAAAAGACCCAAATGCAATTCAGAATGGCAAGCAGTGGATACTCTCAGCAGGGGGAGACATAGCTCTCCAACTTCACCCTAATTAATTTTAGTGATTGTATGAATAAATCAAGCAAGTCAGTAGTTATTACATCTGCAAGTCTTTGTCGTTACTCAAATATTGAAAAGAGTATTGGTACAATTTGTACACGTAGCTATACAAGTGGAAACTCTCAGCAATTTATACTTGGGGTCTGGGTGTATATGCCCCAGACCTACAGCTCAAGGTAAGAAATGGCAGGCGCTCACAGGCAAATAATAGACCAAGCCTTTCCCGTTTCATGCATTTAGACAGTTAGGGGCAGATTTACTATTGGTCAAAATCGAGGGTTAAAAAACCCTCTAATTCAACCATGTGAATAGATGGTGAATGAAAATCCTTCAAATTTGAATTTCGAATTCGAAGGATTTTACCGCAATTCGATTGGTCGGACGATCGAATAGGAAATATTCGACCGATAAATCATTTGAATCGATCGATTCGAACGATTTTATCGATTGATCGAATATTTCCTATTTGTTCAAAAATAATGAAACCCAATTCGGTAGCTTTGATATGGCGAACTAGCCAGTCGAATATAAATTTAAAGGGAAAGTACTTCGACAGTCAAATAGTCAAATCTTCAAATAGATTTTTATTAAAATCATTGGATTCGATCGAATTTTCAAAATTCACTGGTCGAAGTGCTCTTCAAAAACATTCGAAAATTAGAATTCGAATCTTTTTGAAAATTCATGTGAGTTTAGTAAATCTGCCCATAAGGGGCAGATTTATCAAGGGTTGAATTTCAAAGTTAATAAACTACGAAATTCAGCCATCAAATTTTTTTCTAAATGTTATTTCGCTCAGAAATTGACAATTTTGCAGGTTTAAGGTGTTGAAGGGTCAAAGTCGAATTTTTTTAAAGAGACGGTACTTTGATTTTCCAATGGTAGAATTTTTCAATTCTAATTTAATTTTTTTTCAATTCGAATCGAATTTTGGCTATTTCGCTGATTCGTTTGGTGATTTCGCCAAATGAGCAAATCTTTCCCCATTGTGCCTACCTTCAAGGTGGGCGATATCGGGCTGATCCAATCGCGGGCCCTAAGGCCCAATGATCAGATCATAATTAAAGCAATACAGGCAGTCGGATTGCAGGAATGATTTTTTATGCAGTGAATTTAAAACCCTTTTTTTTACATAATTTCAGAAATGCCTAGCTATTGACTATTTTCAGTAAGATTAAATAATGACATACTTACATTAAAGGGGTGGTTCCCCTTTACGGTAACTTTTATTATTTTATAGAATGGCCAATTCTAAGCAACTTTTCAATTGGTTTTTATTATTTATTTGTTATAGTTTTATAGTTATTTGTCTTTTCGTCTGATTCTTTGCAACTTTCAAATGGGCGTCTTATTTATTTGTTATAGTTTTATAGTTATTTGTCTTTTCGTCTGATTCTTTGCAACTTTTAAATGGGCGTCACCGTCCCCTTCTAAAAAATCAAATGCTCTGTAAGGCTACAAATGTATTGTTATTGCTACTTTTTATTGCTGATCCTTCTATTCAGACTCTCTCCTATTAGCATTCCCGTCTCTTATTCAAATCAATGCATGGTTGCTAGGGTAATTTGGGCCCTAGTTACAAGACTGCTTAAAATGCAAATTGAAGAGCTGCTGAATAAAAAGCAAAATAACTCAAATAACTCAAAAACCGTAAATAATTAAAAATTTAAACCAATTGCAAATTATCTCAGAATGTCGCTCTCCACATCATACTAAAAGTTATCTCAAAGGTGCACAACCCCTTTAAGACTTATTTCCAGTGATGTGCAGGGGCTGAGAAGTAGAAGACTTCCCATTGAAGGGATTAATGTGTAATTAGCAGACATATAATAATTCTTGTGTTCTGTTCAGCATTAGTAAAAGTTTCCAGACACCGAAAAAACACAGCTTTTCCTACACTACTAAAATTATTTTACAGTAACATATGTAGTATATTAACTACATTGTGTTTGATGCTATATAACCCTATATATATATCATATTGCACATATGTATGTATTTACATCCAGCCTAACAAACAGACATACCCCTCCTCATTTCTTATTGCCTCTGTCCCTATGAAACAAATTATAGCCGCTGATATTAACTGCTCAGTCATGCGACTCATTCAGCCATGTTTCAACCACACCAATCACATCATATTTCCCTCCAGCTCTCTCATTTTACCAGTCAGACTTCTTGCATTTGCAAACATACAATTAATTCTGCTACCATATTGAACATATGACATGTGGTCCGCCCTATCCTTAACAGTACCCCCAACCAAAGCTCCTCCCCCATTTTCCTTTCCTTTGCCCACTACCTCATCTAACCTATCTTCCCTTTATTGAAATCTCCCCCCATACCTAGTTTAAAATCTCCTCCAACAGTCTAGCCATCTCCCCGAAAGCAGCTGTACCATCATCATTGAGGTGCAGCCCATCCCTAGCAAAGAGCCTGTAGGCAATAAAGAAATTAGCCCAGTTCTCCAAATCTCAAAACCCTCGTCCCGACACCAATATCTCAGCCACACATTAATTTCCCTAAACTCCCGCTGTCTTCTTAGTGTTGCTCGTGGCACAGGTTATATCTCTAAGAAAATTGCCTTGGAAGTTCTCGCCCTCAACTTTATACCTAGTTTTTTTTTAAAACATTCTTGAGGACTTCACCACCTTCTCTAACTTTGTCATTGGTACCTATGTGTACCAATACCTCTGGGTTTTCCCCAGCCCCCTCCCAATAATCTATCCACTCGCTCCACCAAGTGGTAATTACATATCACTAAAAAGGGGGTTAGGTTATATAATTCACCAACAACCTAACTATGAACTATATATGAAAATATATAAAACACAACTATTCTGTTATTAATGTACTATATCTTATTATTACATACCCATACTTCAATATATGTTTGCCAGGATATGTATTACTATATCAAACAAACCATGCCCAAACACTGGACACATATAATGATAATAACAGTACCATATGTGTTTACTCAAAACATATACTGTTACATTAAAAACTAAAACAGTGATATATAAATGTTTATAGCATAATTCCTTCCTGTTTTGAAGAGCAAAACATAAACCAACCAAAGGCTGCTCTTAAATTCCAAATGCTTCCTGCCTGGTACAAATTGTGCAGACACCATGGAAGAACAAAAAAAGCTGTAACCCTTTCCCTGTCACATTAAAAATAAGTTAAACTAGCCACAGATTGACTTTCATTGTCCATCGGTTTGGACACACACTTTCAATATTTGCAGGACAATGAAGAATTAGCCTGGCTGACAATTAAGATCCCATTGGACTCTCCAGTACTGTGGAATGATTAATTAGCATGTTTCACAACAGATCCTTGACTTTCTACACAATTAATAGTGATCCGGAAGTCCTAATATTTAGTAGAACTACCAGAAGGGTGGGTGTGTTATGGCACCATGGCCTGCCCCCTCAGTAGGGGAATAAACTCAATGCACTATAAACCAGTGTCGGACTGGGACACCAGGGGCCCACCCAAAAACTTTAGACCGGGGGCCCACCATAAAACCTTAGAGCAGGGGCCCACTCTCAGTACTAATATTCTTCATCTCCTCAATCAACCTCTGTTCTCCTAGTTTGTTTTCTTTACATACTATAATCAATTATTCCATCTATTTAGCCTCTTTGTTCTCCTATAAATAGGGAATGGCCATGAAATAGGCCAAAAGTTTAGCAGCACGAGGGCCCACTGACACCATGGCCCACCGGGAGTTTTCCTGGAATTCCGGTGGGCCAGTCCAACACTGCTATAAACCAAGTATTTGTTATGGAGGATGGTGAGCAAGGAATGTAGTATGGACGCATAATAAACAGTACAGAAAACTTTGGAGTGATAAAACTCCACTGAAGAAAGGATGAATGACTAAGTACTTCAAAGAAGAATAGGGAAAAAACATTGAATTCTCACAGAGGAGAATTGAAGTGAGGAGTCAACGGTGAGCGCATTAAATTGAATAGTGAACTTTCCTCCAACTAGTTGATAGCCCCTTCATTTTTATTACATACATAAAGAACAAACTAAAATGTAATAGGTGATTATAATAGGGCTTCTTCTAAATATGAAGAATGTGGTCTCCAGTGTTTTCCCCAAAGCTTCATATGATCATGAAGTCGTTTTCCATCTCCCTAATGGGGCATCCTTGAGCTTACTTTTCTATTGTCTAGAAAACATAGCATGAGCAGTGGCAACCAATGGACAGCAGGAGGGTCACATAACTTAAAAAGCAGAGATCTTTTTTAAGCTTTGGTGTATCTTTAAGTCCAGTCCAGTAGACACAGCTATGGCTCTTTCAATAATCACACACTACTATAACTGCCTTTTTGTTTTTCTCATTTCAGAGCTCAATTATTTCCTGTTATTTGTTAATCTGTCAGAGGAATACATGTGCAGTGACTCAGATTTATAGACATCCCACTGGCTCTATATTGTTTCCCTGAGTGGCCTCAGTACAGGAATGTGCAATTTTCATTACGTTTTATGGAGAGACAAATTGAGCTAAATGTTTTTTTTACCAGAGGATTAGAATGAATAAGCAAAACTCTCTACATTCAGTTTACATGAAAAGCACCACTTCAAATACTGAGATCAGGAGATATCTACTTGCATTTTATAGTCCTTATATCTTTGCCAAGAAATCTGAATCTGGTGATTAGAAAAACATCTGGGAGTATTTAGCAATCAAGTACTATTCCCTAAATCACAGTTATGACTGATTTACCCAACAAGTGTATATGTGGCATCTGGGATGTGCTCCTGACCAGCTCTGATCACGGGTCTTGTTGAGTTTTGATAGCCAAGGATGAGCAGAATATGATAGGGCTTTATTAGCAGGTTCATACAGCCATTACACACCAGCCGTGTGAACTCTACCACTCTCAAGCTGTACAGAAAGTACTGTGTATCTGCATAGTACAAGTAATGTGCACAGTGACACTTGCAGGCCATTTGTATAAACACCACATATTCCCCCTATAGTAGGAAAGCATTTGGACAAATATAATAAACAGTAACAATAAAACAGTATGTATCTTAAAGCAATCATATACACTCTTCACATCACATAGTCCTTGGTCCATGCAGGTAGTTTTCTGATTCTCTCAGTATGCCTTATAGGTTCACTTTCTTCAGGCCTATTGCAGTTGGCATTAGGAGTAGGAGAATGTCCTTCATTAAATGGAGCTTCTCCAAAGTCAAGATGACTTGCATTCCATATGCGTCCATCAGGCAGTTCATATGTGTATGGTCCTCGCTGGTGTCTCACTTCAAGTGGTGTAGTAAATTATAGGGATGCACCGAATCCACTATTTTGGATTCAGCCTAACCCACGAATCCTCCTCGAAAGATTCGGCTGAATACCGAACCGAATTCGAACCCTAATTTGCATATGCAAATTATGGGTGGGAAGGGGAAAACATTTTTTACTTCCTTGTTTTGTGTCAAAATGTCACATGATTTCCCTTGCTGGCCCTAATTTGCATATACCATTTGCATATGCAAATTATGATTCAGATTCGGTTCGGCCAGGCAGATCCTGGATTCGGTGCATTCCTAGTAAATTTAGATTGTCCTTGTTTCAGTATTCCTGGTTTCTTAATTCTGACTAAAGATCCAGGCTGAAAGTGCACTTCTCTTGCACCACATTTTCTATCAGTATAAGCCTTGCATTTGGCTTGATGACGTTTGACAATGTCAGCAGTAGATGAGTTTGTAGGAACAGTATTTGGTGGAAGTTTGATGTCTGCAACATGTAACTTAGTGCGCATCTGTCTGCCATGTAATGATTCAGCTGGAGATGCTTGGGTCGTTGCATGGCACATTGCCCTGTAGTTATGTAGAAACTCTGTTGTAAACACTTTCCAAGATTTCCCAGTAAGATTTGCTGTCTGTAGTGCTTCTTTCAGACTTCTGTTGAATTGCTCGATTTCTCCATTTGCTTGTGGATAATACACTGAAGATTTCCTGTGCAAAATATTCCTCTCTCTCTCAGAAAGGATTCAAATTCTGATGAGACAAACTGTGGTCTGTTGTCTGATATTAACTCCTTTGGATTTCCTTCTCTGCTGAAGACTGTAGACAGAAATGTTATTACTGTAGCTGATGTTATATGAGAAACAAATGCAATTTCTGGCCATATAATAGACTTTAATAGTCTATCTGAGTTATAGCAAATTTGCAGTCTATGGGAGCATCTGTAAAAGGACCCACAATATCAATAGCAAGTTTTTCCCATGCTGAATCAGGGAATTGTACTGGCTGAAGTGGTGTTGTATGTGTGATAGCTATTTTGTCATGATTCTGACAAGTAACACAAGAATGAATGCCAGTTACCACTTCAGCATCCATTGCTGGCCACCAGTATAGTTCTCGTAGCATTTGTTTTGTACATGGTAAAGTTGCTGTACCGTGTTAGCCAGTAAAAATGTTATTCGTCAACCCTTTTGAAATAAAAAATAACAAAATGGTATAAAGTTAATACCTGTATTGGCTAACTAATATAATCATAGCAAGCTTTCAGAACATTTTAGTTCCTTTTTCTAGCTGATTACAATGAAGCTGTGGTGCTCTCTGGTGTATATATATATATATATATATATCCACATAAGGGACGCACTCCTCGAGTCCAAGGGAGAAAAAACTGGGTGCTAGTCAAAAATAAGTAATAGAATACACAGCAGGTGACAGCACTCCAAAAAATAATATACAACAACAGGTCAAAAAGTAGTGGAGGTTTAATGAGATCCTACGTTTCGATTCCTAACTTCGTCAGGGAGACAAACAGTGCAGTATGTGCAAACAAACATTTAAACCCAAAGGCTTGGCGCCAATCGGCGTTGCTAGGCAACCACCCGCGCGGGGGAAGCCTACTAATCAGCCAAGCGTTTAAAATTAAAATAAAGACAAACATTACCATCTCCCAAGAAGGCCCCCTTAAGCCCCGAGCAATCAGCAAATAATCGAGAAACCGAGTAGTGCCAAGCAGTGAACTCGTCCGTGACCTAAAGCGGTGAACCGGAACCGCATGGGTCCACTGGAGATTCAGTGTACAGAGAGCGTGCCCCGTTGCCAAGCAACCCGTCCGAGTCGAAAGGGATTACAGCGCTAAGATGCAGACACGGCTGGTATATCCCAGCCGTGTGAATGCTAATAAGCGACTGCCCATGCTGTGAGCATAGTGAGTAAGACAGCCACCGGATACTAGTAAAAGCGTCCGCTGCTGTCAGACATCCACACATTAAACAGCTGCTCGCTCAATAAAATGAATTGCAAAAGTGCATTCAGTCTGTATCTGGACAAATGACATGAAATTGTATCACAAAGCTACAAAGAGCATTGTAAATCCTGCCTGCCATATACATCTCTCATCCCAACCTGCCAGGGCAAAAAGTGGTGATTCCAGGAAGCCGCTATGAACCCATCCCACCCATTTCTATTTCTGAAGGAAAACTATAACTCCAAACAATGTAGATTTCTATAAAATCTATTGCATAAAACAGCTCCTATGCAAAACCCTGCTTCATCTAAATACACCATTTTCAGTATACATTTTTTGTAGTATGTCCCATTGGGTAATCGTAATTAGAACATTTCCATTTTAAGAACTAAAGGCTGGCCCATGGGACCATATGCACAGGCATAAATATTAGGTCACATGAGCCAATTACTAGACAGCTTTCTGTCTTGTTACACTGGTGGCAAACCCCATGCTTCCCTTTAATTTCCTCTTGAGACAACTTCAAGCCATTTTTGGAGATTAAAGGGCAAGGAAAGGCAAAGAAATAAAATCCCATTTTTACTTTCTTTAATGAAAAAGAAATCTATCTCCAATATACTTTAATTTTAAAACGTGTACCGTTTTTATAAGAAACCTGACTGTATGCAGTAAAATTCTCCCTTCATTTAGTGCTTCTGGCAGGGAAACAATCACTTATGAACAGCAGGGGGAGCCCCTGCCTTACTTACCAGCCATGCAAAACTCAAGCAGACCACACTGAGCATGTGCAGTGCCAGTGTCAGACAAAGATGTATAACAAAGTTACAAGATGACAGCCCCCTGTGGCCAACTTTGAAAGCATAAATCATTTGTTTGATTAGGCTTGTGGTGCAGTAAGTTCATGTTTATGTTTAGTATTCAAAATACAGTAGAACCCCCATTTTACATCCCCTGATTTTAAGTTTTCCCTCATTTTACATTGTTGTTTTGTGGTCCCACCTATATATTATGCATAATACATTTCCCTGATTTTAAGTTTTCCCTGATTTTACACCATTTTTTTCTGGTCCCCTGAAAAATGTAAAATGGGGGTTCTACTGTACAGCAATTCTAGCCTTATTCTATTTTACACTTTCCTTGTCCTTTAAAGCAACACATGGTTTTTACCTCCAACAATTCCCAATATTGCGGTGGGAAAGATTTTACATAAGTTTAGCAGAAGCAGAGCTTTATCTCTGGCAATTAATCTCTTGGTGTGCCATTGCCATTATAGTTATTATTATTTATTATTAACATGTATTTCTATAGCGCCAACTTGTTGCGTAGTGCTGTAAAGTGAATGTGATTATACAACCAAATCACATGAATTACATATATAGAACATAAAGAGTTACATACATCACAATAAATATGGAGTTACTGTGCATGCATCACAATAAATACTGGTGCAGGAGGTGAGGAAGGCCCTGTACAGAAAAAGCTAACGGGAAGGGAGTGATACACAAGGTGTGGGAGAGGGCAAGATCAGAGTAAAGTGGGTGAGAGATGTAGTAATGTAAGCGGTATTGCATTGAGTGGTTAACAGTGAGGGTAGGCTTCTCTAAAAAAGTGGGTTTTTAGAGATTTCTTGAAAGCTGAAAGATTGGGAGAAAGTCGGACAGACCGTGGGAGAGAATTCCAGAGGAGGGGTGCAGCTCTTGCAAAGTCTTGAATGCGAGCATGTGAGGAGGTAATGAGAGAAGAGTTGAGTAACAGGTCAGTAGAGGAGCGTAGTAGGCGGTTGGGTGAGTAAATGGAGATTAGTTCAGAGATGTAGGGAGGGGCAGAGTTATGAAGTGCTTTGAATGTCAGGGTCAGTAATTTGAATTTAATTCTGAAGGGGAGTGGAAGCCAGTGCAGGGATTGGCAGAATGGTATGGCAGAGGAGGAGCGGTTGCTGAGGTGTATAAGCCTAGCAGCAGTGTTCATTATGGACTGGAGAGGTGAGAGTTTCTGGAGGGGAAGGCCAATTAAGAGAGAGTTACAATAGTCTAGACGCGATATGATAAGAGAGTGAATAAGAATTACAGCTGCATTATTTTTGTTCAGGTGATTTCTGGGGAACACAGAATATCATAATACTGTATAGTGTCTCAAGATAAAAAAAATGTAAAAGGGCAATATTTATTGATATCTATATTTTATTTTGGTAAGATTTTTTATTAAGCCACCTAATATGATATAAACTAATGGGCAGATTTATTAAATTCCCATGAAGGATTCGAAATTCGATCGAATTTTCAAAAAGATTCAAATTCGAATTTTTTAATGTTTTTGAAGACCACTTCGACCATCGAATTTTGAAAATTCGATTGAATCGAATAATTCAAATAAAAATCTATTAGAATATTTGAATATTCAACAGTCGAATAACTTCCCCCTTAAATTTTTATTCGACTGCCTAGTTCGCCAGTTTCAACCTACCGAATTGGCTTTCATTATTTTAGATCGAATAAAAAAATTGATAAAATTGTTTGAATCAAACTATTTTATCATTAAATCGAATTTTTGCTATTCGATTGTTCAACCAATCAAATTGCGGTAAAATCCTTCTACTTAAATATTCGAAGGATTTTTATTCCCACACAATTCCCATGGTCGAATTCGAGGGTTTTTTAACCCTTGAATTCGACACTTAGTAAACATGCCCATATGTGTTGGTTAAGTATTTATTCAAGTATAGTTTCCTTTAAGTGAAAACATTTAAGACCACTGCTGTACAGTAGTGCATGGGATTTGCTGCAGTTTAGAAATGTAGTGTTTGAAGTTTACTTGGTTTTAGTTGGAAACATGCCTGTGTGACAAACTCCTTAGGAATTCGGGAATAAAAAGCACAGACACGTGAGCCATTTTCCCCTCTTTAACTACCTAAACTTGGTCAATAAATTCCAGGGCAAAACTGGAGCTTATTTACTAAACTAATTATGACTGGTCTTTCCCCGGATCTGAAATGCTTGGATAGTTCATTTGTTTCTTTTAATAATCCATACAGGCAGTAGAATAACAGCCATACATTATTGTGCCACTACAATTTGGAAATGATTATACTGCAGGATGATAATTTTTTATTGAAGCAGCATGTATAAAATTATGTAAACCCATTCCTGTTCACACTACAGACTTTTGTCTAATTTTGTGAGAAAGCATATCAGAGTGTTCCCACATACTCAGATCTAATTAGGTCGTATTCTGTACCTGTGGTAGAAAGCTACTTTGGTCCAATATATATATATGTTTATAAAAGGGAAAAAGAGGAGCACACCCTTAAAAATAATGCCTGGGTGTGAACGTTAGGGGGTTAAACTCCAAATTTAAAAGGGCACTGATATTTGACTATATTAGCAGGTATAAACTGGACATCCTATTCCTGCAAGAGACACACCTGTTCGGTCAAAAACTGTTGGCACATAAAAAAACTGGGTACAACATATATACCATGCACCATACTCTACTTACTCCAGAGGGGTCTCTGTACTGATTCACAAGAATGTCCAATTCACATTGTTAAATTTGCATACCGACAGATATGGTAGATATGTGATTGTAAACTGCACAATTAACAATCAGGACATGACGTTGGTGAAGATATACATTCCACCACCATTCAATAGAGAGATCCTCGATCACATATTTACCAAGATCTCGATGTACCTCCCTGGTCCGGTCTGTCTCCTAGGGGACTTTAACACAGTCCTTGATCCAGAAATGGACAGGCTCACCACTGCAACATATCATTCAAACCCGTTGGAACAGTGGCGAGAAACCCTAGGCCTGATAGATATTTGGAGACATAGTCACCCTGCGGTGAAACAATTCTCCTGTCAGGCTGCTGGGAAGAACTCCCTATCACGTATACAGTAGATATGGCAATCGTATCAGTAGAGTTTATACACTGGCTGAGAGACATATCGTACCTACCCAGGGCCTTATCAGACCATGCACCATTATGCTTCACATTTTGCTCCAAGCCTCGCCCTCAACAGTATATGTGGAGGCTCTCCCCAAACTGGTTAAGTAAAAGGGAAGTACTGGAGACTTGCATCTCCAAATGTAAGACATACTGGGAGACCAATAGTAACACCAGCACTAGCAACACAGTCTGGGAGGCCTCCAAGGCTACTGCTCGGGGTACATTAATAGCTGCAATAAAAAAAGCAAGTGCAGGAGGCTGAACAAACTCTAAGTGTAAATAATAATCCTAGAAACTTTCAGCACCTCGCAAATGCCCAGAGAAATCTGGAACTTGCACAAACAGCCTCCACCAGGAAAAATCTATTATATGCTAATCAGAGAGCCTTCGACCAAGGGGATAAAAATGGGAAGACACTGGCCTATCTAGCTAGAACACTGCACCCCTCCACACTCATCTCTAGGATACGGACTGACATGGGGACATATACATCGGAACCTGGGGAGATAGCTCAGGAATTTGCTATATACTCCACAGACCTATACAACTCCAAGGCCAATTACACTGATGCTGAGTTAGAGCAATTTTTATCAGAAGTGGAGCTCCCCCGTCTTGGGCAGGCTGAAACAGCATACCTAGACAGTCCCATAACACTGGGAGAAGTTGCAGAGGAGCCTATCCCCCGGAAAAACCCCTGGTCCGGATGGTCTGCCGGCAGCGGCCATTTTCCCTGTTTCGTGGTACAAGACAGGGGTGTCCCCTATCTCCCTTACTATTTGCACTAGCTATTGAGTCATATGCTGCAATGATTTGTGGGTCCCTTAGAGTGATAGGCTTAAAATATGACAGGATGGAGGAAAAGGTTGCATTTTATGCGGACGATGTCCTGCTATTTTTAGATAATCCTGAGGATTCCCTTCACCATGCGTTAGAGATAGCAGACAACTTTGGTAAGTTCAGTGGCCTCAAGATTAACAAAACTAAATCCACCCTATTCTCACTGGAACATCCTAGAATGGGAGGAGACATAATGGGCTTGAGATGGATGAATCAATTTAAATACTTGGGAATCCATGTATCATTAGAACTTGGGAATTATGTCTCCAATAATATTGGTCCAGTAATACAAACTTTCAAGGCAACAGTACCACAATGGACACAACTGCCCCTAACCGTATGGGGAAGGGTCAATCTATTCAAAATGGTTTATCTCCGCAAGTTATCTACGCACCCCTATGGAGGAATTCCCACTACCCACATCTAAACTCCCTGCAAGACTTTCAATACTGGCCAAAAATGGGTCTTAGGCATTTAGATAAACACCTGGTCCCCACCCTGGCCCAACTCAAGGAAACCCTAAACCAAGCAAATATTGTAGCATACTGCTATTTCCAACTAAGGCATGCATTTATAGCCCAGTTTGGCTCTGTCTGAATTCAAACAAAAATAACTTCATATGAGACCAGACTGTGGGATCCTAACCCCAAAAAACTTATCTCTGAACTATATAGAGCCCTAGTGGTAACACAAGGGAATCCGCTTAAAAAGGCTTGGTTCAAATGGGTAGTAGACATTCCCTCCTTAACTGAAGACATTTGGGAGGATGTGAAGGAGAACTTATATACCTCACTAATCTCCAATAGGGATAAAATGGTGCAGTTCAAAATCATTCATAGAACATATATCACCCACTGCGCCTTAAGGCTATGGGCCGAAATCCCAATGCAAACTGTCCAAAGAGCGAACTCCCAGAGGCAGGCCTATTCCATATGATGTGGACATGTCCGATGATATATCAATACTGAACTGACTTGGTCAGGTACATAACAACTCAGGTCCTCCTGCCTGGAGCAGTAACCCGAGAAATCTGCTTATTTGGCTTAGTTGATGAGCTAGCCCCCCTTGTAAAAACCAGAACATTACTCAGAACCCTACTCTTTTATGGGAAAAAATTGATAGCTATTAGATGGATGAGTCCTACTCCTCTGGGAAGACAGGCTTGGATACAAATGGTAGCAAACTCCCCATGATAAAATTGACATACATGGCTCGACAATGCCCAAAAAAGTTTGATGCGATATGGGGCCCATGGCTAGAGTCCTGCCCAGAGGCTGAACCAAATGTGTAGAGGTAAACAACAGAGTATTTAACAGCACAGTAACAGTAAATTTAAAAGACTACATATTTAAATGCAGATATGTGTTAACATATATATATATATATATATATATATATATATATATATATATATATATATATATATATATATATATAGATATGTGTAATCATAAATCACTCTATGTAAAGCAATGAATAGGTGTTGTATTGTTTTGTGTTGTGTTGGAAAAGAAAAATAAAAACCTTTTAAAAAAATGCCTGGGTGCCAGTAATGCAAAGATTATAACTAACTATGCATTACTATGCAAAAATATGCAATAAATACATACATACAATATATATCCTATTATGCTTAAGCACTGATTCAAATCATATAAGCAAGAAATTGAAGGACTCAAAGTGATTAGTCCTGTTTATTTATTTGCAGTGCAATGTATCCCTGTACACCATTTCTGCTCATTACATGGGTACTGATCTCCATCCATGAGGTTTACAGCCAGGAGGATGAGTATGAATACTATTTGGAGGTACCAGTTGAAGAGGAGAACGATGATGTTTTTAAAAGTCTTGTGGATGAGATGAAGCCGACCATCCAAACAGTGCTATGTCCTACAGACTGCAAGTGCTCTCAGGAAGGGGCCGTGGTGAATTGTGCTGGAGTGGATCTGAGAGAGTTCCCCTCTAATCTTCCAGATATTATTATACACATTTCTCTACAGGTCAGAGCTTCTCATTGCCCTTGTTTCCATATTACAGATGGTAGGCTTTGTATTTTACTTAATTTGCATAAAAGAGGTTCCTAAATAGCACCACTACTATTTCTGTGCTGCCATTGACATCATCATCAAAGGGAAAAAAATGTTTTTCAAAATGCATCAGTTAATAGTTCTGCTCCAGCAGAATTCTGCATTGAAATCCATTTCTCAAAAAAAAAAAAACAGATGTTTTTATATTTCATTTTAAAATCTGACATGGGGCTAGACATATTGCCAGTTTCCCAGCTGCCTCAAGTCATGTGACTTGTGCTCTGATAAACTTCAATCACTCTTTACTGCTGTACTGCAAGTTGGAGTGTTATCAGCCCCCCCCCCCCAGCAGCCTAACAACAGAACAATGGGAAGGTAACCAGATAACAGCTCCCTAACACAATATAGCAGCTGTCAGGTAGATCTAAGAACAGAACTCAATGGTAAAAGCCCACGTCCCACTGCATTCTATTCAGTTCCATTGAGAAGGAAAAACAACAGCCTGCCAGGAGGTATGTCCCTCCTAAAGTACTGGCACAAATCACATGACCAGGGGCAGCTGGGAAATTGACAAAATGTCTAGCCCCATGTCAGATTTCAAAACTGAATAAAAACAAATCTATTTGCTCTTTTGAGAAATGGATTTCAGTGCATACGTCTACTGGAGTAGCACTATTAACTGATGTATTTTGAAAAAAACATGTTTTCCCATTACAGGATCCCATTAAAGTGATACTGTCATTTTTTTCAAAACGCATCAGTTAATAGTGCTGTTCCAGCAGACTTGAAATCCATTACTCAAAAGAGCAAACAGATTTTTTTATATTTAATTTTGAAATCTGACATGGGGCTAGATATTTTGTCAATTTCCCAGCTGCCTCAAGTCATGTGACTTGTGCTATGATAAACTTCAATCACTCTTTACTGCTGTACTGCAAGTTGGAGTGATATCACCTCCTCCCCTTTTTCCCCCTCAGCAACCTAACAATGGAACAATGGGAAGGTAACCAAATAGCAGCTCCCTAACACAAGATAACAGCTGACTGGTAGATCTAAGAACAGCACTCAATAGTAAAAACCCATGTCCCACTGCAACACATTCAGTTACATTGAGAAGGAAAAACAACAGCCTCCAGAAATGAGTTCCCTCCTAAAGTGCTGGCACAAGTCACATAATCAGGGGCAGCTGGGAAATTGACACAATGTTAGATTCCATGTCAGATTTCTAAATTTGAATATAAAAAAATATATTTGCTCTTTTGAGAACTGGATTTCAGTGCAGAATTCTGCTGGAGCAGCACTATTAACTGATGTGTTTTGAAAAAACATCTTTTCCCATGACAGTATCCCTTTAAATAATGACACCAGAAATGAAACCTGTTTACATCTATCATAATATACTGTTTGCTACTTTAAATATTTCCATAGTATTATTTGCCCAGTATCAGAACTATACCCTGTGGGGCCCAGGTGAAGGCAGAGCAGCCGGGCCCCCCACCACCCTCCCAAGCCGATTTATGAGGTGTTATTACATGTGAGAGGGCTGCCATATTTATGCCGCAGTAGTTCTTGGTATTATAATATCAGTCAGATTCTTGTATTCTTCTTCTCTGATGTACAAAGCAGTATATGATGAACTCTTCCACTTATTCTATTCTTGCTTCTGTGATATTTGCTCTGGTTACTTTGTAGTCTCATACAGACCTCATTGCTACATGGTTTGCATGTCTCCATTATTCAATATACTGTATATCATATACCTGTTTTCCCCCTGTTTTCTATAGATGCTGCTCCATAGGGTCCCCCTCCTGACCCCCGCTAAACCCCCCCCCCCGACCACACCCCAGTCAAGCAAAGATGTTTGCTTCGACACTGGCACCTGGGCCAAAAAAGGTTGGGGTCTCCTGTTATACATGATCCCAACTAATATACAGATGCAGTCACTTGGATTTGTAAGTTAAATGCGTCGTGACTCAGGGCTAATTGAAGAAACTGTGTTATCCAAAGTTATCTTAACTCATTTAATCCATTTAACCTTTTCATTAGCATACCAAAGCACCATTGTTTTCAATGGTGAACTCTTTAATTGGATGGGATGCTGTGACACAATATTCTGTGATAAGTGGGATAAATGGGATAGATGAGTTAAGTCATGACGCATTTAACACCCAATCCAAAGTGACTGCATCTGTATAGGCAATCCTTATTGGAACCAAAACTAGCCTATCAGGTTTATTTAATGTTTACATGATTTTCTAGTAGACTAAGTATGAATAATTTCCCCAAAAATCCCAGGTTTCGAGCATTCTGGATTACAGGTCCTAAACTTGTCCTAAACTCATCTCTCTCTTTCTCATATATCCAACAATGTATCTTCTTGTCTTTAACATAGAATAATCAGATTGAAGAAATTCCCCCAGAAGATCTCACCAGACTTTACAAGCTGGAGACCCTCAATCTACAGAACAACCGACTGACATCCAGAGGTGACTTTCTAGTGTGAAATATAAAAGTATAGATGTTGAGGTGAGCTGCAAAATACTTATGTAGTGGGTATAATTAATCACACAGAAAACACAAATTACTTACCACTGCCAGAAGAATGAGGTATGGTCTACTTGCAAGACTTTAGATACTCTACTAAGACTTATAAAATGGGAATTATTCACTCTTAAAACTCTTATGTATTTATTTTTCCTTAAAGGGATACTGTCAGGGGAAAAATTTTTTTTTACAAAATGCATCAGGTGCTGTTGCAGTAGAATTCTGCACTGAAATCCATTCCTCAAAAGAGCAAACAGACTTTTTTATATTTCATTTTGAAATCTGACATGGGGCTAGACATATTGTCAATTTCCCAGCTGCCCCAAGTCATGTGACTTGTGCTCTGATAAACTTCAATCACTCTTTACTGCTGTACTGCAAGTAAGAGTGATATCACCCCCCCAGCAGCCTAACAACAGAACAATGGGAAGGTAACCAGATAACAGCTCCCTAACACAAGATAATAGCTGTCAAGTAGATCTAAGAACAGCACTCAATAGTAAAACCCATGTCCCACTGCACACTATTCAGTTACATTGAGAAGGAAAAACAACAGCCTGCCAGAAAGCAGTTCCCTCCTAAAGTGCTGACACAAGTCACATGATCGGGGCAGCTGGGAAATTGACAAAATGTCTAACCCCATGTCAGATTTCAAAACTGAATATAAAAAAATCTGAGCAGCACTATTAACTGATGTGTTTTGAAAAAAAACATGTTTTCCCATGAAAATATCCCTTTAATTATATAATATCACAAAAACAATATTGGAGCCCCGCGCTTGTAAATGCTGGTGTTTTATTTTTCTCCTCCAGGGATTCCTGATGACCTGTTTGAGCACCTGGAAAATCTGAATTATTTATACCTCGCAAACAATAAGGTGGGTAAAATATAAGATGAAGTAAACCCTGTCGGCCCAAAATTCCTCAGGCCTCCCCCATAGGCTCCCCTCCCTCCTTCCCCCTGGCCTACTAACCGGGGCAAATTCGAATATCGAATGCTTATCGAATCATTTAGGCTATTATTTTGCTCGATATTCGATTTCTCAATGAATTCGTACGATTGGATACCGATCGTTCGATTTCACGAAAAAATTCTACTTTTTCCTTCGAGCCTCCGAAAAATTTGTATGATTCGAACTATCGAAGCGTTCGATCATATGAATGGTATTTGAGCAGGACTTAGCCAAAGAAGCCTATTGGGGGGGTTTTCCCAGAAACTTCTATTGGTATTCAGTAGGTTCAATCCAGGGCCAGAACTAGGGGTAGGTGGAAGGGGCACTTGCCTAGGGCGCAACCAAAGGGGGGGGCAGCTGTGCAGGTACCTGACTTCTGCCTACCCCATATTCGCTGCTCTGTCATCCAGATCCCCCCCCGCAGGATGCCCCCCTCGCCGGCACTCTCTCCCCTCGCTTACCCACTGGTTTACCCTCCCTCTGGCAATCAATCCCGGAGGAGCTCCGGGGACGTGCGCGCCCAGCACGCATAGATTGCGCACACCGTGCTTGCACGGAGGGGGGGGGGGGGGGGGGCGGGGAGAGCGCTGTGTCGCCTGGGGCACCAGGTCCATTTGGCTCGGCACTGGTCCAATCTGGCGAAGTAGGCATTCAAAGGATTTAAAAATTTTGATTCCTTCGATAATCGAATAATCAAATTATCGAATATCCGATCATTCGATCTATTCGATAATTCGGTATTAATTGATCGAAGAGGCCAAATTTGTATATTCGAATATCCGATTAAATCGTACGACCGTATTTCGATCATATTCGATCGAACTACGATCCATTCACGTGAATTTTGTAAGTTTGCCCCTAAGTGTAGTGGGTTTTGGAAGTTGCAGTTCCACACTCTCCCAAAATTTCACTAGGGGGTGCTAAATTACTTCTTACATCCACCACATGCCTTGCTTATAAGTTCGGTACTTAAGACTTTAAATTCATTCAATAGGATAATCAGAATGTAGAAGATAGTGTAAAATCTTTTTATTACGTATACATAAAAACAAATATTCCACTCACATTCGAGAAATTTTTTAAAAGGCCCATCAAACCTCCACTTCCCCTCTACAGTCTGTGTTACTGTGCAAGCTTTTATACTGGTTTTGGCTCCGACATGCGTTGCTTCCACTCGCCGTAACACTCCTGGGGCACTTGGAGATGATGTCACCACCATGTTGGGAATCCAACAGGTTCTCTCACTTTTTTGCAGCTCCTGCTTCCCCAGGCACCTGACGGCATTTAATAACCACAGAGTACCTGTTCTGTAGTAGTTCCTTTGAATGAATTTAAAGTCTTAAAAGTTTGTAAGTACCCAACTTCTAAGCACAACCCTAACCACAACCCTGTGGTTAAGGTTGACACTTGGCCAGTAAAAATGATGGTTGATCCCAATGTTATTAATAGGAAGATCGGTATTTTTTTCCAGAAAAGGTGGCAACCCTACATATGGTGGATGTAGGAAGTAATTTAGTACCCCCTAGTCAAATTTTACCAAAACCCACTACACTTAGGGGCAAATTTACTAAGGGTCGAAGTGAAAATTAAAAAAATTCGAATTTCAAAGTAATTTTTGAGTACCTCGACTATCGAATAGACCAAAATTCGACCATTCGAAAATTGAAGTAATTTAAATTCGACACTTTGCCACCTTAAACCTGCTGAATTGCTATTTTAGCCTATGGGGGACCTCCTGGAACCTTTAACTTTTTGAAAATTGAAGGATTTTGGCCAAAATCGTTTGAATCGTTCGAAGCATTGGAACGATTTTTATTTGATTGAAAACAGACCTATTTGAGCAAAAACAGGTCAAATTTTCGATCTAAAAACATCTTAAAAGATTCAACGGTCGAAAATAGAATTTTTTTCAATTCGACCCTTAGTAAATCTGCCCCTTAGATTTTCTTTACACTACATTCTTATTTCTCCTAGCTTTTAGCGCTGACTCATACAGATGATATTGTGATATTGTTAATTATATCTTAGTTTGGATCAAGTACAAGCTACTGTTTTATTATGGAAAGAAAATAATTTTTAAAAAATTGGATTATTGCATCAAGTGGAATCTATGGGAGACAGCCTGTCCATAAATTTCTGGATAATGGGTTTGTGGATAACAGAAACTTGTAACTTGTATATAATTACATATGGATTTCTAGTCAAGCTATCTTCTTGCAAGAGTAAAAAGCCTGAGAATATGAACTGACTCTATTAATATTTTTAGGACAAATTATGGGCCCATTTCCATTAGCAATGGCAACATTTTCAACCTCAAGATGGTCTTACTACAGAATGATTTCGTTTGATGACGTGCATTGTAAAACATGCTATAAACGGCAATGTTGGATGAAACCTCAGATGACATTAAGACATAAAAGCTGTATTCAAAATAAACTTCCTTACTCCTGTGGAACATTTATGTTTGTGAGAGTTCATTAAGAAACATGAAAGATTCGAGGAGGAAGATTCTAGCAGAGGGATTAAAGGCAGACTAAAGTGAATAAAAGTGGGAGCCATTTGGTAGCATGCTCGTACAAGCAATAGAGTACCTACCTACCATTTTTCGTTTTGACAACTCAACATGCAATTCCCGATTTTTATTGAAATGTTTTATTGAAATGTCCCGACTTTCTCTTTGATCTCCTGCACTGAACATCCAGAAAAAGATACAACGTATCTTGTTGGCTTTTGCCAGAGAGCTCAGAATATTCAGCAGATGCACTTAAATACTTTTGTAACAATTTAACATAAGCAAAAAAAGCAAATGTAACAATTTAAGATAAACAGGTCTCTTGAGGAAACTGACTTGCAGATTAAAGGGAAATTCACCTTCATTAGCAAAACTGTATTAACACATACAAACCACAGAAATGTGTTCAAACTTTCATAACCTGCCAAATGTTGTAAAAGGCACATGGTAATTAGAGGGTGCGGCCACAAAAATGGGTGTGTTCAATACATTTTTGCAACTTTTGTCTCTCTTTTGGGAGATATGAGAGTACAGAGAGGAAATGTTTAATTTACCTTGAATTGTTGGTTGGCATCGAATGAATTTCATATTACTTCACTACCATGTTTTGTGGAGAAACTGGAGTAACAGACATTTGCAGTGTCCTGGTTCATTGGTGGCTATTGGAAGTTTGTACACTGCACAGTTCTGGCTGAGACTGTTTTAGTTCTGATCCAGATATCCAGGCCAGATAGTGATAAGTACAGTGTGTTTCTCAGGCTCCCCTCTGGTTATTTCTCTTCCAACCCATGTTATTTTTGGAACAGGAGAAGCTGCACATTTAGGTGCCAGATTAAGAAAGAAGTGTCAGGGATTTGCCACTTACTTTACAGCTTGTAACAGTACATTCTGTTAAGAAAAGGAATATTCTCCTAGCTACGAATGCACTTTTCCAAAAGGAGAATTAACATATATTTATTGCCTTATTCCCCCCCCCCCCCCCCAATGTTTTAAAATTTAGTGATGAGCACAAATATCCCTTTTTGCTATAGTTATTGCTTTATTTTCTGGTTCTATTTCTATACAAGGAGATTTAAGATTAATAATACAAAAAATACTTGCTGAATGCAAAGCTGCACCACAGTAAGAACCCATAGCAACAAACACAATAGCTGCTTTAATTAATCTAACAGACACAGAGCACGGCTAAATACTCATTTAGTCACTACGGTTTAACAAACATATGCTGGTGTGAACTTCATTTCTTCCTAAGTCATCAAAATAAGGGTATGTTTAAAACTAAAGCAATTTAAAAGAAGATTATTATGTAAAAAACATACAGAATAAAAAACTTTCAAAGTTACATATGTTATTGATGGTTTGTGTGTTTTTTTTTTAGTTATCTCTGGCTCCCAGGTTCCTCCCAAGTTCACTGATCAGTGCAGATTTTGCAGCCAATAACATCATTAAGATTTATGAGATGACTTTTGGGCATAAGCCAAATTTACGGTAAGAATACCACAAAATATCATGTACAAATATATTCTAATACTTGAAATATATGATGAATATATATCTGTGTTTAATACTCTATATACTGTATGTATTGTTATGGGGTTTTGTTGTGATTCCCACCCTTTACCTTTAGTAGCAAGTATGCGTTGTCATACCTATTGATTTCAGTTGTGTGGGCACTAAAGACCATTCCATCCGGGTATAACATAATGGCCATTTACATTTAGTGAATTATACACTTATACCATTACTGATTCATTGCATTAAGGAAACTTGTTCCTGTTGGTAAATCACCATAAAGTTGCAGCACACACTATTAATGAGGCCCATCAAAATGATGCTTAAAGGCAAGTAAAGTCTAAAATAGAATAAGGCTAGAAATGCTGTATTTTGTATACTAAACATAAAAATTAACTTACTGCACCACAAAGCCTAATCAAACAAACAATTTATGCTTTCAAAGTTGGCCACAGGGGGTCACCATCTTGTTACTTTGTTAAACATCATTGCAAGACCAAGACTGTGCACATGCTCAGTGTGGCCTGGACAGCTTAAGGATTGTCATAAATAAAACAGCACAAGTCATATAATATCTTCCAGATATTATTTGACTTGCACTGTTTTGATAAATTATAATGATCCCTAAGCTTAGCCCAGATCACACTGAGCATGTGTACAGTCTTGGTCTAGCAAAGATGTGTAACAAAGTTACAAGTTGGTGGCCTCCTTTGGCAAACTTTGCACAAAGCATAAATCATTTGTTTGATTAGGCTTGTGGTGCAGTAAGTTCATGTTTATGTTAAGTATACAAAATACAGCATTTCTAGCCTATTCTATTTTAGACTTTCCTTGCCCTTTAACACCAAAGTGATGAAAATATTTTGTTTCCCTAGGTCTGTTTATCTGCATGACAATAAACTGACAGATGCTGGGATACCAGACAACATGTTTAACCGATCAAACCATGTTGAGACTCTGATACTGTCCAGCAATTTCCTGAAGTACGTTCCAAAGAACTTGCCCCCTGCACTATGCAAACTGCACCTGCAGGTACCTAAGCATGTAATTAAACCAAATATAAGACACCATGTTACATGTTAAAGTTTTATAAAAGCCCCATCCTAAACCCTAGCACCATCAGAATCCACCAGTTTCTTAACCTCTCCCATATACATACATATATATATTGCACCCTTATACTGCATTTTCTATGGTGAAAAATGTATTTTGTGCTCAAGGGACATTTACGTATAAAGGTCTATTTCCAGTTGCAGAGCCCTTACGAGTGATGTGGATGAATCAGCAAGCCACGTTGGGGGGATTAGGGAGATTAGAATTATTAATAACTGCTTGGGTGGAAATGTTCATTGCAGTGGAGGAAGGCGCAGGTCTGGATAATGTGTATGTACATATGTTAGGCCAGTGTCTGTAGGCCAACAACCAATGGATACAAACTATTATTTTGCAACTGATGGGAATTCTGGGAAAGTGATAAGAAACATTGTTCACATGTTATATAGAAAGCGGACAAGTAAACCCCCTGAAATCTCTTCTGCTTAAATATTACTTAATGCTATTAATAAATATTACTTTGTAACATTTTCTCAGAACAACAGGTTGGAAAGTATTCCCTCTGGAGCATTCAGCCACCTAACAGACCTACGTGAGTTATATCTGCTCAACAATCGCCTCACCAACGAAGGGATGGACAATGAAACATTCACGTAAGCAGTTACCTTACCACCCTATAGTAGAAACAAGTTTGGTGTGAGCAGTAATCAGAATTAGGTTTAAAAAATCTAAGCACTGAAAAACTGTTGATGAATTCTCACTCACCATTCAGTTTTAAAGTGATACTGACTCTAAAAATCTACTATTCAAAATATGAATGTACAAAGTTGCCTATAGGTCATGTTGATTGCCGTATTCGATCGAATAAAAATAGTTTGAAACGTTCGCCTGCATCAAACCAAACAAACTGAACGATTCAAACGATTTTGCACAGAATCGTTCGAATTCCTAGGACAAATCAGTAGCTTTAAAGTGTCGAAGTCGAAGGATTTTAAAGGGCCAGCACTTCGAAAATCCAACTTGTTGAATATTCCGATATTTTCTATTCTAATCAAATTTTTTTGGGATATTCGATAGTTGAAATATTGCAAAATTATTTTTTTTTATTCAAATTTTATTTGAAAATTCACTTCCCCATAATGTACAATTCTTGCTTTTTGACATTTTAAATGTACTTCATGTAATAAGTGCTTCATATAATGTCTGGCTGACACATATGCTGCTTAATGGAATGTTTTTTCTGTATATCCATCTTATTTTAGGAAACTAAATAAGCTTGAATACCTTGATCTCTCAAGCAATAACTTTACAAAAATACCGAGTGGGCTTCCCCGTAATATTGTTATCCTTCATTTGGAAAAAAATTCCATCAGGTTTCTCTCTGATAATGTTCTTACTCAGATTAGAAACCTGGAATATCTTTTGCTTCACAACAACAAGTTGAAGGCGCATGGCGTTCATCCTGGAGCCTTTGTTGGCCTTAAGAAATTGCATACCGTGCATTTGTACAACAACCTTCTGGAGAAGGTCCCACCAGGTCTCCCGCGCAGAGTGAAGACATTGATGCTGCTCCATAACCAGATCTCCAGCATTTCCAAGAATGACTTTGCTACTACATATTTGCTTGAAGATCTAAATCTCAGCTACAACAAAATAATGAGCGGCAGTGTTCACAAGGAAGCCTTTCGTAAGCTAAGACTCCTCAAGACCCTGGAAATGTCAGGAAACAACTTGAAGTCAGTTCCCTATGGACTTCCAAAAAACCTGGAGATTTTGAAGTTAAAGAACAATGACATCAGCTCCGTCCCTCAAGACAGTCTTACTGGGATGACAAAACTAAAAGAATTATACCTGAGCAACAATAAATTAAAGATAAGCTCTTTTTATTTTGGAGCTTGGGCAGAACTGACCAGTCTTCAGGTAATTACATCCATGCAATAATTTGGACAGAGATTTCTAAGCAGACGGATAGACTGGGTTTGTTTACTGTTATAATATCCAGTGTAACAATATACATGCTTGTTGCATCTGATAATTAACACATCTGTATGCCACTGGTAGCTTTGGAAACTAAACTGCATCAACAGAGAAATGTGATTCGCTGAGCTCTAAACAAAACAGCAAAGCAACCCTGGTGTTGAATAAAGGGCAATTTCATGAATGTGCACTTGTAGTTTAGAGCGCATGATCCCCCCATTACTCTTTAGCTTCAGATGTGTATTTAGTAAATGAGTCATTCAGGTCTAGCAAAGAAAATATAACTCCTTTCTTAAAAGTTTACTACTCCAGTAAGTATTATGCCCTTGTCCATATTCAGTTTAGATGTCTTTATAAAGCTTTTTTTCTCAAAATCAGAGAAGATTCCATTGAAAAGATTCCCCTTTTCATTCAGGAGGTAATGCAGTAACCACCCTTCCTCAAACTTTTTATTGTAAGATATGGACTAAAATGAGTATAAGGATCCATACATTGTAATGTATGCATGTAGACATTTGAGCCTTCCTTAACACCCTTGCCATTGGGGTGACAAGATAATTTAAACTCAATGGCTGGGGTCTTGATGGACCTATTACCTTCATATCACGCAGGATGGTAGAGAGAGATAATAAGCATTTAAGCTATAGGTTTCCCAGTTTTCTACCCTTTTATAAATATATCTGTGGATGGCAAAAATACCAAGAAAAGATTTGGAGCCCCTTATGGTCTGCAGGCCCTACCCATTACTCTTCTTAGGTGTTTCTGCATTCTAGACCCTAAATAAAACGAATACATTTTTGTGACTACAATCTATTGCCATTCATCAGCAAATATGTGTTAAGAAAATAAACTACTTATAGAAGAAAGAATATTTTTCTCTCTAATTTCCTCCAGCTACTTGATCTGTCCGGAAACCAGTTATCTTACATCCCATCTGACTTGCCCAAGACCCTAGAGTATCTGTACCTCCAGAGTAACAAGATCATCACAGTGGTTGAAAATGCTTTTGAATCCACTCCAAACATAAAGGGGATCTTTCTCAGGTAGCAATCCAATGGTCATTGTAAGTTGGTGTAGATTGTTTTTCCATTTATTATTTTAATAAAGGATTTAAGAATAGAACAGGCTACAACAGTGCATGTGACGCACTCTTGTTGAATCAAAGGATCCACAATCACAGGAGATAAAATTACAAATGTATTACTGCATTTATTTGAAATACATTGAAAGTTATACAGAAGTGTCATCATAACAATGTGTATATATAAATATATATTATAATTGCTAGTAGGCAGCCACACTCTGATCTGGACTTTACTATCGTGGGTGCTGGTTCAAAAATATTGTATAATCTTCACATAGAGCCGCACACCTTTTTCAAGTGAATCAAGTTGTATTTATTTGCATCAACATTTGTGTCCAACGTTTCGGCCCACTTTAGGTCCTTTATCAAGGATACTATGGTGTATTTACCCCACCTACAGGTCCAGACTGAACATTAAAATAGGCCCTGGCATTTCAGGTACACAGAGGCCCAATAAACACACATAGAGGCCCAAACAGCCCCCCACCAGCTCACTAAATACTGACTTTCTATGGCACCTTATAGCAGCCCCTCTGGCATATATATATATATAGAGAAAGAGAGAGAGAGCACACAGGATTTGCTTAGAGAATGCACACCTAAAAATATAATTTTGCCTTACAAAAGAAAATATAATTACATTTTTAATGCATGTTCCTTAAAATTTTTCAGTGGACTATGTTAAATCTAACCACAGTTTAAAACAGCATTTGTCTGCTATTTTCTGCACTAAAAATACTGACTTTTGAAAGAATATATCCAGTCAGCTCTCCTCCAGCCAAGACACTGCAGACAACAGTCAGAACCAGCAGTGAAGAGAATAGCAATGGACAAATAACTATTGCCTTCAATTGCAATTAGCCAAAAAATGGCTAAGTTCTTCAAATTAGTTCTTCTTATATGTAATCAGTCTTTCCTCAGAATATATTTTATATATGCATTGTGAATACACAAAAGAATTTAGTGATCAATCTGCAGAAAATATATTGTGCAATTTATACTTTGCACCCTTCAAGTAATATTTAACTGTTCAACAACTACAAAATGTGATGTTGTAATTGCATTGGTGACTTTTCTCTGTGGCAGGTTTAATTTGCTCACAGCTGGGTCGGTACAGCAAGGAGCTTTTGAAGGACTGGACAAGCTGCAAGTACTAGACATTGAGAGCAACCTTACCAAAGTCTCTAGGAAAACGGAAAAGTACACAAAACAAAGTGAAGAGGAAGAGGAGGAGGAACTGGAATAGAAACTACAGATAACTAGGTTGGTAAATGAGGAACAGCAAGGTGCATACATATTGAATCAGAGTAAACTCTACAGATTCCTTTCAAAAGTCATTTATAATCAAATCTTTGCACAATTAATACCTGGTAACCAAATCATTTGGTAAAATAATATATGCTCGTTATACAATATGCCAATATGTTAAATGCATGACTTTACACAGTATGTCCTTGTAACAGAAAAAAATATTTGGTCACTTATTTAACTGCAAGTTATCTTATTCACAGCTTCTAAAATCACAGGTACAAGATCTAGTACATGGGACCTATTATCCAGGATTAGGGTTGCCACCTGGCCGTTTTTTTTCCGGCCTAACCAGTATTTTTTATGGTTGATCCCAATGATATTAATAGGATAAAAGCTGAATATATAGGAAGGCCGGTATTTTTTTAAAGAAAAGGTGGCACCCCTATCCAGGATGTTCAGGAGCTGTAGCTTTGCAATAAGGGTTTTCTCTGTAATTTGAATCCCCATACCTTAAAGGAACAGTAACATAAAAATAAAGAAATAAAAGTTCTTTAAAGTAATAGAAATATAATGCAGTGGTACTGGTAAAACCGTTGTGTTTGCATCAGAAAGACTACTATTGTTTATATAAAGAAGCTGCGGTGTAGCAAATCAGGACAGCCATTCAAAGGAGAAAAGGCTCACATAAGCGCTGTAGACCATAACAGTGTTATCTGTTATCCACATTTCCATCTTTGCTACACAGCAGCTTGTTTATATGAATTATAGTAGTGTTTCTGAAGCAAACAGATCAGTTTTACCAGTGCAGGACAACAGTATATGATATTTTCATTACTTTAAAACACTTTTTTGGTGTTACTGTACCTTTAAATAAAATAAAAATCATGTAAACAATAAACAATACATAAACCTAACACTTAGGATTAATTATATCAAAATTTGGATCAAGTACAGGGCACTGTTTTATTATTACAGAGAAAAAGAAATCATTTTTTTTAAAACGTGAAATATTTTATTAAAATTGAATTTATGGGAGATAGCCTTATTTGAATCTTTCTGCATAACCTATCCCATACCTGTATCTAGTACCTGGAAATCTATTATCCAGAAAGCTAGATTTTAATTGAAACTGTAACCATTCGATGACATGAATCCACACAAAACTGCTTTGCTAAAATGGGGTAAGAATATCACTGGCACAAAGCTCTAACACCTGTGAGCTGAATGAGAGCACCAAATATAAGTCAGGCCTGATCACCCAACATTAACTCTCAATCTTGTGGCTAAAAAGAGGCAAAGCCCAGCAGCAATATTCCTTGAAGAGTAAAGGTTGTTATAGAAACAATGGGGGAAACAATTTTAGGGAAGGAATCTGGATATTTTTAGCCTTATGGAGCATGTATATATTTTACCCAAATAAGTCACTACAACTACTACCATCCCCAGACTGCAAAAAGAAGTTTACAGTTTCTGTTTCTCAGCTGGAGGGTTAGAGTTTAGACATCAATGGTCCAGAATAAGCCTGATAACGGATTCCTTTCTTACAAACAGATTTGTCTATTAACTCTATGTTTTGATGTCTGCAGGTTTTTTTCATTGTAGAAGAATATGTAGGAAACACTGGCAGTTTACAACTCATTCTCTGCCAGGAGGACAAACTCCATGTCTGTGCCTTTTATTTTCAACTAACCTTCACACTTCGAAATATGTTTGATCTTCAACCAACAGCTGTCCAGCACTGCTGAACTACGACCTCAGCATTCTTTATTATTAAATAACTATTGGAAATGTAACTTTAACTCAGAAAACCAATGATTGGAGACCTGTACTCTGCGGTCATCTCTATAAATAAACTGTTAACAAGCTCTGACAGTATTATGGATAGAACAGGCCTATATTGGTCTAAATGGACTACACAAAAGCTGGCTTTTGTCTTGTATTTTAGAATCTATTTTATGTAACAGATTTAAGCCTTTAGATAAATAAATTCTTACCGTCATATTTCTTTCCTTGTAAGCTGCTACTTTTTATAATTCTATGTTGTCTTCAAAACTATCAAATAGTACCACCGTAAGTAACTTTGACAGTTTGTCATACTTTACTGTTGATATTGGCTAACAAAGTCAGCCATGTATGAAGATATCCCAGCAAATTTTTTGTAATTTCTCTCTAATTTATTTTGTTTACTTTTAGCCTTGAAAATATATTGTATTGGTATAGCAATTTAATTAACTTCTGTGCAGTACGGTTTTATGCATAGCCAAAATGAATGCAATATTTGTATCGGTATCCCTGGTTTTATAAGAATGGCAAAAAAAATAAAGGCAGCTGTAAATTAAGTTATGATGCTGCATGAAAACCCAATATTTGCATCTACTTATTATGTATAATTATCATTTTTTGCTTATGATTATGAAACATGTCCCAGAGGATGCCAAATAAAAGCTGTAATTGGCTATTTGGTAACCCTTATGTGGCTGTCGAAAGGAGGTTCTGTTTGGCAGTAGACCTGATTTATATGCATCCAAACTTGCCTGGAATTCAAAAATAAGCACCTGCTTTGAGGCCACTGAGAGCAACATACAAGGAGCTGGTGAGCAACATGTTGGTTTGGTCTGGTCATTCTTAATGACACCATCTTGCTTCAGCATAAGATTTCTCATCCTTAAATAACTTAAACTTAACTTAAACCTTAAAAATGTGTAGTGTTGCAAATTTGTCTAGTAACAAGTCGAGGACTGTCATTGAACTTTATGGGGCAAATTTACTATTTTTCACATAAAATCCTACGAATCCATTAGAAATTCGACAAGCATTCGATTATCGAATGCTTATCGAATAGTTTCTTTTGCCTTCGAGCCTCTGAAAAATTCATACGATTCGAACGATCGAGGCATTCGATCTTACGAATGGTATTCGAGCAAGTCTTTGCAAAAGAAGCCTATAGGGGGGTTCCCATAGGCTTCTATTGGTATTCCGTAGGTTCAATCTGGCGAAGAAAGCATTTGAAGGATTTAAGAATTTTAAATCCTTCGATCAACGAATGGTTGAATGATCGAATGATCGAATATTGGATCATACGATCTATTCTATAATTTGGTATTCGATGATCGAAGATGCCAAATTTGCATATTCGTTTCTCCGGAAAAAAAATCGTCCATATTCGATCGAATTCGATCAAACTTCGATCTCTTCACTTGAATTTTGTAAATCTGCCTCTATGTGCCAGCTATACAATCAATAGAACATGTATACAGCAAGAAAGTTATATGGTCATGTAAATAAGAAGAAATTTACACAACAAAACCTTGGAAACAAAAAAGCAGATGTCCATGCCTATGAGTGTAGGTGGAAGATCAAAAGAGCCTTCAGGTATTGGTGTTACATGCTGTCAACTTCTGTTACTATACTTCCTTCATTTACTTTAATGTTGTTCACATTCATGTAATTATGTATATTCCAGTGATGTGATTAAAGAAATGCATTAGCCTTAATGCACACCTTTAGCCTCTTGCAGAATCCTTTAGAAATAGTATTACTCCACTGTTCCTACCTATTTATTAGAAAAGTTGAGTTTTTGTTATAACTGAAGGAGCTGTTTTCTATTTAAAGGGCAAGGAAAGTGTAAAATAGAATAAGGCTAGAAATGCTGTATTTTGTATACTAAACATAAACATGAGCTTACTGCACCACAAGCCTAATCAAACAAATGATTTATGCTTTCAAAGTTGGCCACAGGGGGCTGTCATCTTGTAACTTTGTTATACATCTTTGTCTGACACTGGCACTGCACATGCTCACTATGGTCTGTGCTGCTTAGGGATCGTCATAAATGATCAAAAAACAAAGCTGCTTGAGTTCTGCATGGCTGGTAAGTAAGGCAGGGGCTCCCCCTGCTGTTCATAAGTGATTGTTTCCCTGCCAGAAGCACTAAATGAACGGAAAATTTCACTGCATACAGTCAGGTTTCTTATAAAAACGGTACACATTTTAAAATTAAAGTCTATTGGAGATAGATTTCTTTTTCATTAAAGAAAGTAAAAATGGGATTTTATTTCTTTGCCTTAATATTGAACATATTGATAAAGGGGTGTGGCCCTGAAATGTTGCACTTCCGCAGAATAAAAAAGCAAGGGGTCTCCATGCAACTATATGCCTTGTATGCCAGTATCTCTTTTCCAGTGGTTATTCTATTGGTTGTCAAATCCTCAATTACTGTGCACCAGGCTGCAAGCCTTAGAGGTTGTTAAGGGTGTGCAACTGCTCTGTTGTCTTTGACAGATTTGTACTTCCTGTTATGGTATGGTATGGGTATACTGCGGTTATATTCTGCACATTGTATTAGAAGTATGAAAGTTTGCAACCAATCATTATTATAAATGAGTAGAGTTATATTTTATGGTCATCTTATTGTAGCACAAGATGACTCTAACTCTGTATAGAACTGGCATCAACTCCGGGACTGAAGGACTTTAAACAAACCAAGGTGTCGTCACCATTTTTATCATTATAAAATTTACGTGGAACTCAGAGGGTCTTGGTTTGGGGCTATTGCCTCCAAAAACAGCAAAGTTAGTAGTAAAAGCAGATCTTGGTAAAATATGTCAGGTGGAACTAAAGCTAGACTAATGGGTTAGCACATAGTGGATGCAGAACAGAAGGAATACTTGTTGTGACATTTAATGTAGTAAGAAAGTCACTGAAAATGTTGAGTCCCATTCAGCCAATCTGGCATCACATAATATCCTCACTGAAATTTATGGGCAGATTTATTAAGCTTCGAATGGTAAATTTGAATTTTCGAGTTGAACTCGCAAATTCAAGTTGAGAATAATCCAAACTCAAATTCGTAATTTATCATACTTCGACTCTTGAAGTAACGCAAAATCAATTTCGAGCTGCATGTAGAAGTCAATGGTGGAAGTCTGTTGACTTATTTGAAGATGTTAATAGCCTTCCTGACAATCAATTTTTTTTTATCAAAAAACTTTGATTAGAAATGTAATCCAATATTTTGTTCGATTAAAAATATCAGTTAGATTTTTAGACATTCAATTTTTCTTTTAAAATAAGATACCATTTGAGTTTCAATGTCATTCAAGATCATTTGAGGTAAAAAAAAAAACTCAGTCACACGACCTTTTGATAAATCTGCCCCTTAAAGCATACATTTGCTGTGAAATGATATATTTGTTTATAAAGTTGTGGCTTTAGTTCTAAAAACTAGCTTCCTTTTTGGGATAAATTCATATAAAGGCTCAGAGTGTACTATTTATAGCATAAATAGGAGTCCATACATCAGAAAGGCCAGACATAGGGGTTGGCAGAAAAGTCCTGTGTCTAGGATGCAAAGGTAGGGAGCACCCTAGTCAGTAGTTCTCGAGGTTCCGCCAGTCTCTGACCACCAAATCTCCCCACTCGCTAATGCGCCAGCTGTGGTGAAATTCAGTGCATGAGTTGCGGGGTGGTTCTTCTAATGTTACTATGCTGCTCATATTAAAATATAATATATATTTATATAAATTAATATATATTCAAATATAATATAGTAGTAATATAATATTAAAATAGCCACATCAGAGAACCCTACATTGGAAAATTGTTGGTTGTGTGGTCCTAGCCTAGAGGGCACCATGACTAATAAAATTGATGCAAGAGTAAATTCTTATGAATAAAATAAGCTTACAGGATGTTAAGGCCATTTAAATTGGCAACAACTTTTCTTAATTTTTGACAAAAATATTAATCTTTGACGAATATATGCATTACCAATTTGCTTCAATCAAGTTACTAAAGATTCTGTGTCTAAAGGGAATAATTAAGATATACGTGCCTTCCTATACGTCAAAGCAAAATATTTGAAGTACAAATAATAGTTTCTAACATTATCTATAGACCCCTGTGCAGTGACATATTTGTCTGTACAAGAGTGTTCCAGGCACTGAGGGTAAATAAAAGCTGCAGGTATTTCAGACCCAAAACACGTTCATCCATGTCATCATCACTAACGATCCATGTTCAGTAAATCAATTGTAACATTTACTTACTGTAATATTCTTAGTCAGTTTTTATATTTTGGGGGGCCAAATGGTTACCATTTCATTGTAACTGCAAATTGTAAAATTATCAATCATTGTCTTATATATTTTCACCTTCCACAGGTGCTGAAACCTTCATCCTTCAAATACTGAAGGCCTTCCCTTCATCTGTAAAATACTTTCCTTATCTAGGAACCACAAGTGGTACAGAGAGTTAAAATAAAATATGTAGGCTCATATTCAGCCATGAATTAAAATGAATGAAAAAAGTAGTGAGCCTGTGGAAGGAACCGTCACTGACTTCCACTGTTTGCTGAAGCTCCATCACAAGATGGTTGATCACATCTGGTGGCACAGCAAGATACCAGCACAACACCGCCTTCTAGCTGCTTGGCAGGATGTAAGAAGTTGCTGGTATTTGATGCCAGCTGAAGACCATCACACATTATAGATGGCAGTTAGACATTTGTCTCTAGTTCACTGATTTCTATTGTGCAGTGGTCTTTGTCTGTGCATCTCTCAGAGGTCTCTGGGAAGGCCGACTCTGGATCTTGCTGCATCTGTTGGAATTCCTTTGTAGAAGGGGTAAATTGTGGGGCGCTACGGCTCTTCACACAACAACTGCGTTGGTAAGCCATGATCTGATGGAGATTAATGGGTTTGGTCTCACAAATAAGAGGAACCTGCTGAATGCAAAGAACAAAAAATAAGAACCGAAATCACTAAACATCAGTTTAAATACAGTATGTGTTTTTTATCTACTTCACATTATGTCTTTTTGTTTTTAATGTATACATAACATTTTATGTATAATTACAAATATACATGCTTAAAAGATTACCGCCATGAAAAATACAATTTCAAATATTTTAATCAAAGGATTAGTTGCCCTCAGTATTCACTTTTCTGTATGATTTTGTAGAAAAGTTTCTCTACGTCAGTATTTGTGCCTTGATGCTATAAATCAGGGGTGTCCAAAAGGTAGATCAGTACCTACCAGTTGACCATTAGCTGGTGATCAGTATATCTCAAGAAACAAACAAAACAGCTTGTCTAAATCTCCCTATTTCTTGCCTTTCATTCAAATATTTATTAGCGATGCACCGAATCCACTATTTGGGATTTGGTGAAATCCCTGAAAGATTTGGCAGAATAGCGAACCAACCCCGAATCCTTATTTGCATATGCAAATTAGGCGCATGAAAGGAAAAAGTGGAAAAAATCTTCTTTTGTGATGAAAGTCACATGACTTCCCTTCCCACTCCTAATTTACATATGCAAATTAGGAGTTGGCTACTGATAAAGGCAAAATCCTGTCAGAATGCCAAGCCAAATCCTGGATTCAGTGCGTCCCTTACATTTATTATGTTATGGTTACTTAAGAAATAGTTGTTTATTAAATACAGTAGTATGGTCACTGCTATAAATGATCCATTTTGTAGCTCTCCACTTTAGAAAATATAGCACAATACTTATGATATGCTCCTTGTACGTACCTCCTCCTCGCATTCTAGACAAAACAATACGTGCCAGACTGGGACACCAGGGGCCCACCCAAAAACCTTAGACTAGGGGCCCACCAAAAAAAAAGGGGCCCACTCTCAGTACTATTATTCTTCTGCTCCTCACTCATCTATTCTCCTAATCTCTTTTCTTTATATACTATACTACTTTACATACTCTTTGTTCTCATATAAATAGTGGATGGCCATGAAATAGGCCAAATGTTTAGCAGCATGAGGGCCCACACCTGGGCCTACCGGGAGTTTTACTGGTTTCCCAGTGGGCCAGTCCGACACTGGGTAAATAAAAAAAAGCTAGTAGAATTCCTGCTAACTTAGTAGACCCTAACTCTTAAAGAATCAGCGCTTACTATGAAGCAGTCCCATTGTACTCTACAAAGAGTGTTTTATCAGTGTAATAGAAACAACTACCCAATGCCATCAGTTATTGGTTACATGACTGATAAAGCAAAGTTATAGTTACAAGTCTCAGACCCATAGACCATAGCAATGGTAATTGTAATAAGTTAAGTTCTTTCATATGCTAGTCAACCTGAGCCATACCAGAAAAGATAAACCATGCCTTGTCTAGAATAGCACTAAAGGTCCCCAGAATACAGCTGATCTAAACTCAGCCATATTTAAACATAAAATAGCCCAGACCATACAACCTCTTACTGTGACTATAACCTGATAAGTTTCTGTGGCCTCAAAGCTGGGGCTTATTTTTCAAATCCTGGATTGGAGGTATAAAAAGGAAGTGTTCTGCCAAGTAGAGTCTCCTGTAGGCTGCCAGTCCACATAGGGGCTATAAAATGGTCACAGCCCTTATTTGGCACAGCAAGAGACTTTTTCATGCTTGTTTGCTCGATTCGTACGATTTTCGGATCGTGTGTGGAGTGTTCCGACTTTTGTCGTGCCATGCCGATCGGTCGTTTGGTCGATCGGCCAGGTTAGAAAATTTCTATCGGCTGGCAATAATATCTTTGCGTCTATTGCAGATCGTACGATTTTCAGTGGGAGACCGTCACTAGGTTTTTAATCGTACAACTTTCGTACGATCCTTGTCAGGGGCAGAACGTCAGCTGTCTGTTCTTTTTACTACTTTAGTTGATCTGAAGGTTAGTGACAGGTCGGGAGATGCAAAGATCTGATCGTTGGAATCATCTTCCGATCGGATCTTTGCGTCTATGGCCAGCTTAAAGCTGGCCATAGACGCAACGACTTGGTCGTACGAATCGAGGGTTCGTACGACTATCGTACGACTTTCGGATCGTATGTGGAGTGCTCCGACATTTGTCGTGCCATGCCGATCGGTCGTTTGGTCGATCGGCCAGGTTAGAACATTTTTGTCGGCTGGCGATCATATCTTTGTGTCTATTGCAGATCGTACCATTTTCAGTGGGAGACCGTCACTAGGTTTTTAATCGTACAACTTTCGTACGATCCTTGTCAGGGGCAGAACGTCAGCTATCTGTGCTTTTTACTACTTATAGTTGATCTGAAGGTTAGTGACAGGTCGGGAGCAGGTCGGGAGATGCAAAGATCCGATCGTGGAATCATCTTACGATCGGATCTTTGCGTCTATGGCCAGCTTAAGGGGCAGATTTATCAAGGGTCAAAGTAAAAATTCAAATAAAAAATTTCAAGTCTCTTTAAAAATTCGAATTTGACATTCACCATCTAAAACTAATTGCTGTTTCAAGAGTCAATTGGTGGAATTCGACAGCTTATTTTTGGGGAAAACGAATCAAATTTGATTGAATGCGCTAAAAATTCATATCGAATATGGACCTATTTGATTGAAAATTGACATTTTTGCATTGTGTGCAATAGTTTTGCTTGCTGAAAATTTTTTATGTATAGGATCCATAATCTGGAAACCCATTAACTAGAAAGCTCCAAATTACAGTTAATGAAACGATTACAGTTTTTTAAAAATAAGTTTCTTTTCTCTGTAGTGATAAAATAGTACCTTGTACTTGAGCCTAACTAAGATAGAATTCATTCTTACTGCAGGTAAATCAATCATATTGGGTTTAATTAATGTTTAAATCATTTTTTAGTAGACTTAAGGAATGGAGATCCACATTATCTGAAAAAGCGCTGGGTTCCAAGCATTCTGGATAATAGATCCCATACCTTGATGTTGTCAACCTCATGCACAAAACAATAGAATATTAAGATAATATTAATTTACAGGGGTGAAGCTGTTAGCTGTTTGGTGTCCCCATGGTAGAGTGAGACGGGTTGAGTGTGTGTGCATTCCTGGTGCAGTTTATAATGAAATAGTACATTATCAGGGTACATTCTAAACTTGGTTTGAGCCCTTTATGTTATTCACCTCATCATTCTGCTTTGCAAAGTCCTTCCTGCAAATATGAGCCATTATTCCAGCAGCTAGTGCATCTCCCAACACATTAATCATGGTACGGAATCTGTCCCTGAAAACAACAGAGCATTTAGCACTTACAATCATCTGGCTGACTAATATTAGGGGGTTCTGGAAAATAAACAAAGGAAACAATAAAAACATTCCTATGCTCACAGTTTGGTGTGCTACTTATAAGTAGCCCAAACATAAATCCAGCCCATTTTATTATCCTTCCCAAAAACATGCTTGCCCATTAAGTGCACAAAGTTTAAGAATATGTAGAATCTCAATTTTCTGCTGGTTACACACAGCTACATAGCACGTCAGTTTAGATAATGGGAACACTTCAGCCATCTAGAGTGGCCCTTTTCATATATACTAATGGAGTGCGTCTAGACCTGCGCTCCCCTGCGGCTGAACGCAGCCAAATGGAACCCAGGGGAGCGCAGGTCGAAAACACCCGTGTGTTAGGGCCCGAATTGTAAATCTGCCTCCAATGCCTGACTTGTATAACTGTTCACCTATTGAAATGGTGCATATTCATTATTACTTCTCAGCTGCAGCTATAAACATGTATTTGTAATCAATTATATGCATTAAAAAAATTATAAACTGTGTTTTAGGTTAAATTTAGGGTGAAAAACAGAAAATCGACATCATGTCTAGTAAACTAATGCTCATACCAAGCAAATGTTTGATTTCAAGCTGGTGACCAGTAAATGCTACCGGCTGCTATTAGGTATTAGAACAAGTACAAATATTGCAACCTTTATTACATTACTCCAAAAAGTGCATGAAATTGAAACCAACAAACTCACAGTGCCCAATCCACTGCAATAATAAGTGTGATGTCATCAGTAGGAAGGCCAACAGATGTCAACACAATCACCATTGTTACCAGGCCAGCCTGGGGTATCCCAGCAGCTCCGATACTGGCTGCTGTCGCTGTTATACTGAGAAAAGAAACATGTATGTGTTAATTAACCTACAATATAAATTGGGCTATAAATTACTGTAATTAACGCTAGAACAAAATTGATCCATCTAACACATCTTTCTCTTGTTCTATATCTAGCCTATAGAATCTTGAGACTTGTGATCCAATGTTGCTCTCCAGCTCCCTTGAGATTTCTCAAAGCAGGTGCTTATTTCTTAAATTTCTGACTTGAAAGCATAAACACTACGGGGCAGATTTACTATGGGCCAAATTTTAGAAGTAAAAAAACTTCAAAATTCAACCCTCAAAGTTTTTTAAGGGCTTTTTCAGTCGAAAATTTACCTATTTTGATCGAATAGGTCCATTTTCGATCAAATAAAAAATCGCTAGAATCGTTCAACTTGATCGAACGATTAGAACAATTCGAACAATTCTCAGCAAAATCCTTTGAATTCTTGGAACTTAGAAAAATTTTCAGGACAGGTTCTACGAGGTCCCCCATAGGCTAAAATGGCAATTTGAAGTTTGAATTTTTTAATTCGAATCAAATTTTGGGATATGCCCCTATGTGTACTGCCAGATAGAGCCGTCTGTAGTGGACCAGCCCATATAATCACAGCCCTTATTGGGCACCCCCTAGGAACATTGTTTGTGTTTTTCCCCAACCTTTTTTAAATTTAACACATTGGAGGAAACATTGGCATATTTTAGAGGTAACATTGGGTGGGGACACCTGTTTTAGACTTATGCCTATAGAGCAGACCATTTTTATATATGCATTCTCTTGGCCTGTACCTAAGGTGGCAGCTTTTGGTAGGAGGCTTTTTTGGGGAGTGGTCCACAGGTTCCCATATGAAAAGGGTAAAAAATGGCTGATGCAGGAGACTTATGGTGGAGGGGAGGTCCTCTAACCTTTGGGGCCTCATATGAAAAGGGTCACACTTCATCACTGGCACAGTATGCAAACTGTACTGTGAATGCACCAGTGCCAATGGGGGGGGGGGGGCAGATCGATTCAGTGTCTAGCCTGCATTGGATGAAAATACATCCTTGAATCCACAAACATTAACCTACACTGACAAAGCTTTTGTGTTTTTTGTAAGAACAATTTAGTGCACTACTGGGTTTGAGTGGCTACATAATCCTGTGTCTAAACTAAAGAACCCTAAACCCTTGCCCTAAACAAGAACACTGCTACATTGCTAATCTACAGAAGTAAATCTTGCTTAGGTTCTGCTAACCCAATTCAAACAATAAGATCCGTTTTTTTTTTCAAATAGCAGATCTGTGACTGTGACCTGCTCATTAGGTTCTGTTTGAACAAACAGGCCAAATTCCGAACCTGCCATTACATTATGTGCCTTAACTTTCCTTTTAGAAACTGCTGCAAGTAAGCTGCTACAGAAAAAATAAAGATATTTGTCTATTACCTGATGGTGATAATCTGCCCAAAGTCCAACTCATAGTTGTTCACCTGGGCAATAAAAATGGCAGCTACAGCTTCATACAAGGCAGTTCCATCCATATTAATAGTGGCTCCCACAGGAAGCACAAACCTTGCAATCCGCCTGTCTATATGATTATTCTCTAGCAAACATTTGAAGGTAATAGGCAGAGTAGCAGAGCTGGCAATACAAAAATGAAACATCAGTTATAACAAGATGTGCAAAATAAAAAAAGTAGTTAGAAAAACATCTAATCTATAAAGACTGGAGTGAAATTTAAAATAGCAGAACAGAATTTACTGCTTTTCAGCTTTCTATTTACCCAGTTTTTTTTCCATATACTAAACAATTCCTTTAAATGCTGGTATGAAAACAGGAAATGCTGGGAGGGATGATAACTTGTAATACAAAGTTTCCAGCTTTTTAAAGACTATAGTGCTTGTCTTCAAGTGCATTGAGCAAAGTGCAATATGAAGTGCAATTGCTGTTTTATTCCCACAATGCATCTTTTTTACAGCATTGTTGTGGCAGCAAGGGGACAATGTGGCTGATGCAGTTGCAAAATTGATTGCAACTGCACTAAAAAGATTAAAATCAGGTGCAATTAAGTAGAAGCCATATGGAGAAGACATATGCAGTCATTGCTGGTGTTCAGGGTTCAGGGTTTCTTTAAAGGAAAACTATACCCCCCGAACAATGTAGGTCTCTATAAACAGATATTGCATAAAACAACTCATATGTAAAACCCTGCTTCATGTAAATAAACCATTTTCATAATAATACACTTTTTTAGTAGCATGTGCCATTGGGTAATCATAAATAGAAAATTGCCATTTTAAAAAATAAGGACAGCCTCCTGGGATCCTAGGATCCAACGGTGCACACAAACATACCAAACAAACTATGAAGTTAGATCACACCAGCCAATTAACAGACAGAGTTCTGTCTTTTGCTTCAACACTTCTTCCCTTTACAGTTAGAGTTTAAATATCTGGTCAGGTGATCTCTGAGGCAGCACACAGACCATCATGAAATGGTGGTTCAAGGCAAGATATGTAAAAGGGCAATATTTACATAAATATATATTCCAGTTTGATAAGATTCTTTAATATGTCACTTGATTTAATATAAGCTATCTGTTGCTCAAAAATTCATTTTCGGGGTATAGTTTTCCTTTAAGTGTGAATGTGCTGCAACTATTGATGCTGGGTGCAAATAGAGCATTGGAGATACCTTGTGACAGGGTGTGGTGCAACTATATGGAAGTGTAAGGAGCAAATTTTGATGAAAATATTGTTAATGAAAGGGGTTTAACCCACAACTCACTGTGTGGAAATAAGTTGGAAATGCACATGTGGACATAAACAAGCCTTTATGTGTCACTTATTAGCCAATATCTTATCAATACCTGGAGGATGTGGCCAGTGCTATGAGCAAGGCCTGAAGCACCCCTCTAATAAACACTATTGGATTCTTCTTTGTAATAAAAAGGTACATGATAGGAAGAATGAAGAGTCCATGCACCACCAGCCCACATAAAACAGTTATAGCATAAAATCCAAGTTTCTTTCCAATGGCAGTGGGGTCATCCATCTCTAGGATCTTCCCTGCTATGAGAAATACAATGCCGAAGGGAAAGTACCTGAAAAGCATGGAAATCACAAAAACAGATTAGTTCCTGTTGCCAGTTTACTTATGCTTGTCTCAAACATTTAAAGCATCTAAGTTTAAAGAGGACAGTTAGAAAACAATTCATTTCAATAAAACCATATGAAATTTTATTGTAAAGTTGTTTATGCGTCTATTTTCTTTTATCTTTACTATTTTCGGGGATGCTGACAACTCCTTTTAGAGGGGTTCATGTAAGGCTATTCAGGTAATAAAGAAGAAAAAAAGCTTGAACTTAATGGAATACTTGTTGCAAATTCAGTAGCTATGTTCTTATATGCAATGTCTTTCCCCAATTTACTGTTTCAGTGCTAATACAGTTTGCTTTTACATGCTTGAAGTGCAAAATATAATTAGCGCAAAGAGTAAATTTAAGTAGGACTGGGTTTATTGAAGCATCTAGGACACACACACATCTGGAACACAGCAATCATGCCAGAGAGCACTGTCATATTGCCACAGATGGTAAACAAAGGGTCCATGTATTGCTAAGTACCTATGCTGGTGTTTTTCCAGAAATAAATATTCTCTCATCATCCTTCCGGTATTATTTCCCATTCTGCCTCCGCTATGAGTACAGCACTCCCATCATTCACCCTTTTCTAGGAACAATTTATATCTCACTTTTCTCTTTCTTCGGTATATTAAAATTGTTTAGTCCTCTACCTTTCCAATTTTGCATTTATCTCCAGGGTTACAAGTGTACTAAGTAGCTCTGCTTAGTACATTTGCCCCACATAGATATATGTAGAAGCAGTATCTTTATCTAGAAGCAGTATTGATAGGAACTATCCCCTCCCCCCCCCCAAAAAAAACCCCACTGTATTAGAAAGAAGAGCTCACCAAACTGCAACAGCCACAATCTTCATGACAGATTCATTTAAGCATTGACAGAAGCTCACAAGAGGAAGACCATTGGTCCCCATTCTTCCTAGAATTATACCTTGAAAACACAGACATGCATACAGTTGTACTTAAACAAATTCAGTTATGATTGCAAATATACTGTACTAAAAGATTTGTCTGTGAGCAGGGCCCTGTTTGTCCTGAACTTACAAGTTTTGTGGGAAAATATTGGCAAGAGTTATTTGTTGAAATCTTCACGTAATAGAATAATAATAATAAGCCTGAGTAATATAATGATATTTTCAGTATGCAACTCCATTTTGAAGATTCTCTAAACAGCAAGTTGGAACTGCTGGGAAATGTATTTCTATTACATAATATATTTAGCACAACAATTATAGTAAAAGATTATGTAGAGCATAGGACTAAATCAATGGTGAAAATGTAAAGTTTGTAAAATGTAAACCTTTTATTGGAAAAATGAATAAGTAGATAGGTATCACCAAACGTTAAATTTTCTGCATTTTTTCCATGGATAACATGGAACAACATCTCTAACGTTATGGTGAAAGTACTGGAAATCTCCTGACTGAGAGATAATTCTTCTTCATGCAATGAGCTTGAAGAGAAAGCAATAGAATATCCAGTTTGCCCAGATTTATTGTTTATTATATTAAATACTTAACAAACAAGATTGAAAAAAACTACCATATAGGTGCCTAATAGCTAGTCTAACAAAAAAGAACCTTAGAACAGCTGGAACATTTCATAGACCCTACTTACCAAACAATTAAAACATGGCAATATTTTAATGGTTCTGATACCATAGAAATATCAGGGCCCACTGTCAAGTTTACAAAGTTAGAAACATTAGAGAGAATTAGATTACACATTTAAACCATACCCATAGTGGCTGAAAAAATGACTATTCCCAGGACATTCATGCCTTCACTAGTTCCAGGTTCTGACTTGTAGATAACATCTGGAGATGGAGTGATATCTAGTGCAAAGTTCTGGATATGTGACCCATTCTCATCCTGAATTCCATAGATCACAAATCTATGTGTGAAACTTTCAAAAGGAAAGGCCCTGACAGGCTTCAGCACTGGGACATTCTTGGTACGATACTAAAAAAAAAACAGAAAAAAAACTCTTTTAAGGAATAAATATAAACTTTAGTTAAAGAAACTAACTTTAAGCTTTGACCCAGCTATATATATATTTTTTTTTTTAAAAGTACAAAATACAAGTTTCTGAGAGTTGTAGTTGTGGATTTCCAGGAGTTGGAAATACCTGCTTTACATTATATGATTAGAACAATTATTAAATGATATTGGACTTCTGCCTTTTTCACAACATCTTTTTCTTAATTGGACCCAAGACCCAACTATCTCTGCCCTGCTGTATTGCCTTTACTTTATGGACTTTACTTTATAAGCCATGAGAGAGCTTAAAATGGCATTATATTGTCTAGTAAATATTGATTTAAAAAAAGTATTTTCTCCACACCCAGTATATTTGAGCACCTTAAGTCCATATACTAAACCTGGATACATGAACAGATATCTTGACCCTTATGGAATAGTCACAGAAAACTCCAAGTAATTACTTTATTAAATAATTTTAGTTCATTAACTTTATTTTCTCCAATCCATGTTTTGTTTTCATAGAGTAGAACCACCATTTTATGTTTTTCAGGGGACCATTTACATTTTTTCTTGAAAAAGGGACTTGCTCCCGAAACAAGTTGTGATAAGAACCATTAAAAGGTGAATCACAGAGTAAAGCACTGCCATTTTCTGCTTTGTTTGTACATGTAGTTGTGGAAATACTATCACAGAGAGGATGGTGTGTGTTTTGAAACTGCAGAAAAAAAGTATCTTGATTTTACTCCACTATTGTGTATAGACTAATTGGAATTGACTAGTTACAGACAGAACCATGGCAAAATGGGCATCTGGCTAGTTATTTAAAGGGAAACTGTCATGGAAAAACATGTTTTTTTTTAAAAAAATGCATCAGTTAATAGTGCTGCTCCAGTAGACTTCTGCACTGAAATCCATTTCTCAAAAGAGCAAACAGATTTTTTTATATTCAGTTTTGAAATCTGACATGGGGCTAGCCATTTTGTCAGTTTCCCATCTGCCCCTGGTCATGTGCCTGCACTTCAGGAGGGAACTGCTTTCTGGCAGGCTGTTGTTTTTCCTTCTCAATGTAACTGAATAATACGCAGTGGGACATGGGTTTTACTATTGAGTGCTGTTCTTAGATCTATCAGGCAGCTGTTATCTTGAGTTAGGATGCTGTTATCTGGTCATGTGACTTGTGCCTGCACTTCAGGAGGGAACTGCTTTCTGGCAGGCTGTTGTTTTTCCTTCTCAATGTAACTGAATAGTATGCAGTGGGACATAGGTTTTACTATTGAGTGCTGTTCTTAGATCTATCAGGCAGCTGTTATCTTGAGTTAGGGAGCTGTTATCTTGAGTTAGGGAGCTGTTATCTGGTTACCTTCCCATTGTTCTTTTTTTAGGCTGCTGGGTGGGGGAAAGGGAGGGGGTGATATCACTTCAACTTGCAGTATAGCAGTAAAGAGTGATTGAAGTTTATCAGAGTACAAGTCACATGACCAGGGGCAGCTGGAAAATTGACAAAATGTCTAGCCCCATGTCAGATTTCAAAATGAAATATAAAAAAATCTGTTTGCTCTTTTGAGAAATGGATTTCATTGCAGAATGGAACAGCACTATCAATTGATGCATTTTGAAAAAAAAATTTTTTCCCATGACAGGATCCCTTTAAACCTCTTAATTTGACTAATAACATTCACAGAGAACAAACAGCCATTATTGGGAACATCAAGACAAAATCATGACAATTTATGATTATATAAAAGCAGGGAAAAGCACCCATTGAAATGTGTCATAAAAACCACAAAAATAAGGGACTGTGAAATTGAGGTTTCACTTTAAAGGGTATATTGTTTGTATAAATGGAAACCACTGAGTATTTTATTTTCTGAAGTCGGGAAAAATACATTTTACAAAGTGCCATGTGCACAAACTATCTATAATTCTCTAATCTGGCCATTTGCAAATCCCTATCCGGAAACCCTTTTCCAAATAGCTCATAATTACGGAATGGCCATCTTCCATAGACTCCATTAAAAAGAAATAATCTAAATGTTTAAAATTATTTCAACAATAATTTGTATTTGATCCACACTAAGATGTAATTAATCTTTATTGGAAGCAAAACCTGCCTATTGGATTTATTTAATGGTTACAAGATTTTCTAGTAGACTTAGGGGCAGATTTACTATTGGTTGAGTTTTGAATTGGAAAAAAAAATTGAAATTCAACCATGTGAATAATTAGGGAAGTAAAATCCTTTGAATTTGAATATGGAATTTGAAGGATTTTACTGCAATTCGCTTGGTTGAACGATCGAATAGGAAATATTCGATCGATCGATAAATCGTCCCAATCAATCGATTTGAACTATTTTTTCGATCAATCGAATATTTTTTATTTGATCAAAAATAATGAAACCCAATTCGGGAGCTTTGATCTGGCGAACTAGGTGGTCGAATAAAAATTTAAAGGGGAAGTACTTCGACAGTCGAATATTCAAATGAATTTTTATTCGAATTATTCAAATCATTCGATTCAATCGAATTTTCGAAATTCACTGGTCGAAGTGGTCTTCAAAAACATTCGAAAATCCGAATTCAAATCTTTTAGAAAATTCGATCGAACGTCGAATCCTTCATGGGAATTTTGTAAATCTGCCCCATAAGGTATGAAGATCCAAATTACAGAAATTATCCGGCAAACACAAGGTCCTGAGCACTCTGCAAATAATAGGTCCCATACCTGTAACATCAATGAATTGCATTTTAACAATACACAGTGTCAACAGGATCAGAAGGCGGTTAATTGTGTTCTACAGATTGTATTGCCTCCCAAATACTTACGATGCAGTACACATTTTATGGATTATTCACACTTAATTCTGCTATTGAACCAACAGATAAATCATATTTAAGTGGGTGTTATATTTCTTTTAAAATGATGTATATGATTTTTAATAGAATTGAGAAATAAAAAAGGCCAGTAGCAATATAAATTAAGACAGCGCACTATGTTGGGAATTTCAGTTCTAGAAATTCATTGTTTAAATTCTTCCAAAAAAATTGCATAATATTAGGGGTGGCCAGTGGCAGGGTCATGTGGGTGGGACACTGGGCCCTGCAATGAATGAACTAATACAAATCAATCTTTCTTTCACTTTTCCTTAACATATATAAAATAACTGACCTGCTTGAAAGTGGCTTCCACAAGGTTTGATGGGAACATATTCCTACGGAAAAGAAAAATATGAGTTTGAGTATGTGGCAGTCTTTTAAACCAATCTGTAGAAATGCTAATTATTTTCCAGAAAATAAATCAATCTGTTAAGAAATCTGTGGCAGAGTCTTCGGCAATGAGTTGTGCTTTATAGTGGTAGGTATTTAAGTGGTCTGTACATAGGCTTAAGCCTGTATGATGGTCTGTATCACTAACCATTATTAGATATGTTATTGAGTTGCACAATGAGTCTATTTTAGTGCATATCTGCACACATTTCCAGACTAGATGGCATGCAATTCATAATTTTGTACATGATGAAGGTTGTTATGATGTGAGCTCCATTAGGTCATTGGTATGTCGTATGTCAGTGATACCTGAAACTACTGCCTCAATCACACACATCTTGTTGGAGCAACAGAGAGTAATACAGAAATGTATGTATAATACTGTTACTATTTATGTTACTGTTATTACATTTGGGGATGCACTGAATCCAGGATTCGGTTTGGGATTCAGCCAGGATTCGGCCTTATTCAGCAGGATTCGGATTCAGCTGAATACTTCTGCCCAGCCGAACGCAAATTAGGGGAGGGGAGGGAAATTCATTTTCAAGCAGATGCCAATGTTTTCTCTAAAATCTCAAATGTAAAAGTGTTCATTTTGTTCAGAGCGAGAGAGAGAGAGAGAGAGAGAGAGAGAGAGAGAGAGAGAGAGAGAGAGAGAGAGAGAGAGAGTGGTCTTAGGTAAAAGCTCAGGAAGGTTAAAATACATCTCAAGCTGTCAGCAGATTGCCAATGGGATACAAATCTAGTTTTATCTGCATGGATAAGCCTTGGGAGGAAGCGTTTATCCCAGTTATCTAAAATACTGGCAAGTAATTTAATGTCAACATTTAATAAAGATATAGGGCATAAGTGCTTTACATTTAAATTGTCTTTGCCAATTTATGGGAGTAGAATGATGGAAGCCTGGTTCACCTCTAGTAGTACTGTGCAGCCTTGCATTGTATGATTAAAAAAGAAAATGTAGAGAGGTGAGTGAAATATCTAGAAATGTTTAAAAAGAGGTTTTCAAAAGACCCTCTGTACTAAGGGATTTCTCTTATTTAATACTGTTTATGGTCTACTTTAATTCTTGTATTGTTGGGGGACAACCTGGCCAAGGACAAGGGGTCAAGATATATAAATCTGGAAAAGGTTGTTTTGATGTGTATGAATCAATGACATACATGTAAGTCATTATAGACATACTGGTACAGCCACAACTATTCCAAGCTATTTCTTAGATTCTGTTGGTATTGTTTTTATGTTTTGTAAAGTATAAGACATAAGGGCAATTTATTTTACAAATAAACTGTATTTAAAAAAAACACATGCTTGCTTATGTAAAAAAATTATGAGGTTTTACTTGATTATTGATTTACAAATTTGCGATAGCTCCCATTGACTTCTACATGAACTTAGCCGCTTTTAGAGGTTTTAGATGTGAGCTTTACAAATGCCTTTACAAATGTTTTGCACTTAATAATTACCGTACATACAAGTTTTTCAGATAATAATTTAAATTCAAGAGTTTTAGTTTACATTGTAATTAGAACATCGATAAATCACTGTCCTAATGTGGCTACACATAGGTCAATAAAAGCAGCCATCTCTGTCCTTTCAGATCGAGTTGGCAGCTGATGGCCCTCCCCAACCAACATATGATTGAGAATTGGGCAGGTTTGATTTTCCCGTTGGGATAGGACCACATTGATGCACTGATATGGTCTTCTCCCCAGAGGCCTGCATTGGAGGCAATTATGATACAGTCAATGGCTCGAGGACTAAACTATCAGATCAGCCTAAGGCTGATATATAGGTGCTGTCTGCTGTAGAAGATCATTGTCTTACCTGTACCCTGAAAATCACAAGTTCACAACTAACTAACTAACTAACTACAACTAACATTTTAACTTATTTGTGAGGCTTGAACTTTTTTTTTCTTTTTTTGCTTTAAGCTTTTAGCAGTGAATCCAATTTGTCTACATCTGACTGTTTATTATAGCTCAGGCAGGACACAAATATGATGGTGTTAAAAAAAGTTATATATGCTTGGTTCCAAAGGAGATTATTCACATAATACTTGTATTTGGTGTATTGCATTATTGAGATATATGGAAAGTATTATGCTGACAGAGTAGGCAATACACAACTTTATTTAAAAGGCAATGTACATCTAATAAGAAAACAGGTATGTGTTACAAATATATTGTAGATAGACAGATTTAAGGCCATCTCACACCTGTCAGTAATATTTAATCAGTCACAATGCATAGTACACAAATAGCAGTGCTAGAAGGGCAAGGTACTATTTTGCAACCCTAAGTGATCCTGCACCTAGTCTTTCTTAAGTGAGGTGACAGCAAAATGGTGAAGGCAAAAGAAAAAGGACAGAACAAAACAAAGTGAAGACGGGAAATGTGTGGTGGGGGGGGTGAGAACATGAGGTGGAGAGGAGGAAAAGAGTATGGCCCAAGAGGACATGAGGGATCTTAACATTGTCTGACAGAATGAAAAAGCAAAATAGAGGTAGGTAAGGAAAAAAGAGAATAAGATGGAACAATTTAAAAAAAAAGGGAAGGCAAAGTGAAAGACAGGAGACAAGAAGATAGCAAAAGATGAATAAAGGGGAGCAAAGGATAAATTAGAAGGGACAAAGACAATAGAGGAAAAAGAGCAGCCCATAAAACAAAAGGGATAGAATGAAGAAATATAGGGTGCAGAAGAAAAGAGAAAATATAAAATGAAAATATAGATGATATAGACAGTCTCAAAGCAAAACAATTTAATTATTTCTTTGTGCCTCTGAAAATGTTTTGTATAACATCAATTATCTCTGTTTTCCTCATGTATACTGGTTTTATATTATTTCAGTAGCAAATTTTAAGACAAAATCCTAAGGATCTCTTACAAAGACCCCAAATGAAAGTGAAGCACTAAGGGGCACATAATCGCCCTCAGAGCTCATTCAGTTAGCATGTGACTCCGGCAAAGGTGCAGAGTGTAGTGCTGTAGGGTAAAAGACAACGTGTCCTTACCAGCTGTGTTATGTACAGCACTCTTTTGCACGTAGCTCTGCTGGAATTCACTAAGCTACTATCCAACACATTAATTGAATCTTTTTATTGATGTTTAAGTTATTTTAAAATGCAATGGCTTTTGAAAGAATTGTGTGTCTGTTCCTATTTGCATTCCTGTTTTAACTCTTGAAGCAATGTAGCAGAAGTCAGTTCTCCTCCAACCAAAATTCTTTTGGCCTTTTCTCACAATGCCTTGCATGAATCTGGTAGATGTACATATTTTCAATATTCAAAACTACCAGCGCAAAAATAAAAAGTGACAGCAAATACTGCTTTCAACAGTAACAAAAAGTGATACATTTTAAAACTAGTTTCATTAATGCATACAAGAGTTGCTTAGTTATATTTTTATACATTTATTTCCATGTTTTCATCTCATTTAAAGTAAAGTTGGGTCTATCTCATCTATGTGCTTAAAAGCATTGAGCCACAAAGATGACTATGCAGTACAACATTTTTAATCAATGTAAATTCTAGATAGCTTTGGGTGTCATGTTTACTAAATAACTGTGTATTTTCAATGCAAGCTTGCAAGTGTCCCTTTGTGACATTATCTATTTCCCTATTCCTGACCTCTGTATTTTTGAGAAGAGGGTTACCATAACCCTCGCTGAGCCCAAATCTAAATCCTCTATGCATCTGTGCTCAGACTGAACTTGACATAACTGTCACTTCAAGTTTTCTGTGATCTCTTTAGAAAGTAAACAAATCCCCATCACTGTACATGTGACTGTGACTTGCCATGGCTCCTTCCCAAGTCCCCGGATAAGCTGTTTAACAAGACTAAAAGTACCACAGGGCAACTAATAACTAATAACACTTTAGTTTAAGTCAGGTGGTAAATGCTCACTTGGGGCAGAATACAATCAAGTTCGGCTCATATATATATATATATATATATATATATATATATATATATATATATATTATATATTCATAAAATCTTTTATTTTGTCCTATATTTTGAGAATTTAAAACAGAAAATATGGTAACAACTGAATCCTGATAACTAATATAATGACATATAACCTTATTAAATAGGGATAACATTATTTTTATCTATCTTTTTTTGCATCGGCCATTAATAACTATTCCAATTTCAAGACACTTGTACAATTCATTTATATCAGCTATAAGCTTTTAGAATTACCATTTTTCTGTTTATAGATACTGGTTTGTGCCTAGTGAAAATTCACTAGTGATCTTACGTTTAGGTAAATTTGAATAGGACGGGTACATTAACGTTTTATGGGCGTCTTTATTAGAGATGTTGGTGCAAATGCTTGAAGTGGCCACTTCTTATTACAAATGTCCAAGGAAATTTAATAAAGACAAAGTACAAGACACCCACCGCAATTTGCATTGTACCACTGTGTGCGCACAATAAAGCCGATTTTCAGAATGAGTCATGGTCCGGTTGTGGAATTCCAGCACAGCGCCTTTATACGCAGAATTTCTGAGTGTTAAGTAATCATATTGGCATGGAGATACCAGTCTTTTGTGAGGGGCATTGTCTGGATTGATTCAGCGAACGGGTGAGCTCCGATGTGTACTGCATCACTTAATATCAAAAAAAGTTTAAGTCAGGACTTTTGCAGGCAATTCCGCTTAAGTCGTCAGCGTTTTTTAAACTTTAAAAATTGAATGGCGAGTGAGTGCGAATAAACACTAGCAACAGCCCCATTCGCTAGAAAATTGTTGTCTGCACCTGTTAGTAAATTGGCAATGTCCCTGCGGATTGGATTTCTGGCAAAATGTTAATATCGTTAGCCACTTTGCCCTTTAGTGAATCTGCCCCTTAGTTTCTGGTGCTTGCTACATTTGTCTCTTGGATGGGAAAATAAAGGTACTATGCAGCAATATTATTGCAGGATTTACTAATGTGCTGCAGTTTCACCAAGTTTCTAATAGCAAGATTGGATGTAGATGGGTGGTCAGTGGGGAATAGAAGCCCACTATAAGTATACCTTTCCTTGGAGTCCAATATTAGAATGAACTTTGTAGGTATAGCTGTATCCCAACCCAGAAATATTTTGTAATGGCATCCCGGTCACCAAAGAAAGACTTACTATTGCTCCTCATCCTATGTATGAATGAATTTACATATCGTACAGTATAAATTTTAGCCTATCTCTGACTGCACAAGAATAAACCAAATACATGAATTGCTGGTTTTGAGAAGAGCTACTTAGCCAGTATAAATTATTCTTGAAGCCAAAGTGGATCTTATATATTAGCACTGGTCAACTTGCAACTGTCAGTAACCCAAGGCAGAAGGGCGAGAAATGCTAATTACTACTTGATTGCTATGGGTTACCACTCAGGTGCATATTTGGCCATGTTGATAATGGAGTGGCAACCTGCAACCTGTATCTTATTGGTTGCCATGAGTTACTGCTCCTGGGCAAACTTAGTGCCTTATATTACATATAGGGGTATGATTTTTATTTGTTAAATGCATAATAGCTATGCATACATAGCTAATACTAGAATGTCTCAAACTGTGCAACTAGGTTACCCATGTGTTAATATCCATAGTCAGCAAAGTCAAGTGCAGCTGGTATTTCCAAGCAGCAATAATTAGCAGCATTTAGGTCAATTTCAGATTGCTCCAGAAAAAGAACTGGTCACATGATCACTGTACAGATTAATTGTTATTAGGTTTTGAGTAAGATTAAAGCATTTGTTTCCTACATCTCAATGACCAGCAGTGAAATTATACTGGTGCATGTTGAGGATAATCCATTGCATTGTTATAATATCTGTCTGTTGTCTCTCCAGATATTAGTATTGGAGGTATGTCATGGAGAGAGACATGACTTCTCCTACAAAACAAAGGTAAAAGTATAATCAAGATTAGAAGGATAACCTTCTCAAATTTATAAAAACAAGTAGAAGAAAATTCTCATGTTACGTAGGTTAATGCATTGCAAAAGGTACAGCAGGTTTTCAGTCACTAAAGAAAAGAAAGGTGTTGATTGGGGCTATTCTTTGTTCTTTTGTTGAGAACTTGCTCCTCTATATTTTAAACAATGAAGATAAATTACGTTAAATCTGAAGCATATCTAAAAGGGGAAAACAAAATGTAAGTTAAGCCTCTCTTATATGACATTGGACATTGCAGTATATCTTGATGCACACCCAAGTGGTAAGGGATCTCGGTCCCTGAATACTCAGGAGGGGATTTCTTGCATGAATCCTATTTTGCCATACACATTTCTTTATTAACTGAGGCCTTTACGCAGAATCAAAGGCACCTTACCCTACCATGTGACTAGAAATGCACTAGAAATACATTTTCCATATATGGTTTGTAATATAGAAATCTTCTCCATAATATGCAAAATGTCCACCCCCACTGCATAATACAAATTGCATTTATTTCATTGATTTGGATGATTTGGCACAGTAAGCTTTGCAAAGGTTCTGCTATGTATTAGAAACAATTAATCCACTCTGGCCTAACTAGATTTAAAAGGTCATGGGGGAGCTTGGCCTTATAGTTTGAGAGATGCTTAGCCAGGAGTATCTGTGCAATTGCTCTGTGTTCCAGTCATGTCTGGCAAAAAATGACCCTAGAGAAGTGCATCCAGCCTGCTAGGACAAAAGCATGTGCCGTTCAATATCTGGAGGGCCACTAACTGCCTGGCACTGATAAAATGCAATAAAATATCACTTTGGCTACAGGAAGCAGAAAAAGTACTTTACAAGATAAACAGCTCCATCTGGAAAATTACAAAACTGGGCCCAATCTGGTAAAGTCTATATAGTAACTTCACCAATTACAAACAATAGAAAAAGTACTCTATTTGTGTTGCCCTCAGCACCAGTAATACTTAGTTACAAAGCAAAGTTGTCTCTCATATATCTAGATATAGCAAGTAACTGAATTCCTTGCATATACAGTTGTGAGTGTTATGAAGAGCTATTGCACTAGCTGTCAAAAAGTAGTGTGGTACTCTCAGAAAGCAGAGAGTATTTACTTCAGAGATTTGAATTTAATTTGATTGGTGCTGATCTATGTTTGGATATGTACTTTAGATTCATGCAATTAACAGTTCAGATCCATATTAGGGTTTCACTTTTCTGTTATGGCTAGAACAGACATGTCAGCTTAATTGATTCCTCCACTGCTCCATGTGCCTGCACCTATATACATTGCCTCTGCTTGGGTGCAAGCAGACACAGCAGATTTTGGTGGCAGAATGCACAGAGAATAGCAGAGGAGTAAAGGAGAAGCAGTGGAGGAGCAGATTATCCACTTGCATTTCTCCTCCAGGTCGAGATCCGCTATAGGTGCCGTGATATGGGATTTTTTTTAGACATTCAAGGCTCTAAGTGGGTGGCCAGAATAAAGGATTAAAGAAAGACTGTGACCACAATGTGTAAATAATGTGTATATATCATTGATGTCCAGCATGCAGCAATTTTAAAGGAATATGTTTTTGAAGATTCTCATTCATCCAGGCCATGGTATATCTGTAGAAATAAGTTAAATCAACTGGACTTGCTGTGTTTTTTCCAGCTGGCTTTCTCAATTCAGAATAACTTGTAAATAAGATCTTTTGGGAATATATCCTCTGGAATGTTGCTCCAATCAGCATAATCTGTTTATCATAATCAGCATGGATGTCATGTTAGTAGGATGACTGGTGAAGACTGGTTGACTTGTCAAGAAATAAAACACAGCAAGTCCAGTTGCTCTCACTCATTTGTACAGATTTAAAAGGAACAAAAAAACCTTAGGGTAATATAGATTTTTACATTTGATGCATTTATATTGAGAAGAGAAGTTACCTGATTAAATCCAGAAGGGCATCTGCTGAACTCATCACAGGCTTCCCACTCTGCTCTGTATTTTCCTTCTGAGCTGCACCCCCAGGATGGATGATGGAAACCATGATGATGCCTACTATTACAGCTACAAATGTTGTCCATAAGTAGTAGGCGATAGTAAAAATTCCCAAACGACTAGAAGTTTTGGCATCAAGTGCAGCCAGTCCCGACATCAAACTAGGGATGGAAAAGTTTAAGACACGATTTAGTGAGAAAGCTATGGAGAAAAATCCATAATGGGTGGGTAGGCTCATAGCAATAAATTCAACATAACAATGAATAGAAAGTATGCATAGAACAACAATGGAGCTCATAAACACCTGTGTGGAAGATACCATAACTAAATAAAACACCTTATATTTGTAAACAAAAATATATGAAATTGCATGAGCTTGTTTACAGCAGTCAAAATGTTGTTGAACGTACATATATGAGCACTGTTGTACTGTATATAATATTAACTGGCATGAATCCCTTCGGAAGCCTATAAGTCTCTCTTGAGCCTGTACAACCAAGCATTGCTTTTAGTGCCATGACTATACATTACTGTATTTTTAAGATGCTGGCATCATGCCCTCAACAAAATAAGAAGTTTACATCCTTCCTCTCACAATACAAAGGTTTACTGGATAAAAAGCTTCTGGAATGTGTTTCAGCTGCAGCCAAGAATGATTGAATATGTCATTTGTGCTCCACCTCACAGCAGTGTATCAGGTTACAGGAGGATACCACTCATCTCTCTGGGAAGAATGTCAAAAAGATTACTTCAATCACAAGACTGAGAACAATATGATATTGCCTTAGAATGTTTATAGTCCACTGAATCGTTTTACAGTTACAGCTCCTGTAATAAGAAGGGATCACTAATGTTATACGTGTGTCACTGAATAGTGGCACCGAATAAACCACTGACAGACTTCACAGTTCAGCTTTAACCAAACTGTTTTATTATAACAATCATACTGTATCTGCAGCTTCCTCTTTAGATACAACTGTACTTATATTTTTCAAACCAAATGGCATGATCTGTAGCACATAAATAATCTAACTGAAACCCTGCACTGTATTCCAAACCTGGAATGCCAATAGTGATGAAGTTAATAAGTGAAACACATCCTGTGTTATGCTATCAGAAAGTGCAGGGGTAGGAGGCAGTGAAGTCTATATAAATCCACAGTTTACCCCAAGACCTGGCAAAAAACTTTCATATGATGACCGTACCAGTTTGTGAGTATTCTGCATGTTTTTCATTATAGTCATTACAGTCCTGAACATTGCACAAACTAAACAAGCACCCCATACAAAACACCGTCATGCAGAAATGCTTCTGCTTAACCTTCCAGCTATAAGCAATACAACTGAGTTCCAGTTAACATATCCAGTGTTCCAATGGCTCCTCCACTCAACAGCTGGCTCATGGACCATTATGAGCAGGTATGGACCCTATTCCAAAATAATGAAGTGAGAAATCATTTCAATGTACTTTCACATCAACAACCATTCTGCATTCTGGAAATAAAACTACACCCAACAAGTAAACATTGATACTGGTGCAAAAACACAGATTCTATGCCCTTTTACATGATATGTACATGCTAACACTGAATATTATTATTAGTTGTTGTTGTTTACATTCAGAAACCATTTTG